>OX388322.1:12244801-12670847 GCA_947579605.1 Athripsodes cinereus | reverse complement strand
CTTCTCTACCCTGCAAGTGATGCATAGATTGTGATTTGGTTCATACCTATCGAAAAATACATCATATATATATATATATATATATATATATATATATTTATTCTTTTCCTGGTAATATTGCAACACATAATATGATATTACAGTCAAGTATAGCGAGTTCAAAAGTCACATGGTTGGATCCAGTGATGAACAATAACTAAAAATTTGGAACCAAATTCGATAGGTGTCGTTGAGATCTTAAATTTGCAAACTAATAATTACAATACTCAAAGGCTACCCACACACCTCTGTGGCCTAATGGTTAGAGCACTTGACTCGTAACACAGAGGTGTTGGGTTTGATTCTTAGTAAGTGCAGTTAGCTAGACGAAGTAGCTCTGAAAGGATTGAAATGAGTGAAACATAAGAGAGACAGGTGGAATTGGTGAACGTTGCCATGTTATACAGAGTTTAAGCCAGCTTGGACCAATTCGTAAGTATCGGGACACCTAATACTTTCTCTATCTTGCAAGTAATACGTATCTTTAGATTCAATCATACCTATCGTAATACATAATATCATATATATATATATATATATGAGATGAATGTTTTACTCCATTTCACTGCGTACAGTCTGGCAGAGACTTGGCTCTTGCCTTTGCATACGGGACGAGGCACGGCTTGTCACCAAAACATGCAGATTGGATTCGTCGAAAAGGTGTTGTGTTTCAACATTGTGATCATTGTGTATCATCAGGACCATCTCGCAGAATGGCCGACACAACGTTTAATCCAGTATGCGAGGAGTATCGCATATTATGAAAGACTGTATGATCTAATTTTCATTCGAAATGCATGTGCAACATATATATATATATATGTTATTGAATAGTTTTTCGCGACGAGTCTCTAAAACATATATATATATATATTTATAGATCTCTAGTCTGATATAAAAGATATCATATGGAGTGGCAGCTATAGTCTGGTGATGATAATTATGTATGCCTCAACACTAATTGATATAATAATGTGTCTTTTCAGAATGGCAAAACATCGCCATTGGGAAATTATATTGTTTAAAGGGAATCTAACCCACCTAAGACATTTTATATCAGGAATGAGATGTTTGTTGGGTGGTTAGTTTGCCCTCTTCTTAATTCTTGGCTCATATGAAAGAACTTAGTACAATATATGAGGAAAATGAAATATTCTATTTGTGTTAAAACACTAAAAAGACAGCGTAACAATATTTGAATACAAATTGTGATTTTTTTTTTATTCTCTCTAAGATTGACAAAATTATTGACAAAATAAAAAAGAAAAGTTGAATTAGGAAATGATGTATATTGAAATATGTTCAGAGTTTATTTCCTACAAGCAAAAAAACAATTATTTTGTAGAAAAGACTAATTATTTCAATCAATTAGGCCATGGCATATAAAGTAAACCATGCAATGGAAAACAAAACTAAAGTTCACTGTGTCGGTGTTTAGGTAGTAGAATTCCATATCGAAATAAATAAAACAAGTGTTTTATTCTACTATTGTTTTATTCTGTGAGAGAGACGTCTTTCGTCTTATGAGGACATTGTCATTGGACGATTGCCAATGTCCTTATAAGACGAAAGACGTCTCTCTCACAGAATAAAACAATAGTAGAATAAAACACTTGTTTTATTTATTTCAAAACTAAAGTATATTATGATGGAACACAATATAATAAAATATTACATTATATTGTGTTGGTTGTACATTACATAGAGATTACATATAGTATAGAATAGTGTATTATTTACATTAAATCTTTCCTTTACCTTTATCACTAATTACACAAACATACATACCTTTGTAATACAATACAATATAATATTAATAATAATAATAAAACTTCATATAAACACTTAATATAAATATTGTAAACAGCAGCGCCAACCATAAACACTATATTGATGCAAAGTCGTGCCTCCTATATCATCATGCGGCGCAGCAAAACAATGCCCAACTACACCACAACGTCCAGCAGTGGTACTATGCACTATACAAATATGATATGATACCGCTGATAAACGTTGTGCTGTAGTCGAGCGTTGTGTTGCTGAGCTGCCTGACATTACTCGAGGCACAGAAGCGCACCATATCATGTCACACACAGCATGTACACATTCATTGCATCATTTAATATAATATAATTTAATCATTTGGTAAAAATATTACACAAAGTATCATAATAATAGGTATAAAAGTGTGAAATTTCCATTGATGGATGCTACCCAAATGCTATCCATGCTTTCATCAGATTAAAAATAATTATATATTTAGATATAACAGATAATCTTAGGAATCAACGACCTGGTTAGGTGCACAACTGTTTTTACAAAACATAACAACCTTTCAATGAAATGTAAATTTATTGACATCAAAAATGTTTTTACATCAACATAAATTTTAATTTTATTCACTGTGTCGGTGTTAAGGTAGTAGAATTCCATAGCGAAATAAATAAAACAAATGTTTTATTCTACTATTTGTTTATTTGACGAGAGAGATGTCTTTCGTCAAAATTGACAATGTCCTAATAAGACGAAAGAATAATCTTGACAATGTCCTAATAAGACGAAGAGATTGACAATGTCCTAATAAGACGAAAGACGTCTCTCTCGTCAAATAAACAAATAGTAGAATAAAACATTTGTTTTATTTATTTCGATAAATTATCATATAAAGTTTTAGACTCCCACGATTATTAATTGTCCATAGTTGTGTAAAAAAGTAATAATTTAATATTTTGACAGTTTATTGAATAGTGTGCAATCAAATTTGACAGTTTCCAGAATGATGTAACCAAAGTATGATGATATTTTGCTTGTTATTTTCTAATTTGGGTAGCAATAAGTACAAACTAATAAATAGTTTGTTGCTTGATAACTATAATACCAGGTGCAAATATAAGATGATAATAAGCCTATCCACTAATGATATGAATGATTTTTATAAAGCAATCATGCTACAGGGCTACCAGGGGAGGTAGTGGCATGGAAGATTGTCAAGTAGAAATTGATGAAATACAAATGTCACCTAGTAAATGTATTAAATAAAGCGAACTATTTATTGTGAAAAACATGAGCTTAAGTATTATTATTTTTTTGTACGAAATTTTATTAAGTATATTTAATTGACAACTTTTCCACATACGTATTGTTAATGTGTATATCGTATAAACAGAAACAATAATCATTACTTGGCACCTTACTAAGTCAATCACAGAAAAAACAAATGGAAGTCCTAGATGATTATTTACATATAATTATGAGTAATTGTAAATAGTCGTAAACAAACTGTTATTACTTGTAGGCCACTTTATCTATTACATTAAACACAAATATAAAACTTATAATCTTAGTAAATGCAAATAATTCCCAATGGAGTAGGCCCGGTATAAAAATGTAATAATCTATATTGATAGTGAGACCTCCAAGGTATTATGTAAGATGTTACTCTATTACACGTTAGATTAATTTGAAATAATGGTAGCCCCATGGCATGGGTATATATTATATATTGCATAATGGTTAATATATTATTCTAATATTACATTACCTAACCACATACCCCTTTCGGAGAATGCCACTTTATACAAACAGTTACAATATATTTCATTATTCTTTGGGACAACAAACAAGTCCATATACACATATTACATCGATTGCCAAGTTTCATAAGTCAACAATTTTGTTTGCAATTAATAATTCAAATTTTTCGATACACAAAGCGTCATCAAAGTTTTGAAGCATTACGGTGGTTATCTAAAACCTCCAGCAAATAGGAACTCTTGAATATAAAAACGTTTCATAACAATAATTTTTTATTTGTGGAATCAAAAGATTACCACTTTTTACATTTAACATTTGAATTAATTTCTGAAAAATATCAAGTTATTGACCTATGAAACTGGACGATTGATATTATAGAGGTAATAAATAAATGTACATTTACAGAAAATTACGACAAAATATTGAAGATTAGCTTTCAGAGATTTCCACTCCAGTTCAACAAAGACTGTTTGCATGCTACAAATATTTATTACAAAATAAAAAATCAGATCATGGTCATATGTGAGGGATATGGATAATTATAGTTTTAAAATGCTCTCCCATCACATAATAAAGAAGAGAATGAATAGCATACAAATGAGATATAGTGAATGTTATGTTTCTTTAGACATAGCATAGTGAGATATACTTATCTAATTGTTTGACTGTTTACATATTATGCAAGCGTTGATGATTTTATGATAAAAATTAAGTATTTAAGCTTTAATATATCTTCTCAATATAATTTACATTCATTGCTTGTTTATAAATTTAGTAATTATTTATAAAAGTATGCAGAAACATCAAAGGTAGAAAAACCTTCACATAAGCAGATATTTATAAGTAATAATATAAAACATAAAAAAGGTACATACATTGTATATTTTTATAAAAAAGTTAAGCACAAAAATTGCAGTACAAGTCAAGCATTTTGTTCCTATAACTTAGCAGTACTTAATTACACTTAGCTTCCATCTCCACATACAATACATAAACAAGAATCACATGAGAATATAATTACTTTTATACAAAAAATAAAAGTCATATCATTCTCTCAACAGATCACTAAATCATCAGTGACAAGTGTGTCACCTTCCAATAAGCAATGATCATTATTTTTTATATATTACTATACAGGGTGTTACGCAGAGTTCTAGACAAGCTGATAGGGTATATAGAAAAGATTATTTGCCTACATCTTCTGGGTAAGTACTAGTAATCGTCGTTGCATATTCAAAAAGGGACATGTGAATTCATAAATGTTTTGACATTTAGAGAATAAACTTCTTATAATGACATCATAACCATTTTATAAAGTGATTCTTAGCATCAAATATTACAATTCAATACTTGAAGAATAATATCACATGCCAATAAAAAGTCCAAACCACAATTTTAATGCCTTAATGAAAAGTTTTAAAAGAGTATGCCCAAATAAAAATGTGTGCAGATGTCTCATTTTGAATATGCAACGACGAGTTATTATACAGGATATCACATTTTTTTATTTATCAACAAAGCGACATAAAAAAAGATGGATTTACAAAGTCTTAAGAATGGGTGAATAAAAAAGTTACAGTAAAATGAATAATATTTATTCTTCAAGAACAAAATTAATGGTTTCTATGTGTGAAGATAGACAGGAAGGTGATTTTATCACAACTCAGGCAAGTGTAATATTTTGTTACTTCAATAAATTAAATTACCATGACAAGATGGGCATAATGTCTAGTGAGTTAATAATTTAATGTCATTATTATCAAAATATATCCACTTGCTGACCAAAGCATAACATGTATCTTGTTACAGGGAACTTCTGATACTCCTGGTGTCCACAATGTGTCCGCCTCTATTGAGGAAGTTATTATGATTCCAATAAACAATGTAAGTAAAGATTGAATTGATCTGTATTTTCATACTCTTGAATTGAGCGAGTTAGTAATTTAATGTCATTATTATCAAAGTATATCCACTTGCTGACCAAAGCATAACATGTATCTTGTTACAGGGAACTTCTGATACTCTTGATGTCGATAATGTGTCCGCCTCTATCAAGGAAGTTATTATGATTCCAATAAACAATGTAAGTAAAGATTGATTTGATCTGTATTTTCATACTCTTAAATTCGTACATATCTCTTCATATAGGTATTTATTCCTTATAATATAGTATTATATATCCCCCAAAACAAATGTAAAGCCTAACATTTGACGATTTATAATGATGGGATCCACCATTCTCATTTCTTCCTTCTGACAAATATCTGATAAATTTTGACCCTGCTTATTAAAACTTGGAAACTTTAACCCTTATTTTTTTTGTTACAGGAATCTTCTGATGCACATAGCAATGTGTCAACCTCTGTTCAAGAAGTAATTACGATTCCAATTCCAATAAATAATGTAAGTTAAATTATAAATAAATTTAAAATATTTATTTACTGTTTGTAACATTATAGTGATTGTTTATCGACCAATTGTACTGTTTTGTTTCAGGAGGATTGTAATGAATTTGTATCAACGTCTGGCTTTGATGAAACAGTTTCGCCAACAAACATTGTAGGTACGTATTGTTTATTTTATATTGTAAAACGTTTGAGGTGTATTTACATAACATTTGACTAATTTTTGATACTGCCTGTTGCAGGAGGAATTTGATGCGGTAACACCACCCTCTGAGACAGGAATGACAGACGAACATAATGGAAATGATAGGGGCGATTCTAGCTCCGAGGAATGGGTGCCTCTTGAATATCAACTTCACCTGTCAGATTCTTCTAGCGACGAACACCCTTCAGTGTCTCAAGAAAGCTTGATTGGACAAACTAATCAAAAGAAAAGAAAACGAGGACAGGGTCCTATGCAGCGAAAATTGAGGAAGGAGCGTGTTGAAAAACGCAGAAAAGGTGAAGCTTTTACTACCGCGAAAGGAAAACACGTTGAAGAAAAGTTGCAGAGACCGTTATCAGAGAATTGTCGTTCAAAATGCAGAACCAAATTATTGGATAAAGACATAACATGTTTTTACGACGATTATAGAAATCTTCCATCGCGCGATGAGCAAAGACAGTATTTAGCGAGCCTTTGTATTATAAAACCGAAGGCCAGATCAACAATAAATTCACCTCAGAATCGACAAGTATCTGTCGCATACAATATTGATGTAAGTGGAACAGTTATAAATTTATGTAAACCTTGTTTCCTTTGTATATTTGGGGAATCAAGAGGATTTCTTGACGCAATTGTCAAGAAAAAAAGGAGTCCAAAAGCAACATAATACCATCATCCAAGACAGGGAAACATCCTCCATCCATTAAGAAAACAGAAGATGAAATACAAATGGTTAAAAACCATATTCTTAGTTTTCCTATGTACGAAAGCCACTATAGTAGACGAGACAGTAGCAAAAAGTATTTAGGGAAAGGTCTCAATCTAAAGAAAATGTACAATTTGTATTTGGAGAAATGGAATGATGCAGAAAAGCCACCTACCAAACCAGTAAGTGAGAGTGTCTACAGACAAGTTTTTTTGGGTGAAAACTTGAAATTTAAGAATCCCCAAATCGATACATGAAAAAAAAGGGATTCGTATGACATTAAAATTAAATCTTCGAATGAGCTAATTAAGAAACAAGAACTGGAGTCTCTTCGTAATGAACACCAGACGATGGCCGATTTCCACTATGAAGCGAAGAGAAAAGACAAAGATTTGTCTGTCCAATCCAACGGGAAAACCGTTACTGCAGTGTTTGACCTACAAAAGTGCTTGGAGACACCCTATTTAAATACTAGTATCTCGTTTTATAAACGAAAGCTGTGGACTTATAATTTGACAGTTAAAAATTGTGCAACCAAAGAAACATCTTGCTACATGTGGCACGAGGGAGTTGCACAAAGAGGTGCCAATGAAATAGCATCATGCTTATTTAAATTTATAATTAATCTTCCAGACACGACTGAACATTTGATTTTCTATTCAGACACATGTCCAGGCCAGAATAGAAATAGTATATTGCCAGTAATGTTTATGTATGTGATTAGTAAGAAGATAAATTTAAAAACCATTGAACACAAGTTCCTTGTTCCTGGACATACTCATTTAGAGTGTGATAGTGATCACGCTCTGATAGAGAGGTTCAAGAAAAAGCACGAAACTGTCTTGTCCATTCCCCAGGACTGGATGACACTTGTTAGGATGACAAACAAGAATTTCACAGTTCATTCAATGTCACAAAATGATTTTTATTCTTTTTCCACTTTACTTAGCACACATTTTGTCAAAAGAACGATTGATATCGACAGAAAGCAATTCAAATGGACTTTTATTTTCCATATAAAGATCTCGGACTCATTAGGAGAATTTGACTTCAAATATGGATTGGAAGAAGATTCAGGAGATGCTCTCTTAGAAGACGGGGAAGGCAGAGTGCCCAAATTAATAGCATTACATCACCACCCCTTTTACACACAAGTCCCCTACCCATTGAGAGAAAAAAATTTAATGATATAATTGATTTGCTCCAATTTTTAGATCCAGTGTACCATGATTTTTATAATAATTTACAAAATGAGAATAACATACAAAATGATGCCTCTGATAGTGAGGACAACTATGATGATGCCGAGTAATTAATATTTTGACTGTAATTATGAAAAATAATTATTCGTGTTGGGAATAAAAACTCTACAAATACAATGCCATTAATGTTATTTATTTTTTAAAACCTATCCATTGATGAATCCCTAAATTAATGGTGTCGTATCCAACAATTGGTATCAGGAAAGTCATACACAGTATATGCCCCATAGCCAGACGAAAAACCTCACAATGTTCAAGTGAATGGCTCCAAAATGTTACATGGATTCTGTAAAAAGCCTCCCTCTGTTCCTAAGTGGAAGGTTCAGAGCGAGGTGTGAGTAAATAATGCTTCAAAAGGATATTCTTGTACTAATTAATTTGGTACAATTATGATAAGTGAGATTTTATGCTCAGTCCTGAGCTACTTTAGTTTGGTCCAAATACGATAAGTGTCATAATAGCACTAAATAAAGAAAAAAAAAGAAATTTATCTAGTGGAGGGTGTAAATCGAGAAAATTGTATCTAAATAAGATAACATCGTTAACCCTTTTATAACTTCCCGATTTATAGTAACAATTCAAAACTTCAAACTCTTCTACTGAGAAATGTCATTTTTGCACTTATCATGTATTGACCAAAGACCACAGATGTTTAGTCCATATTTAGAAAAGACATTGAGTATTTCAGATCAGATCTCTCTGTATTGTATTATTTTAAACAGCATGTGTGTATAGCATATCTACAAAAAAATTCAAATAAAAACCTACACTAACTGCTTACTCAAGCAAACTTATTTTACATGTAATGGTTGATTTTTTCGTATTTGAATAAAAATGATAAACTAAAACTTTATTTTATAAAAGTCAATTTATTAGACAAAAACTCATTTGGATACTAAAGAATTTTAGAATTATTATTTAACCCAGACAGTCCTGATAAAAAAAAAAATTCGGATGGTCGTGATTTTTTAATATGTGGTAGTTGTATATGTAAGAATGTAGTAAAAAATAATAAAAAAAAAAATTTTTCAATTTTAATTTTTTTTTTGAAAAATACTTAGTGTTCATTTAAACGTACAATAGGAACATACACCACCTAAATACGAGTATATGAAAAAATGACAAAATCTTTGAAAATGTTGATTTATTTGTATTATTATATTTCCAATGATTCGCCAACAGGCAAAGTGTACTTACAGAGTGTCCCAAGAAGAAAGGTCAGGCGGAAGTCTTGAGATAGAGCACCCTTGCGGCTATCAGAATACTCCAATATATGTACCTACAGCGATATGTTTTTGAGTTTTCGAGCAAATTTTTTTTTCGTATTTTTTGTAAAACTTACAAGACATAATTGGTCATCACACATCACATCACATCTTCTTCCCCTTGTCCTAGTTGGGTCAGGGGCCCATTGCGCCCAATACCTCCTCCAGAGATCCCTGTCCACCGCTGTTTCCAGGACATCTGACCACTCCAAACCAAGTCACACGTGTTCGACACCTGCCTTTGCTAATTTCTTCTAGAGCAGCCCGCTGGTCTTCTGCCCTCTCCTACAGCCTCCAAAGATCTAAGCGGTAATATGTCTTCCGGCATGCGGAGCACGTGACCCAGCCATCGCAACTGTGACCTCTCTATATGCAGGTATACTGGTTCCACCTTGAGAGCCTCATGAACATACGTATACCTTATACGGTCTCTCAATGACACCTCAGCCACTCCCCTGAGGAACTGCATTTCCGCTGCCTGTAACCTTGATCTCACGCTCTCCATGAGCATCCAAATCTGGTGTCCATATATGAGGATAGGTCAGTATATTTTCTTAAATATGGTCATTTTCGTCCGTTGGGTCAGCTAAGATTTGCGTATTATTGGGTTTCTAAAGGCTTTCAGACTACGACTACGGTAGAATTTGACTACTGCTGGAGCTCTCAACCGTGATCTAGGTAAATTATGCAGAGACATTTCATCTTCATCTGCATTGTAATCGCATGCATTGTTGGGTGGAAGCATAAATATGTACATCACATCCTTCATTTGCTGTATCATCCTCTTCAAGTATAGTCAATATTTCATTAACAGTCAATGTAGACGTACCTAAGTAAAAAAATATTAAATTGAGAATCAAAAATGTAAATGAAATATGATTGCGACTGTACACATATACTTGGAAATTAGTATTGACAAAATAGACTGCGATATATCCATATTATAATATTATGACAATTAGTACTACAGACGCCACGGGTATGTTCCTGTTGTACGATTAAACGTACACCAACTTTTGGATGGTGATAAGTATTGCAAATTAAAAGGTATTTGATATTTAAATTCGCACTATCAATGATTGCATATTTTAATATAAGGAAATCAAAAAAATAATTAAAATATTTAAAAATAAATAAGCTTTCTCGACCTGAAAATAGCAGCGACATTGTTATAAAATTAATTGCTGAGTACAAATCTCTAAAACACGCCCACTTATTCCAACTGACAGTCATAAACTAATTTATGTTATAAAATATGTCTCTCTTATGCAGCTAAACTAGCAAAATCATCCCTATTATTTTGCACTAAAGCAGAAACATCACGTGAACAAGTGATCGACAAGTGTTCGATAAAATGTACAGCCGGCTTATCTGGGTTAAAAAAGATTAAAATAAAATAACAACCAACAGCAATTTCAAGTATTAAAAAGACCCCACATGAGCTTATTCAAAATAAATTATTATGATTTGTTGACTATGATTTTTATTTCTCCTGTCAATATATGAGGCCGTTAGAGGAAAAAGAGCGAGAACGCCAAGTAGGTAAAAAAAAAAGTGTAATTTGTGCGCGCTATCACGAGGAATAATTTGATATATATTTCAATAATTATGAATTATATAAAAAAAAATTAAACAAATACGTTCTATCTATTTCTAGCGAAACGTCCCTACCCAGATTCTTACTCTCCCCCCTTCCCTAGTTTCTTATACCCTCTATATACGCTTTCAGTTTGTCTAATGTTCTGCCTAACTCCCTAACAATTCCACATACATATATACATATATAAGTACATCCTTGAGACCATACAAAATTAAATTAGTAAAAAATAAAAGAATAGAATGCAACAATATTATTTGTGCATAATGTATAAGTAGCTTTCCAAATAAATAATTTATCATAGATAATATTTTTTTTGTGTAGTGGCAAGATTAAACCTTAGTAATATAATTAAAGCCTAATGAGAAAAAAAATAAAGTAATATTTTTTGAAACAATGCCAAAATCCCATAAAACACATTATTTATATTATGTACATGAATTAAATAATTTAAATCACAATAAAAATAATATACAAGACAACATTGCAAGTTGTACACAGGCATAAACTCTATTAAATGTAAGAGGAAGCAGTATAAGGAAAAATAATACAAACATTTGAGTACAAACTTACATTTACAATTTCATTCTAGTCACAAAATTTCCCTAAATAATTACACATTTCAACTTGACAGTAACATTTCACACCAGTGTATTAAATAAAATGTATTTATAACAAATAAAAACAATATTTCTTAATATTTTATGGAAATGTTTTAGAATCACTGCTTCTTATATCAATAATAATAATGAGGTACTCAGCGCCAAGTAATATGGACACGCGCATCTAAACTCCTCACTAAGGAAGACGTAGAGACTCCTCACTATGGAAGTAAAAAGAATTGATGGAAGTATATACTCCTACGCGATATTTCTTCAACAAAATATATGTAAATAAATTATTTTAAATAATGCTAACATAATAAAAATAAAATATATTTAAATAACTGGTAAACCTAAAAAGACAAATAATTGCACTAAAAGTGAGTCATTTACATAATATGACTTAAAGTAAAAATAATGCAACAATGCCAAGTAGAGAGATAAGAATAATATTATATGGAAACTTGGGCGCAGATTCTTTTAGAATACTATGGGCTGATGAAATCCTTACTCTATTACACATAAGATTTTTAATATAAATATTACTACAAAAGCCCAAATAATTAATCATTAAAATATTTCATACAGGAAATAATCATACATACTGTGGAATTTTGTATATTATTTCAATAATTTTATTAGATTTCCACAATATAAGCACTACAATCAAATTTAATTACTTTAAACATTAAAAATAATACAGAGATTCTAACTTATTTGATAATAATTTTATACATAACAAACAAACATGATTCATCGGAGATTCAATTTCATCAAATATCATTATTATACAAAAACTGTAAGATCTACTGATCCATGATACTTAAAATAGTTAAAATAATTGATCCAAGATAAAAATATTGATGGTAATGTTGTCATTTCATGAGTGTAGTGGAAACATATTTGAGATAAAATATAATGAGTAATTGGTATGTAAGTACGGCAGGGATCGAGGTGAGTGAGTGCGTTGTTTATTGTATTCAATTTGCAATGTTAGCGAGCTGCCCATCTCTGAACGGCTTCCTCCCATTCTGCCGCTTGTGCTGCTAAAGCTGCCAACTCAGCTCCTCCCTAAGCAAAATCAAATTACATATAATATTTAAAAACACTAATCCATTACCATGTTCAATTATTATCCTATATCATACTAACATCCCAGAATCAATACAATTTCAAAATCAAAACACAACGTACACAACAGTTTGCATTCACAGAGAAGAAATATAAAGAAAACTTTCAAATGCTGGCATGTGTACACGATGATATAAAGCGTAGTGTTCTTGTACAGTGATGAGTGATGAGAAGTTAAGAATCCAGTTCACAAAGACACAATAACAAAGGAAAGATTGCGAACCACATCACAATAGCCAATTGATAAATTATTTTAACTGAGTGGAAAGTAAGCAAAACAATTTTGTGTGCATTTTCAATGAAAAGAGTGCAACAACAATGTAAATGTTGTCTAGTGGAAGAAGCTGAACTTTATCAATAACACATGTACGACTATCTCTTATCGGTGCAATCTTTCATCAACAAACATTAATACCTACAGCAAAGTGTTCTATTACTGTCATTTCATTTTCCTTATATATCTCAATTACATTATTTGAAAAGTTACATTTGTCTTTTCAAATAAAACTCATATATTGTACACAAATTAAATATGGTAGCTGTAGAAAGATCAATATTAAATGCAAGAGTATTAGAACAGTTTACATAATTAGATTTGGAAGATATGAATAGGTACAAATGATTTCATGTTTGTTGGGTGCGTCAAAATAAAACTAAATAAAAATGTGTGCATATGGTGTGTGTATGTAAAATAATAAAAAAGTAGGCATGTAAAATAAAAGGGGAAAAACAAACCTGTAAAAATAATAAATGGTAGAGGGGTTCATGGATTAACTACTCTGCACCACACCTCCTTTCTATCTCGGGGTACCCCCTGCCTGATGGGGCACAATATAAAAATAAAATAGGAAATAATCAAAATATAAAAACATAACATAATAACATCTCCGCCTTCGATACATATTATTAAAAGATAAAAATAAAGTTCTAAGGCACCTAGTAAATAACGGTAAATGAACATTTCTTTTCAGACTTATTAAAAGTTAGTTACAATGCGGATGCTAATGACCCCATATCCACATCATGATGTATGTACTTTTTATGTATGCTATTGATTCATTATCTGCTTTATGCTAATATGTATAATAATTTATTTGCTATATTTTTCTTTTCTTAATTATTATTCCTTTGCTATATTTTTCAGGAAATCCGCCAATAGTGACAATACAAGAAATATTACACACAGTATGAGTAGATATTCCCATGATAATGGGGTTTTGAAAATAATTTGATATTTTTATGTTTTAATTTTTTTGTTTAATATATAGCACCTTGGGAACAAAAAATAATCTTTGCAGTTATCATGCCACCACACCACCCAGAATATGGATTTTTTTATGCAACAGATAAATAACCCCATGGAGCACCCGGGAAATAATAGGCCTCCTCCCACACTTTCTCCAAGTTTTTCAGTGTCGTGTTAACCCATCCTGAATGTCTTATATTTGTTTATTGGCACAGATAGGACAATCTGCATGTTTGTTGTTTGCATTTAATTCCCTGACTACTCCACTTATGTGATATGTCTTGATAGTATAGTTTAAAAATATAGGTACCCAAATTTGTGAATATGAATATTTTCAAAAAGAAAGTGAAAAGTATTATAATTTTTTCTTTTTTAAAAAAAAAAGATATATCTGGGTTTTGTTATAAACCTAAATACAACCTGATACACCTTTCACACTAAGCTAAAAGCTTGTGCCGTGAAAGGAGAGTTTGCCGGCACCTGGGATCGAACCACGGACCCCTTGTTCCGGAGGCCGAGTTGACATTTTCATGTGAAAAAAATCAGAAAATACACATGAAAATATTGACGTTTTCATGTGTATTTTAGTATGTAGTAAACTAGTGTAGTGTAATGAGTGTTACATACCTGAGGATCAGGTTCTCTGGCTCTCACTTCTGCCAGGAATCTCTCTCTCTGCAGGCGGCGGTTCAGTTCACCAGGCCACGGCTCTTCTGGGTTGCCTCCATCATCATCATCACCATCTTCCTCAAAATCTAAATAGATCAAGTATAATAAATATTTATATAACAAAAACACTTCAATGAAGAGAACACAACTTGTACAAAATTCAAATCCAGTAAATTTATTATGTCAGTTTATTCATTTTAAGTGTAGTGAATAAAGCTGCGGATTATTAAATTTATCGGTGGATAGTACATACAACTGTGATTATTATTAAATCTGGGATAGTCTAAATAATCACGTACGGAGACAACAATAAGTAAGACATGTGCATTATATCTAATATCTGTTAATAATACTCTGACTTTTGTACCCAATATTAATTAATAATATAATTTTATCTAAACTATGACCATTCACACATAAAGCAAAACCAAAGCATGCTAACAAAACATAGTAAAGAAATGCATCCATTAAAATTAGTGGTAGTATTAATAGTCACCAAGAATATTTTTTGCATTAAAATAAAACCGAGAATGCAAAATAAATAGTTTGCCACAGCAATAGTAATAATTAATCTAATGAATTTTGAAATATGAAGCAAGGATCATTTTAATGTTGCAACACTTTCCTTAGCGACTTAATGTTGGAAGGGATATAAAATTAATGTAAAAGCATAATATAATTAATAATTTATGATGTAAGCTGGCATTGTTATAGCACTGAGCTGATGAAAGTAAAGCTATGTATGAGAGCCTGGCAAGGTGAGGCAGAGCAGAGGCCTGAGTCAACAACACACTATCGCGTCACGTTCCCGCTCCGCTAGCGTTCGGGTGCAGACGATGGTGCGCCAAAGTGTTAATTTTCGTAACTATTGTGTATCTTAGCAACGAAATTGACACTTGCTTGCAACATCGTCTGCACCCGAACGCTAACGGAGCGGGAACGTGAGACGAAAGTGTGTTGTTGACTCAGGCCTCAGGGCTGGGTTAAGGACATGAGGTGTGAGCCAGTGATACATCACGCTGTGAGACATGTGAGTGGTGTAGTGTCGTACTTTCTATACTCCTGCAAATCTACTTTGAATTAGTGAAAGTAAACATTATATTACTTGTGAGTGTGTCGAAGTAAAAGCAAAATATTAAATTTGAGTGAGATAACTTATTACAATAGTGATTGTTTTGTTTTAAAATATTACTTTTACAACATAAAGTGCACACTGTAACCAATTTCAATACAACCAACAATGTCCAGTTGATGATAGACCATATTGAAATCAGTATTGCTGACCAAATAGTGGTGAATTTGACGTTGAAAAGACGTACCCTAAAAAACAATAATTTATACTGTTGTTAAACAATATATCAAAATAAAGTGTGCAGTAGTAATTCAGTGCCTCACTTGACAGTGAAATATATATACGTAAATGTAAGACGTTTGTATAGTTAGTATTAGTGTTGAGACCATTACATTAATTTGTGTGCGTGAGTGAAGTGATGTGTTAGTAGTGATGAGTTAGTAGGGAGTCAATGTAATGTAAAGGCACGCAGGGAGCAAGGCCAATATGCATATTAAGATGTCAGCTAAAAATATATCAAACAATTCATTAGTGAAAACTGGCTTCATTAATCATCACCAAATTGGTAAAGAAACAATGATTTTCTCCGACTAAAGTATCATTTAAGATTTTAATATATACTTATTTTTTATGGTGTAAATTTTTGTTAGAAACGGCCCAAAAATTTATATTGTTTGGACAAGAAATTCTCATTCATCAATGTGATAGACAACATGTATTGCCAAATGACAAATGTTGCCAGATGTTTTTTTTTTTTAATTAACTCAGATGAGATATATAACAAGTTGTCAGATAAATGATATAAATCTATTTCTTCACAGCAAAATGCTTAGGATAATTTATTCAATATTAAAATGTTATTAAATCATCTCATTAGACATAATTCGTTTTGAGACAGTAATAAGAGTGAATAATATTTTTAGCTGTTGTGGCAAATAAATGCAAATGAGAGAGAGATGCGGTTAGTGACTTAATCGGGAGTATGGAGAAGCAATATATATATAGTGTTGTATTTAGCAGACAGGTTAATAGTAGTAGTAGTGGATGGGTGTCTCGGTGGGTGATGTATCGGTGCAACTCACCGAGAGGCCGTTTGACGTTACTCGGGGCTGACGCCTCCTCTTCTGAACCCTCTGCGGAATATGAAAACATATAACAAACAAAAGAACAACTAAACACAAAAACAAAACAAACACAACTAATAATAATATATAGACAATAAAATATAGTCATAACAAAGTAACATATAAATATACGTAGACATACAGAGGATTGTCTGATCTTACTGATCAATTTCATTTTATTCTTCATTTTACATTGAAAACAACATTAATTAGTAAAAAGTGTTGAAAATCATCAATTTTGCAATACAGTGTACAGAGGGATAGTTTATTGCTATGATGCTGTATCTTCCAACTAACCTTAAATAAGAGATGCATATTATTAGTAAACAGTAGAAACCTACTAAGTGCGTGGATCTAGATATGTAATAATCGACTTTAGAGTTTCTCCACGACCAGGTTTATGAATTTAGTTTGTGTCTCCAGTATAGTGATAGTATGTAGATACTAATTATTTATTGTCATCAAACAATCCTCCGTCTCAAAGGATACCTATATAAATAATATACAGTATGTATGTGTATGAATGTGTGGCAATCTGCGAAATGTAAAAAAATAGGAAACAAGACTAACATAACAAACAATAATATCTCAATGTTCATAATGTAAGAATAATAATAATAGTAATTACCACAAAACAAAATCTATTTCAAAGATTTAATAATAAGTAGAGGTATGGAGATACTGTATATCTTATGATGGAGAAACTTGATAAAGAATAACCATGCTTCAATGAGTGAATAGGAGTGTTAACAAGCTAAGTCAAAACATGAATCAATCAATCAATCAATCGAGTGACATCTCTAAAATATAACATAAAACTGACCCAAGTATAACCTTCACTCAAAATAAATGGTATCATTGACGCATTATAAAAATAGTTTACTGATAGATTATATATCAAAGTTTACGGTAAAAATCTTTACTTTAAACCTTAACTCCTAGATATTAAAATGTTTCATTGTGATAAATTAAGACTAAGGAAATATGGGAATAATAAAAAAATAATTAGGTTGTCTATATATTATTATTATTAGCTGTATATTAACTTTTTTACTTTCAAAGAGCAAACATTACGAAAGTTCATTGTAATTTAAAACAAATAATATAAATATAACACTGTTCACTTTCACTTGATTTATTTTATTAAAATATTAAAAAACCTTTGTACATTTATGTCTATATGGTATTGTTCTAAGGTTGTGTGCAAGTGTGGGTAGAGGTAATGAAGGGGAGTCTGTTTGTTTTTGTTATTTATTCCACAAGATGTCCTCGCTAGAGAAAACCTTTGTACATTTATGTCTATATGGTATTGTTCTAAGGTTGTGTGCAAGTGTGGGTAGAGGTAATGAAGGGGAGTCTGTTTGTTTTTGTTATTTATTCCACAAGATGTCCTCGCTAGAGAAAACCTTTGTACATTTATGTCTATATGGTATTGTTCTAAGGTTGTGTGCAAGTGTGGGTAGAGGTAATGAAGGGGAGTCTGTTTGTTTTTGTTATTTATTCCACAAGATGTCCTCGCTAGAGAAAACAAGAATTCAGGCTGATACGTTGCACTTGTATAAAATTTCAACTATCCATCTTCAATACCCGCTCCAACTATTTCTTTAAATTGGCTCCATGTTCCGCAAATTATATGAAAAGCTTTTTCTTTCAGCACAGCTGGGATTTTACGAAATATTTTTTTAAGTTTGGATTCTTTCTGTATGAATTATTAACAATTTAAAACCGAGATTATTCAGCTATTAAGATTTTGGTGACATTAATATTTACTTATAATTATAGTCCACTGTATACTTCTTTATTATTTACTATTTACCATTGTCATGGTTGATTTTTAACTGGTTTAAATTAATACTTTGTCACATATCAATATTTTGGAGTAAATGTTCATATTAAAAATGGGTGTTGATTATTCTTGAGTCTGATTCATAGGTTTCATTGATATGTATGTATATTGTATTGTTTGCTCTAATTTTTTGTACTGTAGTAAAATAGGGGGACCCTTTTGATCCATATTCTGTGTTATATTGTTTTCTGTAATAACTGTTTGTCCCATAAGAAATAAATAAATAAGTTATAAGTAATGATTACTGAGGATGGATGTATGTCCGAAAAGCTTTTATTTTTTAATAAATAATCAAAATAATGTAAGTAAGTAGTATTATTATTTAAAATATTTTTATAAATAATATAAACAACTATTTAACTATTTTGAATTATAAACTTATTAAGAAACAATATAATACAATTCATTGTATTCATGACATAAAAATTAGGGTTGAATTCGGCGAAAATCCAACTGTAAATTCGGTGACGAGCCGAGCCTCGTACCATAAGCTAAGGCTAGAGGCAAATCTCTGCCCGACTATATGCAACGAAATGGAATAAAAAAAATCATCTTGCACACACACACACACACACACACACAGCTTATAAACAACTTATACATTGTTTATAAAGTTTTTTTTATAACTGACTTGTCATCTTCAAACCAACGGTTGGTTTGAAGATGACGGCCCATACGCATTCGAAAGCACACCACCAAAATTCAACGCGTGACCTAACCGCAAAATCCATAGATACATTTGTATATATACAGGGTGTTCGACAAAACCTTAGACAAACTGATAGGGTATATAGAGGGGAACATTTTCTGGGTACTTAAAATGTATACAGTCACATTTTATTGGAATTAAAATTATTTTTGCAAATATCTAAAAAAAATATGTTAAATATTAGGTTTAACTTTTTATTTATGAATTTATCAAATCCAACCAAAAATTATGATTATCACAAATGTACAAAAAAATATGGGCTAACTAAGTCCAATAAGTCTCAAAAATGGGTGGGTTATAAAATAAGTTTACATTTGGGTCGCATTTTAATTATTACGAGTTTAATGAGTTCCTCTAATCTGTTTAAAACTTTTCTGAAGTATCCTCCTTTAAATGGTATACAGTATGCGTTCATAGCGGCTATAGAAAAGAGTAAAAAAATTCAAACCTACACTAGCCGCATGTTCAATTAAACATTTTCTCTACGTAACACATAGATTTTTATCGCATTCGAATAAAAATTATCGACTTTAACTTTATGGAAAAAGATATTGCACTGAACACCCTATATATTATTGTGGGATATTGAATAAGTAGATGTTTGTGTTTACTCCTTTGCAGATTTTAAAACTAAATGTAAGACTATGATTTGTAAACATAAAATATTATTGAATTACACTGTGCACAAGAGAAAGATTGCATAACATTGTGAATGATAAATAGTATAATATAATATAGTAATAGGATTATATAAGGCTTACACATTAATAATAATTAAATATTTCAACATTCAGAATGGAATTAAGTAATTAAGTATGTATTATCTCAAAATTAAAATGTACATATTACATTTTCAACATTTAATAATATAAAATTAAAAGAATACATTAAATTATGATTTTTAACTATTTTTTATTACTTATGATTCTCAAGTTCATAGGAATTGTGTTTCAGTGACTTTTGTAAAGTTTTACTCACAGTTTGATTGTATTATTTGTCTAGAACAAAGAATCTAACGGAATATTTCAAAATATCAGTCTATTGTCTATGACAGTCGACTATAAATGTGTAGGTAAAATAAAAACAATTGGTATTTTTACACACACATACACACATATCCATCTAAGACAAGAGACCTACCCTAACAAAGACACATAACACCAACAAAAAAAAACTAAATTTATTTAAGTAGATAACTCATCAATTTACTATCACGAGGTACTGATGTCATTGAATTACACCACCATACAATATAATGTTAGGCAAATATACAAGAGAAAGGTAATACTGATATTTCATAGTAAATTTTATAATTTTCTTCAAGAGTGTCCATAACACAGCAATTACATGGGTTTTGTAGGGAAAATAACTGAGCCACAGATAAAACAGAATCAAATTAAATAAAGTCAATAAATAGTATACAGCCAACCATGACTATGCCAAAAACCACAATTACACAGACAATAAAAAGTAAAAATAACAAAATTATCACGCACAAAGAAACAAAGTATTTTGTGTGCAAAATAGAGTCTCAGTATAAATAAACAAAATGGTGACAATCCACATTATTTTTTGAATATTCAAATTGAAAGTTTTTGATAAACCTATTAAATAAACTATTAAACACTATTTCACAGTAATAAACAAGAGAACTTTTTTTTTTTAATTCAATTTACATTACAAACAAATTTAGTTGCCTCAATTATATCAATAGATTTAAATAAGTTAGAAGATGACATGTAACGTGATACCATCATATTGTAGTGGTTGGTGTAATATTGTAGGAATCATAAATAAGTATTACTATTGATGCACTTATGATATAAAGGTGTTATAGAGGGACAGGGATGTGTGTTAATTAGTTAGTTGTAAACATTCCCTCACCAGAGTTGAGTTCCCTGACCAAAGTAGACATGGCATTGGTGACAGAGTCAGCTGCAAACAGTAGATCTGTCCTCAGAGAGCGGTTACCTGGGGCAGGAGAGGGAGCTCCATTGTGAGAGCCTGTAAGACACGACACATACCCAACCATTCCCAATGTTATTATTAACATTATGACAACATACATAGCACTGTTCACCACTGAGAATAATACAGAAGCTTTTATAATTAGTATAAATAAGTATTAGACATATAGAAGTGATGAAGCTGTATCTGTTGGTCGGAGAGAAACTGTGCTACACATAATATGAAAATACTGTTGTAGTCCTACCTATTATATTTTTGATGGTATATTAGCCAATCAATGTTGAAAACACATTAATTATATTTTGTCTGCAGGAATCGGTCTGGTTTACTTAGTTTCAGAACACTACGCCCAAGTTTGGTTTCAAAGCTCACATACCAGTCTCATAGACACTCAATTGAACAAAACGATGAGAGAATTTACAAATTTATTATTGTAAATTGATTACAAATCATTTCATAGAGAAATACATTCAAATGAAATAAAATACCCCCACATTTATAACCGGAGAAATCTTTCCAAAACGAAGTCCATAAAGTTCTGACTAACTAACATCTACCTATTCATTTAGATATATAAATAATCCTCCACCAACCGCCTATTATCACAACGTCCTTACTGGAAAGCTGTAGCTCAAAGCTCCTAATGTAATATTGAAGATAGGTAGAGAGAATATAGACAGTATCATCAGTAAGAAACCAAAAATTAGTAGAAGAACTGCCGGGGTTTATACAGCCCAGGAATAAATGGTGCACAATAAATCATATTATAAGATTTGACATAGGCTGTATTACTTCATAATCGTCACAATCATATTATTTGACAGTAACTTCAATGTAAATGTTAATGTAAATGTAATGTTCAACATTAATGTAAATAAATTCAAAAAAATATTAAATGACCATATTACTAATGATATTTCTTGAGATAGTGTAGTTGTGCGCCGACCAACAGCTATATAGATACAGAGCAATTATAAAGAAGATACATAGTAATATATTGAGTTACAGGAAATGTATATATGCAAAGATTTTTTTAGTTTTCATATTAAACTGGATATTTTACACTTATATTAGGTAGATATCATAAATTTCACAATATATATATATTGTGAGATGGTCACATGCACCAAAGTTGAAACACTAAATGTTTTTCGCCCCGATGAGACACATGCACCAAAGTCAAAACACAACATCTTTTTCGCATAATCCAATTGCATATCCTGGGGACGGGTTAAATCTTGTATCATATGCAAAGGCAAGAGTTTAATCTCTGCCCGATTGTATGCAGTGAAATAGAGTAAAATGTATCATCTTATATTAATTTTTGCATAAATAACATATGATTTTCGTTCATGGAATGTGTGTTGGCTTCTTGCGTGCATTTTGAACAAAATTCAGAACACAACAATCATATGTGCTGGATATATATACCTATATGAAAGCACTAGGCGTTTGCGAAACAAAAAACAGTGTTAACTCTATATACACGTATATCCAGCATACCCAACATATATATTTATAACATATATATAATACAAAGGCAAGAGCCAAGTCTCTGCCCAACTGTACGCAGTGAAATGGAGTAAAACATTCATCTCATATATATATAGAAAATGAAAAACAAGAATAAAATTAACAATCTTGTTTTTCTGCACACTCTGTATGAACGCCTTTATTATTGCTGCTTACTACCATCTTTATTATCTAATACTAACGAGGTTACAGCAGCAAGAATTTGTTAAGTTAGTTTTATATGTGAAAAGATATACAAACCATTGCTCCTTGGCGAGGAATTGTAGTTGGCTCTCATGTCGCCTGATAGGGAGCCTTCATTAGCTGAAAAACAGTAATATAAGATGATAAAATAATGGAAAGAGGTTATTCAATTCAAAAAGAATCGCTTTGAACGAAAGTGAATAATTTTCACTATGCTCTCCAGATAGGAGGTGCAAATTAAAATTATTCTTCTGCCTATGATGCTCTATGGTGAATTCCGAGAGTGAAAAAAAAAGATACTATACTATACTATACCATCACGGCATATCCCACAAGTGGGGTAGCCAGCAGATCAGCTGCACGTAAGATTCATGCAAACTGTCCTCTTCGTGCCAATATAAAATCAAGACATTCAGGATGGGTGGCAAGCCTCATCGCTGAAGATGTTCAATGACTATAAGCATTTTTATAATACTGTGGAAAATTATTCACTAATTCCACCTATTCTATGATATTGAGGCTTACCAATTGAGAAAATTTTGCAAACTTTGATCACAATATGTGAATGATATTGTTTTTGCAGCAAGGGAGTATTAAGGGCCCATAAAACAAAATACGTATTTATAACATTACAAAACGTTCAGAATGCAATATTTATAACTTACTGGTAGCAGCTAAACCTTGAGCCATAGCTGTCATATCCATCCTATCCCTTTCTCTGTTATCTCTGTCTCTATCTCTGTCCCCCAGAGACGGGGTCTGAGGGGCAGAGCGTGGCCCCATGCCCACCACACCCTGTGGAGGAGGACTCTGAGCTGATCTGGGGGATGATGTTGGGGTAGAACGAGGAGATGACTGTTGGTTCTAAAATTATGAGAATGCCCAATTAGTACAAGCACTTCCTGGTATAATTAGTAACAGTTTGTACAGTGACAAAGAGAACTCTATATAAAGGTATGTTCCATCCAAAATGACAACATTTCATCATATGTATGTGGCTGTCTATATGCCTAGTGCATACATATTTTTTTTCCACTTATTTTTTTATTTGTTGGTATTATGCTGTGTACTGTTTTGTTCTAAAATACCTTATACTATTACTGAGTAACTTATTTGTAAAGTTTGTAAGTCAATGTTGAAATGTATTACTATTTCCTTATAAATAATCTGTAAGAGATAATAGCCGTTTATTAAATAAATTATTATCATGTCATCCTTCAATGCTCCTTTCAGGAGCTCTAATCAGAGCATCTCTGCACCAATTGAGTCACCTTTTCCCGGGACATTTTTAGTGCTCTGATGTAGTTGCCATAGGTGCTATGTATTGTGAAAGAGGGAAGTCTGGGTGGATGAAAGAAGAGTGCTCTTTTTTGCCAACATTTACATCTTGTTTGATTATTTACAATGACCTATGTATTATTTCTTTTATTAACCTTTTGGATGCGCCAAAATAAATTTCATAACATTGAACTACAGCGGTAGGTTGGAAGAATGTAGCGAAATACTTGTATGGGTATTGAATACATGATGTAGAGTTCAGGATTCTTTGTCCAAAGTAATAAATATTACCTTCAACATCTTCATGAGTCCCTCAAGTTGTCCCATAAGATGCCTGCGGGAGTCTTGCAGTGCAGATAGATGTCCTTCCAGCTCTCCCTTCCTCTGTCTTAGTGCCCGCAGCTCCCCAACCAACTCACCACCACCGCCTCCCCCTCCACCACCACCATTCTCCAGATCTTGTTGCCTTCTGAAAATCAAATCAAATTATTTACTAACTTTTTAAACTATCATCATCATGGCAATTCTATAACCTAGGAATATGTTCATAAGATGAGGCTTTGTATAGAAGGTATAATTTTTTATATTCTCTTGCTGATGCTACCTAATCATCAATGTTTTTGAATACCAACACTTGTACTCACCTTAACCTGGCAATCTCCTGCATTATTTCTCTGTTTTTGGTCTCCAGTTGTGAGATGAGTTCCCTTTGTGCTCGGGCTCCCTCTGAACTATTCCACCCCATACTGTCCACCATACCACGCCCCTGGAACATGGAGCACATGACATTATTGACAATATAAAAACATAATGTACTTAAAAAGTGTTCCTCGTTTCGTCTTTTATCACTCACTAACATACTTTTTGGGTATACAAAGAGGAAACAAACCTCTTTCATTCAATGCACCAGTTCAACACCAATTAAGTTTACACTTTTCCTAATGGTGTTCATAATGTTATGATAAAGGCGTTACAGGAATGGTATACTATTAAAGTGAGTTGTCAGGTAGTCATGAATACAGAAAAGTACAAGAAGGCATTGCAGGCTGTTGAAATATGCTAATGAGACATGGATCGTCAGCAGACGGTTGCCAGCTTTCGAGATGTAGTGTTACAGACTCTATTGGTCGGAACTGTTGAAAACGAAGAAGTGTTGATCGGGGTAGGCGAAAGTAATCAACTTCTTAAGTAGAAGCTAACAACTTCTAAGATATCCGGGTGTGAAGTGGGTCTCTCTTCAAAACTTCTTAAAAAATCAGCCAACAATGAGCAAACTGGATTGACCACATCAGCCATCTAAGCCTGCTCATCATCGTCATGGAGTGCATGACTGAAAGTGGGAATGATAGAGGCCGACCAAGACATCTACGTGGATCAAGTGAGGAAGTATATGAACTTTGACACATACGTATAATTAAAAAGAGTAGGTAGTAGAAAATAGACAGGAATGTAGAAAAAATACAAACTCGTAGCAGACCAATCCAATGGATTGTAGCCCACTATAGAACTGAGCAGACTAATTTTAAAAGAAAATTATTTTTCTACTCACAATATCTGGTGTTAATGAAGCTGACCGTCCCGATCGAGGCTAAAAATAAACAAAATAGAAATGTTAATAAAAAAAAGTTTCATTAATATAATTATGTGGAGGAGAGTATTGCCAGAAAAGTGTTTTTACCATAGTATTGTGTTGTGCAAGCCTCGCAGCATACCTCGCTATCAATCTATGTTCATCATCTCCTCTACCCATATCTGAAACAGGAAATCAATTCATCAATCAGGAAATAAATTATATCATTACTATCTTGAAAATATATTGTTCACTCAAGATAATGCATTTTCAAAACTATGTACTTATTCTGAAGCACTTTATTTTTCTCCAATATAAAAATGGAAGGGAACAGGAAAAAAAATTGTATATTAAGTAATTTAATATATTTTGACTTTACTGTATTATAATTTTAATTAATGTTAAAAATAAAAATATGGTATTAGTATCAATTAGTTCAAAAATTCATATTGGTGCAGTTTAGTTTAGAAAAAAAAGGTTTAGCTAACCATGATGCATAGGTCTGGGTGCCCTCGAGTCCAGTGAGCCTGTGTGTCCCGAGTGAGGTGTATGACTGCTGTATGGATCTGGGAAACCATTGTGCATGGCTACAGGAGATGGGGGACTGCAAGAAACAAAAGGAATCAACATTATTTGAAGAAAAAAATATACACAATCATTTTTTTTTAATTTTTTTTTTAAAAGATATATCTGGGTTTTGTTATAAACCCAAATACAACTTTATACACCTTCCACAATAAGCTAAAAGCTTGTGTCGTGAAAGGGGTTGAAAGCTTGAATTCATATTCTCAATATTCCAACAACAGATGACATCTTGCAAACATTAAAATGTGTAGTTAGCAACTAATGAAAAAGTTAGTTTATAATATGGCACTCACACAATATGACTAAGGTTGAGGGTCTTCTCAGGCTGATCAGGGAATCTAGGTAGGGCAGGTCTGGCCCTATCAGGTACACAACGGAATGACTTGCGCAGAGAATGTCCAATCTGCTTAGATGGAGATTTCTACAAAAACAATAATTCCATATAAACAACTTCAAAACATATATCCACCAGTAGCGTATCTTCTATACAAGCCAGGCTTTACCTGAGATTTCCAGGCTAAAAATTATTTTATAATGATACAATTACGTGCAGTTAACAATTCAATTCATTACGGTCTGGACACAAGCTATATTAGCTTCGCCAGATGAGTGAATTTTTTCTTTGTGAACTTTATTTAAATTTTGTATGTAATATGTATTTTTTTGTAACATTTTTATTAAATAAATAAATGAAAAAAATAAAAAAAAAATATTGTGAGCAATTGTACACAATGTATGAGATTGAATAGCTTTATAGTCAAGTTTTATATATTTTTATCATTTTATTTTTATATCATACTTTTAAAGTGAAAAGGAACAATCGTTTTCACCATAATTAAGTATATATTTCTTAAGGCCATTCAATAGTTTTTGAGTGATTGAAATACTTTATATTCAATAAATAACTCATCTATACCGATTAATTACTGAGCATGGGCTTACCCGATATGAAAACCTTGGATGCGACACTCATATTTATATTATTCTATTTTAAAACCTTTGCTCATTTTCAGAAATATTCAAGATTTATCGGAAAACTAATTATCTACTTTTTTGGAAATGAATCTGGTTTTGTAATACACACACTAACACCCCAAAAAGTCACATAAAAACATTTTTTTTTTTTTAAAAAGATATATCTGGGTTTTTGTTATAAACCCAAATACAACCTTATACACCTTTCACAGTAAGCTACTAAAAGCTTGTGTCGTGAAAGGGGAGTTTGCCGGCACCTGGTATCGAACCACGGACCCCATGTTCACGAGGCCGAGACTATACCTCCAGTCTACCGACGAACTCTAAAATATGCTTGTGCTTATGTTGTAAAATATGCTTATGCTTGTGTTGTAAAGGTTAGATTTTACCTACTAATAAAATAGTAAGTCTTACATAAGTAGTATATTCCTTGACTTCATGTTGGTTGGTGTGCCCTTCTGAGGTAACTCCTCTCCAGAAGCAATCCTGGCACAGGGTATAATGGCTGCAGCGGGAGCATCTGTATCGGAAACCACACAATCTCTCCCGACCACACGCTGAACAGGGCAGGGGGTGCACCACACTCTCCACGGAAGCGAGTCGATGAAGCAAGGGCAGCCATACCAGGCAAGCGGGACCAGGGTCTGACATCATAGTGTCCATGAAGTCATTCAGGGTAACTTTACCATGCTGAAAAATAATAAAAAATCCAGATATATATCAAAACTAGATTTAGTTATATCTACTCTAGCACCTTCTCTTCATTATAGTTTTGTATAATGCAATAGATGGTATTTATCCTGTCTGTGATGTCTGGAATGTCTGGATATTATAATAGGTCTCCCACTTTTTTCTGCAAATTTTCCGGTATCTTATTAAAGGTAGACATTCAAAAAATATTGTGTATAAGACATTTGAAACCCTCAATACAGTGATGAGGTAGATAAGTCAACCGTCCTGAACATCATATTATTTTTGTAGTACTAAAAGGATTACTTGTATACTATTTACTTTTAGCTGTTATTTCACCTGTGGTAGATTCTGTGATGACATAAATAGATAGACTTAATTGTGTACTTACGCCTGGGAAGAGGGTCTCAGTGAGATTGTCCGAGTAGGGGAATGAAGGACTCTCATATACAGCAGCTGGTAAAGCCAGAGCTTCCCGTAAATATTCAGAAAGACGTCTTCGTATCAGTTGACCAGATCCATCAGATACTTGAGAGAATATATCTGTAAAATACATCTTACTAAAATATCATATAATTGAGACATAAAATACTATACGTTGTATTCTATGTGGGGTAAGCAGGGAGGATGGAACATCATAACAAATAACCGTTACATACTTCACTTCCTCCACATTTATGCAGTTTTTTATATATGCATGCCCATTTCTCTTACTCAATATGTGGCTTAATTCACCATTGAGGGCTCTGCACAAAGCGGAGTATTGCTCGAGGTGAAGACAGATAGTGAACAGAAAGAGGCATGACGGTAAAGATCCTCAGAATGGAGAAATAAAAAGGTATTTTTTTTATAAACTATTTAAACGCACTCAAAAAATTTATTACGTGGATCATTAATTTTGAATACATACTGCAATTTTTTAAATGTAATTAAAAATAGACTGATTATACTGCAACGGTCAAAGATACTCACATCTTAATTTATCCATCAGCTTCCCTGCACACATTGTGGCCAAAGCTACTTTGATAGAGAACACTCTTATTTTGCCAACATTTTCACTGAAAATGGAGAAATATATTATTTTGTATGAATTATTGACAGTGAAGTAACATATCATAATATTTAGAGTGGAGATAATAATAAAAATAAAAGAAGTGCTACTACTATACTACTACTATACCATCACGGCATATCCCACAAGTGGGGTAGCCAGCAGATCAGCTGCATGTAAGAAACATGCAAACTGTCCTCTTCGTGCCAATATAAAATCAAGACATTCAGGATGGGTGGCAAACCCCATCGCTGAAAAAGAATCGCATAAAAGAAGTAGATTCGTATTTTTATGTCCTGGATATAATAAAGGAGATTTTGATTATAAACTATGAACGACAATGAATGAAAAATAAAATGAAAAAAAACGATAGAAAAAAAAACAGTATACAAGTACATGACACAGCTTCGAAATAAATATTTTTTCACAGTTAAGTTTCAAAGTTAATTAACCAAGATGTAAAATTATTTATCACTTTTATACACTATTGTCTGATTCTACATTGACTTCAGAATAGAAGTGAGAAGTTTCAAGTTATTCATTCAATAAATAATGAATTTACATTGAAAGAAGTACCTGGTTTTAATTTACGGTTATTTTATGCAAATTTCGAAGGGTCATAATTCTGAAACTACTTGCATTTTTTCTTAAATCCATAAACATAACATACCTATACACAAGTTTTTTTTTTCAAATCTAAGCGTGAGTGAGCTAAAATTTTTTTAATTTTCTGGTTTTAATATGAATTGACTCTTACCCAGGTGGACAATATGCAGCTAGTAGCCAGTTGAGGAGCAGTGCACAGCAGTGTGCCGCCCTGACTTGATTGGCTGGTGGTAGTCTCTTATTAAGACTGTGGTACAATGAGGATAAAAGGGTCTCCAACCTCGCGACACTAACATCAGCCTGGGGTTCCAGTGTGTTCAGACCATTCTCTCTGAATGCCTCAATCACATTCCAAATGTCCACGGCATGCACTAAAAATAGAGTAATTGATTTTAAAAATACATTGAGGCATACGCATTCATTCGGCGACCGCTGTGGCGCGGAGGTAATGCTCTTGTCTTTAAGTCACGAGGTCCCAGGTTTGATTTCCGGCCAGGGCAAAATGAAGTATGACATTTTTCAAATTGTCCTGGGTCTGGGTGTTACATGTTTATGTGTTTAGTGCATTGTATATATGTGTATCGTCGTGTTAGTATCCATAATACAAGATTCATATCTTAGTCTGGGATTAGCTCAATCTGTGTGAATTGTCAATGCATGTTATGTTATGTTATTCATACCATCATGACATTTCCCACAAGTGGGGCAGTCAGCGAACTAACTAACTGTTCATAATAAACATACAAGTTGTTATGTCATTCTAATAATGTCATATTTTGGAAATGGTCTGATTTAATATTTAACAAAATATCAATGCACTTGATACATATAAAAACTAGTAAATCACAATGAAAGTATTATATTATATGAGTGCCATTCATTTTGCACATCATCTAATGTTGTGAATAGTCAAAGACCAAAGTATTAGAGCAATTATGTTAAAAATATTCATGATAATAAATCCCAAAGATATCATTAAAAATAGTCATATAGTTATGCTGATGATAACATTTTGAAATTAGGCTTTGTCATTTCTTCATTATTACTTCCCTACTGTAATAACTATGCTTAATGTCTCAGGAACTAATCAATCTATGATTTTCTTCAAATTATTCTTTCAAAAGCTTTACATATGCTAGTTTCCACTAAGTCTGCCAAGATATTGTAAATGTGTCAACCATTAATTATGAATAAATATACAAAATGTATAGGTACTTACAATTAACTTTCTTTTGTACAAATCTCAACTTGGATGCAGTTCTGTAGCTGGCGAATCTGATGAGGTCAAAGTTCTGCGCCCTCATCTCCTGCATTAGTGCCAGTCTGGGGTCACCACCACCCCCGCCAACCATGGGGGGCACCGCGGGGGGCATTCCCCCTCCGCCCTCCTCCACCGCTGAGCTCATAACTCAACAACTGCAACAATACATCACATGTACATTAATACATTAAACCAATATTAAAAGGTCATGCACAATTACTTTGTAAAATGACACCTTCTCAAATAAATTTTCAATAGTGGGACATTCAGAAGGGTGATACAATATATATCTACCATCTAACATTCCACAAATAAAATATATCGAAAAAGTACTGACGTAAAATAAACACAAGCCTAAGAATATTATTCTAAAATGAATATTAAAAAAAGATTATCTGTCTTTATAATGATCCCAAATACATCATCAAACATCCTCACACTAAACAATATGCTTGTGTCGGTGGCAGGAAGATTAGAACTCGTAATCCCTTATTTGAAAGTCCGAGACTTTAGTCTCAGGTTACTGAAATTTATATGTATTGCTTTCTTTTTACTTATTACTTGTCGTGAGTCGGCCGGGTTCCTAATTCTAAAGATGTTTATTACAGTATAAAAATTAAATACAAAATTAAAAGTTCAACGAAATGAAAAATATTTTCAGTCGACTGTATAGAAACTGAAAAAAACGAAATATCCTAAAAAGGTTTCAGCCTAAACGTCGAAATAAAAGTACATGTTTATGACGTATGACACCTTGTAAAAATAGAAATATAATAAATACATTTAAATGGCAACAAAAACAATAAAAATATAAATCGTTTCCATTGATAGTGACATCATTTAGTTTGTGTCTTGACAATAATCAATAAATGAATAAAAACATTAATAGTAGGTAAGCATAAGAAAACACGACACATTCTCGTCGCGTCATCATTAATGACGCGTTCATCATCATCATCATCATCATCATTTCTGTCGGTCCCTCAATCCTGAGGATCGTGACCATCATGCCTCGTTCTGTAGACCATCTGTCTCCATGTTGAGCGATCCTCTGCCATGTGTAAGGCCCCGTGAATACGCGTTCATAATGGAATGAAATTCTATTCTATTCTTCTCAAGGCCATCCACTCGTTTGTGAGTGATTTAGAAAGGAATGAAATTCTACAAAAGAAATAAAGAAAAGAAATTGGAAAAATTTGTTCCGAAAAAATCTACGGGGCAAGACTCATTTGAAATGTCAAAAGTCCATCATACAATTTTGCTTTTAAAAAATAGACGAAAGCCGAATCAAATAAATGAAATTGATTTTTCTCAAATTCTTCATTATGTATTCTAGTAGTTATGTGGGCAGAAGCTAATAACTATTATTGTTGTCATAATTCGATAATGACGGATGATTTCTACGGCGCCGTTTAATGGAGTATCCATCACAAGGGCGCGAGAAGCTCTATTGTGAGAGCGATGTCTTCGCCTTTCATAGCATACTATATTACGTATATTTCATTCTATACTGAAACCCGTATCCCAAAATGCCAACATATATATTAAGTTTAAACAAAAAAGAATTTTTTTTCGATTTTCGATCCCAAATGTAAAACGCAGAGAATATGCAATAATTCCAATTCCTGTAACTAATTGAAAATTTGGCGAGGGGGGGGTAGAACTTTTGAAGCCAAGCTAAATTATTCAATCGCGAAGCTGAGTATTAACTGAGCCATCCGGGGCCCCAGCATGTTCAAAGATAGCTCCGACAATAGGTATACGTGACGTGATCACAACATAATATAATATAATATATGTAGGTATGTATAGGCACTGTATTATTATCATAGAAGTTCTGTAACAACATCTTGACATTGTCGCCAGTGTCTGCATCTTGTCATTACATCACTAATTACTTCGCGTACAAGTAAATGAACTTATAATGAAAATTATACAAATTAAAAATATTACAGTATGTACGTTAGTACCACTTCAATTTATTGCGTTAGTCAAATACACTTAGCACAAAAACGTAGGAGAGTATGAATATGTTCTCAACTTTGAATAGTTTATTTGTATATAATTATTTAAATAAATAAATAAAATAAATAAATAAATATATACATTACTATTACCTACTGATTTCACTGTATATCTATAGAATAACTAATGAAACAACTGCATTAAATAAACATAAAGAAGTCTTATACGAAGCACACAAAAAAAATAGTTTTGTGAAATAAGAAGACTGCGATAAATTCACCCTTTGAAAATTGATTATATTTAAAACGAATGTATATTTGTGAAAAAAATGTAATTAGTGTGAAATAAACAAAAATAAAAGTTAAATAATTTTGTTATTTAGGTTGCAAAGACATTTTACATCTTAAATTCGGCGATGAGGTTTGCCACCCATCCTGAATGTCTTGATTTTATATTGGCACGGAGAAGACAGCTTGCATGTTTTATACGCAGCTGGTCTGCTGGCTACCCCACTTGTGGGATATGTCGTGATGGTATAATAATAAAATAATAATAGGTTGCATGACAAACCTCACCGCTGAATCCGAAAAGTTAAATAATAAAAGTCCAACTTAAACTTTAAAAAATCGTGGGCATTCAGATTTTCACTTAGTCATGACAATTGACATGTATTCAACATTAGGAAATATAATGATTGTTTCCATACAATATTAGTGGAAGGAAAAACTTTCATTGTTGGAAAATCTATTGTACCATTTCTAGAGTTACTGAAAATAAAACGAAAAACATCTCGGTAGTATATATCTGTAATCTCTGATAGGTAGTGTAATTACTTCTAAGCATCCATTATTTTATTATTATTACAAGCGTATGTAACCCGGCATCGCTCGGGTTTAATTAAATAGAAAACCTTGCAAATACATGGGTTAAAACAACAAAATCTTATTGAAAAAAAAACGGAGTAAGCACTTACGTGGATAAAAGAAGTAAAAAGCTCTTCCCAATGAGAAAACTTAATTTTTGACTCCCTACATGCCCATAGCTTAGTAACAATAAATAGGTAGGTACCTACATCATAAAAAGCATTGCAAATCTCTAAATGAAAAATCTTGAAGTTTGATACCTCACATGCCCATATTTAGGTAAAAAAAATAGGTAGGTACCTACATCGAAAAAAGTGCTGAAAAACTCTTCCCAATGAAAAATCATGAAGTTTGATACCTCACATGCCCATACTTAGGTAAAAAAAATAGGTAGGTACCTACATCGAAAAAAGTGCTGAAAAACTCTTCCCAATGAAAAATCATGAAGTTTGATACCTCACATGCCCATACTTAGGTAAAAAAAATAGGTAGGTACCTACATCGAAAAAAGTGCTGAAAAACTCTTCCCAATGAAAAATCATGAAGTTTGATACCTCACATGCCCATATTTAGTTAAAAAAAATAGGTAGGTGCCAACATCGAAAAAAGTGCTAAAAACCTCTTCCCATTGAAAAATCTTGAAGTTTGACACCTCAGATGTTCACATTTATGTAAAAAAATAATAAGTAGGCACCTACATGGAAAAAAAAGTACTAACAACCTCGTCCCGATGAAAAAGCTTGAAGTTAAGAAATTCCACATATTGGTAGGTACCTACATGGAAAAAGTGCTAAAAACCTCTTCCAAATGAAAAATATGTGAGCTCGACACCTCGAAAGCTCATATTTTATTTAGAAAAATAGGCGGGTACCTACGTGCAAAAACTACTAAAAACCTCATCTTAATGTAAAAACTCGAAGATTGTCATCCCAAATTTCTATAAGAAAAAAAGGGTAAACATCCCTTTTCGTGAAAAAATTGTAGTCACATAAATGTTAAAATATTATAATTGTCCACATTCGAATTTGTATTTTTGGTTTGCAGTGCATAAATGGGTATTTGCTATGAAATTAAAAAAAGTCAAGAATAAATTGTCATATAAGTATTTACTCTTTATTCCCAAAAAACCTTAAAAATGGATTATCTGCATCCTTCAATATTTCAGAATATTTTACTATCAAATATTTCATAATTTATGTAAAAAATATTAGGTGAAAATAAATAGGTTCCCACTCATTGAAAATCATTTAACATTGTTTATGGATTTTATAGGTAAAACTATTATTATTCTACAGTATAGTTTTCTATGGTTTCATAATGTCTTCCATTATGAAAATAGCCCAATATGTCAAAAATATGCAATTTTTATTCACGTAATTCAAGAGCTTTTCTCATTAGCAAACACGATATTTTATTACGAAAATAAACCCTAAATATTTAGTTTCAGAATTGTTGTATTTATTGTTACATCCATTTTGATATTAATTCAATACAATGAAAAATGTTTGACTGTGAATATTGCTATTTACTAAATCTTGCATTAATTTTACATACATTTTGTTGCTAATTTTGTGACATGGTCGCATTAAAATTAAAATATCTTTATCAATACGTAAGATATTTAAAATGTTTTTAGCCTTAAACCTGCCCAGAAGATGAGACCTTGTATAGAGTGTATTATTTTACTTCGGTCTTTCCTAATTTCTGAGTCCATTAAGGACATACGTACATACATACATACATACATACATACGAACGGACTCAAATATTTATGTGTGGATTATATCATTACATAAATGGCAAAGTCTTTAATAATAAAGATTAACATTATACATTAGTTCCTTATATGTTGTAATTTGGAACTTAGTACATTAGTTCCAAATTACAACATATATTAAGTAATTCAAAAATTACAAATAAAAAAACACAAACAAAACAAAATAAACGTATAAATGGTAGACACAAATAGTTCCTATGAACTAAGTTTAAACACAAACTGCAACTACCTAACATTACTACTACTACTACTATACCATCACGGCATATCCCACAAGTGGGGTAGCCAGCAGATCAGTTGCATGTAATAAACACCTACAAGCTCCGTGCCAATATACAACCAAGACATTCAGGATGGGTGGCAAACCTCATCGTTGAATTTAAGATGTAAAATGTCTTAATTTTTTCGAACACCTGCCTTTTACAGGACACCTGAAATCTACCTAACATTTGCCTATTAATTACCTAACATTTATCGTAATAAACTAAATTTTCTTAAAACGTACGTGATAGGTATTGTATGGTAGGTATTACGTTTTATTTAAAACTTTTCCCTCGACGTCCTCACAACCAATCCTTGACTATAAATTTGATGTTTAGGGGAACGTTTTTACAATACTGTATACCTACAGATTCCAGGTAGGTGACATTTATTATATTATATTTTTAGTTTTTCATTGATTGTATGTATCAGCATTTAGTTTGTATTACTTTATACGATAAAATTATTACATACCTACACATACATATTGACCGACTTTGGCAGCACTGGTAACAATAGAAATGAATAAAAATAACAATTCCACTACATAAAACAACTATTACCTAATGATAATAATCACCTCAATTCGACTCCGTTACTACAGTAGTTCCCTATTACAAATTCCAAGAACTCCACGCCTGAACTGCCACCTACGTGACCCAACCTACCCTTACACCTTCACTGGAAATCTTAACGAACTTTTATATTTGTTTTTGTATTATTCATTATGGTTCAGCACCTGGTAATGCTAACTCGGAGTCCGCGAAACCAGTCGTGCGTTCTATAGTAACACTAAAAATAATAAATATATCCATTTTATTATAAATATATATTTTTCAATACATTATTTCGAAGGAATCGTACCTGAGAGTACGACATAGTAAGTATCTATCTATCTATTCTATCTATCTATCCCCTCACGCCGTATCCCAAGTGGGGTAGGCAGAGAGAACGGAACGCCAATTAGATCTGTCCTTACATAATTCTTTCGCCTCCTCCACAGTCATACAATTTCTCAAGCCATGTAGTTCTCAGACGCCCGCGCTTCCTCACACCTCTCCTTTCAGACAGGTATATCCTCTTTGTCATTCTTTCCTCTTCCATTCGTTCCACATGACCAAACCATCTCAATTTATTTACGCGCATTCTATCCATAACACTCCTCTTGCATCCACTCATTCTTCTAATATCCTCACCCTATCACGCAACGTTTTACCAACCATCCTCCTCAGCGATCTCATCTCCACAGCATTTATTCCACTTTCATCCCTCTTCAACCATGTCCACGTTTGGCTTGCATACATAAGCGTCGGTACCAGGATGGTATCGTGCACTAGCAATTTTGCCATGTTCGATACATAGTCATTACTGACAATAGGTCAAAGTGCACCGTTAATCCTAGCACCGGCCACTTTTCTTCTTTCAATATCCTTGTCACACCTCCCATCCCTCGTAAATAAACTTCCAAATAGTAAGTAGGTTTCAGGTATTTCATTGATTATACATTTAAGGTACGGAACATCCAAACTTCTGAGTAAATGAATATCCAACACAAAATTGTATTCTAAAACATATAAATTTAAGGTGAAGGTATATAGCTCTGAATACAAGCCATGCACATTCCTGTGATGTGATTTAATGAATACTCGAGGGGAAAATTCTATGATAGGGCTTTTGGCGTCGCAGGACCCGTCATTTGGAACCGACTCCCCGAGGACCTCCGTAAAAAACAGCCGATTACAACGTTCAGGAGCAAGCTGAAGACTTCGCTCTTCCAACAGTTTCCCGCGCCCTTGAGATGGATGCTCCATTAAACGGCGCCGAATAAATCATCCAATATAATAATAATAAAATATCAAAAATGACGAATAATTAAAAAGAAACTATATTTTTCCCAATTTTAAGCAGAATTTAAGTTTGTTCTTATACATCATCAATGGCACATATTTAACAAATTCACGACAGCGACACTTATTAAAAAAAAAACTCAAAAGGAAATTTATATAACATTAAACTCGTTCTCTTTTCGAAATAATCTCCGTTTTCATCTGTGATTGGTATAAGATGGATGTCTATTATATAATAATGATTTAGGTAGGTAATAATGGATATACATAGATAATATTTCGCTAAGAGTGGATTCATCCCACTCTGATAAGAGACAACATGCCAGTTACACCCTCACCTTTATTTTTTTACTCGTTAAAGATACTTTGCATTACTTCGTTATTGATTGCTTTTGCTAATCGCCCACACATGTATTCTTAATTAGATAAGTAACGTGCTAGTGACTATCACAACCTTTTTATAATATTCTGTGCACCTACAAAATACCAAATACCTAATCGTTCTCTTTAATTAATAAAACAACCCACTCCAGAATCCCACACGTCTTAAATTAATTGAAATATAAATTTTAAATAAATCTGAAATGTGTAAATATAGTGTACTATATAAAGGGGAAAAAATATAAAACGTACCCATAAGGCATTTCACAATTTCCATTCAGCGATAACATTATAAAACGTACCCATAAGGCATTTCACAATTTCCATTCAGCGATAACATTATAAAACGTACCCATAAGGCATTTCACAATTTCCATTCAGCGATAACATTATAAAACGTACCCATAAGGCATTTCACAATTTCCATTCAGCGATAACATAGGTATGTGCTAACTATCATGAATGTTTAAATTTATCACGGAAAGGACAACTTGATTATTCATAGCGTGGAATCAATCCGCTTGCTATCACACTTTCGGGAATCGACGTATTGATAATGGAGAGATTGACAAGACGGTGAACAGTGACGAGAAAAAATAAAAAGAAGTAGTATATACAGAGAATAATATAATCTACTTATAGGTATCACGATCTGCAAAATATTTTATAACAACTAATAAATTGTTATGTGTCGAACGAAATCACTTAAAATAACATTATAACTATGAGAACATTATAAATAAAACACTTATTTACAGTATATCCACAGTGACTTTTTATTAGACGCGAGCCGGCTTTCAAGAGCTTCTGCTGCTTCGCTAGCCTGATGATGAGAGCGGAAGCTCTTGAAAGCCGGCTCGCGTCTTATAAAAAGTCACTGTGGATATACTATAAATAAGTTTATTTATAATTATAAATATTAAGAGAAATATATACTTAAATAAGGATACTTACTGAAATGAAAGTGCAAATGCAAATGTACCTGCATCAAACAATAAAATTCATACTCAAGATGGTTATGTACCTATGTATGCTGAGTGCGATATAAAAACGAGAGTAATTAATAAGTTTTATAGTTTCATAATATAATAATTATGTAAGTGCATAGCACTATACATAATAGTACTAGGTAATAATATTATATAGGTGATACAGGCTAAGGAAGAATATTTTACTATAATATTTATATAATGTAACATAATAACCCACTGATGAAACTAATATTTAGGAAATATTATTACACAATAATAATAATTTCCAGAATATTATGAAATGAGATGCGAGGAGCCGCGGGCTGAAAGCGGAGAGGTGAGAGGGTGAGATGGTGAAAGTCTCACTACTCCTACAGGCCTGCTTTACAGTTAGTGGCTCCTCAAATTCAGAATCAAGGTAAAGGTAGCGAAACATTAAATTAAAACATTGTGTGCAAATCTCATCTTTGTTTTAATTATTGATATTTAACTTTAAATGTCGACAGATATCCCTTTGTAGAAGTAGGTAGGTAGGTATGCATTAATTTTTTTTATTAATCCAATATTTCAATATTTTATGAAAGTTGTAAAATATCGATACTATTTCAGGCAGTTGTAAGACGATATCTTTATTAAAAGAATACAAGACAATTATCTTAAAATTCAATGATAATAAATATGGAACCCACTATGAGTAGGTATATAAAACGTAGACGTTAAATACATACAATTAGTCCACTACATACAATCAGTCTGACAAGATATTTAAACTGGCTCTGGCTGATACCGATGTGGGTGTAAAGGTGAATGGTGTCTGCGTAAATAATATTAGATACGCAGATGATACAGTGATACTGGCTGACAGTCTACAAGGACTTCAGGAGTTACTGAGTCGTATCAGTGCGGTGGGCGATGAGATGGGCCTTAATATTAACATAGCCAAAACAAAGTTCATGGTTTTCAGCCGACAACCACATAATGATGCCATGCTACAGCTTAATGGAAAACCAATAGAGCATGTACACTAGGGTGGAACACTTTTGTATGAAAAAATTTTTTTTTTCGAATATCGAATTGGAATACCAGGCAAAAGTTGCCTTATATAATTGTTAATAACACCCACTAATTTGGAAGTTCTAGCTCAACAGCAAGAGGTCCCGCCATAGACTTGAAATTTCAATTTTTAAGTTTTTACAGACGCTTTGTTAAGTACACCCTATTAACAAAATATTAACTAAATATAATATGTTATGCATTTATATGATAAGATAAAAGTATATTTTAGTTAATAGAATCATTTATTTTAAAAATATACACAGTTTCAGAAAGTTGTGTCGGTATGAATAACGTCATTTTTCATAACAAAAATCCTTTTTCGTCTCAAACTTTGGCATGAGATTTCGAGACGCTAAATTAGATTTAACAAAACCCTATCTTCTTGTCTTATCGCATACACGTAGAGCTGCTTCTATCACATCTTTTATTGATCTTTCCACAGCCTGGATGTGGTAAGGCAGTCTCATTAACTCCAAAACCGATTCTCCTCCATTTTCAATAAGATGTTGTAACTGCTTATCGGAAATATTCATCAGTATTGAGGTTTCGTATTTATTTTGTTGCCAGTTTATCAAGTCTATGTAAGAACCTGCATTTAAGTCCACTTTTGGCACCTCAAACATGCACGAAACAGAATTTTTATTCATTTGACGAGCTTTTAAAATGCGTCTAGCAGCTAGTTCTCTAATGTGCTTACGCGTATCTGTTATCGTACTCAACAACAAGTTTTCTGGATGAGCAAAGTAACTGTTCCGAAATAAAACAGGGTCCACAATCGCTAACAATTCGTTCGACAAATAACTAGTGCTGTTAATGAGCTTCCATAAATGTTTTGAACCATCTTTAATGCTATACCAATTTTTTTTTTTTGACCTGCAAATGATTTAGATCTTGCTATAGGGCTATCCAAATAGGAAAACAAAGCGTCAATAGCAACTCATTGGCGTATAAGAGACAAATTATCCAATGCAATGGTTAAGATAGTCTATTTTACAAAAAAACAATCACGCCTCCCACATTTCCTGTATTTGTGGTTGTTCCATTATATCCAACAGTCATTATCATTATACTCTCTGGTGATATATTTTCAGTCGTCAAAAAGCCGTGGATAGCTCTTTCAATATTTCTCGCACTGCCCGATGTTGGAAACACATACCCAACATAAACAGAACCTGGTTCTTTAATAATCGAAACATGTTCCTCTTATACAATCACTTAAAATCTCTTCGATCTTTTTAAAACAATTTTAGCCGTCTGGATTTTCCTTCCATCAAAATATAAGGCAGGAATTTCTGTTACTCTTTCTTCTGTTAAAATTTGCTCGCAAACTTTCTGTCTTATTCTTCTGAGTTTCATCCTGCCCACGACGTTAGTCGACTGCGCCTCAGAGTCAGCATCAGAAGCAGAATATAGAACATTTATGATACGATAACCGCCGCAGCTCGGTCTGATACTCCGTATCTATCGCATACAATCGTCAAACTATGAAGACTGGCATCCGTGAGCTTTATAGGCTTTTGATCCACTTTGTTCGTGGTGTCAAGACCATCTGCAGCCGACAAACAAGAAGGAAGGTCAACATTAGAACTTACTTCAGATCTATTTAGCCTATATAAAGAAAAGGAAATTTCTTTAATTCTTGTATTTGAATTATGCCTGATTTCTTGTTTAAGAGCACGTAATCCTCTTTTCTGCAATTTTTTACTCTAGATAAGATCCGTTCTTCCTAAAACCATTTGTCTGTTAGTGCGTTGGTCTTCTAAAAATATTTGTTCCTCTTTTGGCACTTTATTTTCTCTCAAACAAGTACAGTTTACAAATTCTTTACATTTACATGCAGCGATGTCAAAAAGCTTTCCACTTTGTACTCTGAATTTTCTTTAGTTTCTTCAAAGACTTTTTCAAATCTCAAACAAAATCAAACAAATCAAATCAAAACATTTTGAGTGATATTTTTTCAGTAACTGTAAAACTCGTTTGTGTGTAAAAATTGAAATAGAAGATTTTATTCATACCTAATTCTTCAATTTTTGTTTCAACTGTTTCGGCACTTTTCCAAAAATGTAGGTTATTTTGTTGTGTTGTTCTTTATTTTTAAGTCTTGTCGAACCCATTCAAAGAATTTCATCACATTCTCATACATAAGTAGTATATTCTCCTCGAACTCTGCACTTTCACCAAATATCGTACATTTTAACTTTTGTCTTGTAGAAGTCATATTTATACACTTAAAAAACGTAGGTACATCAACTAGTACCTACTGGTGAAAATAATTGACGGGCTACCTTCCACCTTGAGACAATATTATCGACACTAGTTAAACGAAACACTGCAAATTCGTAGATCGAAGCGTGCTGCCCCCGCTTTGTCCCGCACTTTGCTCAACTGTCCCAGTACCAAAGTATATTAAAATGATGAAATATTTGATTGAAACTGCTAGTTAACTATATTTGAATATGTTTTTGAATAAAATAAACCTATTTTAATACGTTCTGTATTGTTTTGTAGGCCGCGCAAATAGCCCCTAAATTGTCCTTTTTGTAAATATTCGATGTCTTGTCGGGGGCTCTTACCGTTGTCTGATAATTTTTATATTTTTAATGCAGGCAATTGATGGCAAAAGGCAACTAAATACAACTATTCCAAATCAAAATTCGAGAAAAAAAAATTTCGTTCCACCCTAATGTACACAGCTTCAAGTACCTCGGTAGTGTGATAACAGAACACATAGACCCCGAAAAAGAGGTGAAATGCAGAATAGAGATTGCGAGAGCTGCATTCAATAATATGCGACCTTTCTTCAGCAACGATAACATTAATCTAAAACTACGACAGAGAATGGTCAAGTGTTACATTTGGTCCATTTTGCTGTACGGAGTAGAGACTTGGACCCTCAAAGCGAACACAATGAACCGAATAGAGGCATTTGAGATGTGGCTTCATCGCAGAATGTTGCGCATCCCATGGACTGATTTGGTTACCAATAATGAGGTGTTGCGGAGGGCTAGAACAGATAGAGAGTTGTTATCCAACATAAAGATGAGGAAGATGGCATATTTGGGACACGTACTTCGAAATGAGAAATATAGTTTGCTCCAACTCATTTTGAAAGGAAAAATTGAGGGTAGTCGTGGTGTGGGAAGGCGGCAGATGTCCTGGCTGAGAAACATCCGAGAGTGGACCGGAGTTCGGAGGGTGGAGGAGTTGTTCCGGCTGGCACAGGACAGAGAGGCCTACGCCAGGGTGATAGCCGACGTCGGGGGGACCTGACATGGCACTTTGAGAAGAAGAAGTCCACTGGCTTGTATTAAGTTGTCGTGAAAATATGGATGTATGGGGGACTTTTAAAAATCAACACTTGATTTTTTTAATTAAAAATTAACAACTACTACAAGTGGGGCAGCCAGCAGACCAGCTGCATGTGATAAACATACAAGCTATCTTCTCCGTGATAACAAAAAAAATAAAGACATTCAGGATTGGTGCTATACCTCATTACTGAATTTAAGATGTAAAGCGTCTTTTTTCTTACACCTGCCTTTTTCAAGACACTCGAAAAGTTTCAACATTAACACATGCTTTTAATAAATTAAAGTCAGTAGAAAAGAGATATATTACGGCGCCTTGGTCAGCCATTCCCAAATTTTTACGATTCAAATCTTGTTTAAGATACTATTACATATGGCTATGTTCTGCACCTACATTTTGGGAACGCACCCCACACCGTCTAACTAATGAATTTGAAAACATTATATAGGTAGGTATAAAGAACAGGCGCTTGATAATATATTGACAAAACGAGGAACATCGCCAAAAATAAATCTTGAACCAGAAAATATTTTTCGTAATTTTCTGAGAATAAAATAACCATTTTTGAAATGTTGTCGAGATGAAAAATATCAGCTATTAATTTTGTCGAAACTAGGTTCTCTTTAAATGTAATCGCGATTCAACCACCACAATAGAAAGAAGTACTTAGCAATAACATATCAATAATTGTAGAAAAATAATGTAACTTGAATGAAAAAACACACGAAAATAAGTCAGGTCTGTATGTTATGTGCAGTAAATAGTCTAGATTAAAAAAAATTGACTAAGTTTAAAAGCTACACATTAATGGCACCTATTGCATCACTAATTCCAACAAAAAATCATAATGATATCAAAATCAATGTATCGGTCAATCGTACATAGAGAAGACAAATAATATCAACTTTAGCTGCTTATTAAATTACTGACGTCGTCAAAATAGTGGCAAAATTGCAGTGATGGACAAAAAGGAGTGAAACCCCGTGAAGATGAAAGAAATAAGAGGAAAACCTCCCACACGATGGTCCGACAACATTAGAAGAATCTCTAGAGGCTGGTTGCAGAAAGACCAGATGAGCGGCTAAATATGGGGGAGATTTATGTTCAACAGTCGACAGGAATAACTGTATATACATCAGTAGTTTAACTAATGTTGAGGGTAAAGTAGCGGCAAAAATAGGACAGAGGAGCTTCAATAGTTGTAATTAGGAACTTAAAAAGACGTGAAAGTAATAGATGTCATAAATAATCTAGGAATAGACCCATATACCCGTATGTACATATAATATATTCGTTAAAAGGAGAAAACATAGCTAAACCATACGCATTGGTGGTTAGTGGTGACCTAATTAAAAGCAATATAACAAATTGATTTAGTAAGTACTGAGCATACTCTCCGCATCATATATACATTATATATCATTATATCACTACCAATTTATTATCTATCAAATATACTTATGTACTGTTGACTCTCAATTATTGTCCTCATATACGCGGGTGGCAAGTTTCCGAGTTAACGTGAAGATGACAACAATCGTCAATGAAATCAATATATGACAAACATGTTTTTGGATATATTCATAGCTTCTGCTATTCCCTCATTTTAATTCGACGGTCTTTTATTAGCGATCTCATCGTCAGTGGTTGCAGTTTTGGACGTCCTGAATGTTAATCGCCTCTCAAGTTGTATGATTGCGTATATTTTGAGAGGTGCTCAAAATTTCAGCCATTTTGGAGGCACAGTTGTTTTTGAAAATCGGTTGAGTGAGTTGATGCGAGTGTATTTGTGACAATGAAAAAAATCGAGTATTGAGCACAATAATTAAATATTTGTTTTTGAAAGGCAATACGCCCATGCAAATAAAAGATTAGTTGGACATCATTTACCACAATGCAATTTAGTGCAGATGAATTTAAACACGGCCGTACCAATTTGAGAGGCGATTAACATTCAGGACGTCCAAAACTGCAACCACTGACGATAAGATCGCTAATAAAAGACCGTCGAATTACAATGAAAGGATAGCAAACGCTATGAATATATCCATCCATATATTAATCATAATTTAGGTATGAAAGGCTATCCTCGCGTTGGCTGCCGCATCTGCTAACGTCAGACCAAAAACGTGTGCAATTGAAAATTTCCAACGCTCTATTGGCGCAGTATATGCGCAATAAATCACAGTTTTGGCGCCGACTGACTTCTGTAAGTGAAACTTGGATACACTAAAAAGAAATGTCTTGTATCTTTGTGAGATTGGAAACGTTTCAGAATGGAACTGGAAACATATTATATGCAATTTAATTCATTTTTACATTCTATTATACAGTTACGTATTACTACGTACTAAGACTCCTTAAAACTGTTACAATTGAAATTTTTAGGTTCATTACGTAATGACGAAGCATTATACTGTCCACATAAACATCTAAATATAAACCCCCACCTGAAAGGATCAGTGCCCCGAGGTAATGATTCACAAAACAAACCTCCAAGTAAACAGCAACATAAGTAGGACAAGAATAACATATTTGATCCAGCATTGAGGTATGCCACCCGGCCTGAACTATTAACTTTATTGGTAAAGAGAAAGAAATACCGTGATGAATGAATGAATTTGATGAAATACAAGAAAACGTTATTTGATTTTCTTACAATCAAATGTGTGTTAAATTAAAAACTGTACATAATATTTCAAAAAGGTATGAATTAAAAACTTTGACTAAGTTTTATAATAAATGCAATTGTATTTATTCTGGAGAGAAAAGCGTACCTATGCGACTTTATTTTTACTGAAAATCTCAAAAAGTTAATAGGGTTGATGAATAGATTGAAACGCAAGTCATAAATTTATGTACTTTAACAACCTAATAAGTTCTCGCAGTCTGTTGATATGAAAATTCTCAAGGGAAGTTCCCGGGAAGGAGGTAAAACCTTATATTGTAAAATATGTACAACGAATCTCGGAAGTATCCCAAGCGGAACACAAACTTGTTAGGAAGTTAGGAGTCTAACAGTAGTAACAGTGACACGGGAATGCAACACAAGCGAGAAGAGAAAATCTTGTACATTATGTATATTGTATATGTATGTGCGTACATTTTATAGGTACACGGAAGTAACATTATATTGCACCATAAGAATCCTTATCACTTGGCGAACGTGTATAATAATATACCTATTACAAAGAGTGGTAGTTACTCATTTGTCCAGTCACTTACTACTTACTACACACGTTATAATCATAGTTATTGATTCGTTGCATATCATTATTACAAAAAAAAAAACACCTGCAAATCATTTCGTTTTTTATATTTACTTATGAACTGTGAAACAGAGGGAATATTTGCGTGGGAGGGGGTAAAGGTGTGAGGCTGCTGTGCTCTCTTCGGATAAATATTTCATGAGGATAATAATTGCCTACATAATATAATATTAATATTTTGTATTAATACAACTCGTATGTGGGATGGCAGACTGAACAAGTAGCACGCAGCTTCTAGGGTTCTTATTTTTTGCTCTCCCGAAGTCTGTAAAGTCTAATTAGATGCCTACAACGACCGTCTTTTCCTAGAAAACCCCAAGAGAAAGGAGGAGGGTAAATAACTACATAACTCCACACACACAGACACACACACACTTAATAATAATTTTACTGTAATTAATTTGGAACACATAAGACCACTTTACATATATTATATGGATACAAAGAAACCTGATCAATGATTATTATCTTTGAGCAAACTAGGAAGCCATTATCTCAGAACACTGCGGACAATCAAAGCATTTTTAAGAAGAACATAGGTTTATAATAATTGACACAAATAAATCACATTGAGAATTGTTGTGATGATGAAAGTAAAACAAAAGCTAACTCTAAAACTCCTGTATGGATGTAAGAGATGCCACAATCAAAATGTCCATTACATGGTTTACGTAGGTATATGATGTAATGTAACTATGTATAGCCAAAGTCGACTTGTGACATTATTTACAACAAAAAAAATGTTGATAGGTACCTACTTACTAAATTACAAATTTCAAGTGTGGGAGGGAGTATTAAGCATAGTGTTATTATAACAAGGTGCGTTATATATCAATTTGATTAAAAATTAATTGCTTTTACCTAAAATACTGTATTTCTGCAAATAATAGGTACATATTTATAAAGATATTTTTTGTTGTAATTAAAAATTCGTTCTAAAGAACGGATCTTACAAAACGATTTTATGTTGTAGTAAAGTGTGAATCATCTAAAAAGTTAACCTCATATATATTCAGAGAAAAAGTAATTACATATACACTTCCAAGATATATATATTAGTATTTAACCCTTAAATGCATTGTGATGGAAATTTCCATCATACTAAATATTTTAGTATAATTATTACTGGTATATTTTTTGAATCTGGTAATTATTTGAAGTTAATATACCTATGGATTCAAGTGAAAATAAAAACTATATAAACCTTTTTGTCTACGATTTGTGTCAGTAGAAATTGTCTTAGCGCAGGTTTTACGTTTTTGGTATTTTGCTAAGTTTTACTGTTGAATTTCTCAGCCATCTCTCATCTTTTTCAAGGAGAAAAATAAAAAAAATATAATTGATTTTATAATTTCATACGCATATAATTTCATATTACTTCGTAATCTTTTTTTCTAGCTGACAGACCATATATACCTACATGATGATAGAAATTTCCATCATACTAATTTTCCTTTAAAAAATGTACTTTTTTGTGTCATTGATTTTTTTAAATTATTTTTACCTAAAACTACACCTCAAATTGTATCATAAATTATTTTTTTAAATGCAATACAAAAAATCATGCATTTAAGGGTTAAAAAACAAAGCGAAATCTTACTTCAACTAACTATAAACCCAGATAAAACGACAATGTTTTGAAAAAAAAAACGTAGGTACACATTAAAAAAGTTTGGTAACTTGATGTTACTATTTAAATGGGTTTTTTATATACATAAATAAATACGTTTTTATCCGGAAATACCTACGATCAATAGATGAGAGTTCCGAGTAGTGAACATAATAAAATGTATCCCCATTGTTTATTTGCCTAATAAAATATACCATAACAGATATGGTAGAATACATGCGTTACTTTGAGTTAGAGAAATCGCCGTGCACATTTACATGAGAAACTCCATCAATGTGGAGAAAGCGAAAAAAGTATTAAAGGATACATCAATAAGGCATTCCGTCCTCCGTGCATACCATACTTGGGATACGATCTGAGGGTATGGTACAATATAATAGTATATTTTATTTATTTATTTTTATTTATTCATTCTTTACTGTACATTGATAAAAAACAATTACATAAAAGCTATACATTCAAATTAAATACAATCAATATACAGAGGGCGAGTTTATCGCAAAGGCGCGATCTCTTCCAACTAACCCAAAATATACCTATACTTACAAATGGAATCAAATATTCAATAAATTTATTTGAACAATACTGGTAACATTTCAATTTGACGTAAATGTCGATTGTTAATGTTGCAAAAAGTTTATTTTTATGGATGATTTCCGAGAAATTTACATTTCGTGTCCGTGACTAGATATTTACATTATTCAGAGAACGCACCACCCAGAATATAAATAAATTAATTAAGGGGTAGTAGACAATAACGGATCGATTTATATATTTTGTAGCAACGTCCGAACAAACAAACAAGCAAAACAACAACAATCAACACATAATCACTTATCAAAACAAATAATAAAAACGATTAGAAGAACACTGAACCACGAATCCTCACATATAGGGTTGCCACATGGTATCCAAAAGGAGGACATGTCCTCCTTTTTTATGTTTTGTCCTCCCGTCCTCCCTTACCTGCTGTAAGTCCTCCTTTTTGCTAAACATCAGGTTCTACGAGGTTTATTTTAGTATAAGCGCACATAACGCAAATGTGGAAAGAGTTTTTTCACTGATTATAGTGGAGCAAAGAGAGGAATAAACTAAGTGTGAAGTCGGTTAAATCTTTAATTCTTACTCAATACAATTTCAAAAACATGACATGTGAAGATTTTTATAATTATTTATTAAAAAACCAAGAACTTCTTTCCAAAAATGGCAGCTCAGCTAAATATAATTAAAATAAAGTAGAATAATATAAAAAAATTGCTTAATTTCTGAATGTCCTCCTTTTTAGACCCATCTGTCCTCCTTTATCAGATTATCATCTGGCAACCCTACTCACATACGACTGCCTAGCTTATACCTACACCATTATACACGCACAGCATAGGGGTGAAATATACATATATTAAGTAATATAATCAAAGTTTTCTCGAAGGCACAAGCCTGAAAATTGAAATCAAGATGTCATAAATACAAAACAATAACAAATTGTTTATCTATACCACCACAAAATCTGCCACAGTAGACTAACTACACGTAATTAAAGTGCTAGTTGTCTTCTCCGTGCCTATAAAATGTGAGACATTTAGGGTACAAGTCAGAAGACGTACTTAACTCACCGCTGAACTGAAGATGTTAATAATGAAAATCTTATTCATGATATTAACGAATACCTGCCTTAAACCAGACACTCGAAAACTTCCAGGAAAGAAAGAATAAGAATCTTATTATTTGCTGAGAACTCTACAGATTTTTTAAAATTAATGCAAATATTATCCATGCATATTTAGGTACGTATATTTTATTTCTTTCGCATTTGGATATGTGTATGTTTTTTCTTTATATACCCGATAAATATACAATTATCAGACAAATAACAGATCAAACAGCGTCATCTGCGCAAACTTGCGTATTCACTGAGAGTGTTCCTGGATAATGAAATTAAAATATGTATTTTATTTATTAGCAAAGATATTACAGAATGTGAAAGAATGTCTAAAAATACATACTACAAAAAAATCTCATAACTGAAAAGAAAATACAACGAAAATATAATTTTAAACAATAAACTTTGTAGGGCTGCATAAACTTTCCAGCAATTTAATTAAGGACTTGAGTTTTTAAAATGGTACTTGGAAATTTGTAATCTATTAACGCAAACAGTTAATAAACACATTAATAAATAGCACCAATATTTTACGAGAAGTTATTTCACAAGAAAAAATTGTTTACTTATTCAAATTTAGACAATAGGGGTTTTAAAATAACAATTTGTAATTTAATTTACGATCTGATTATTTGAGTTCATAATTGAGTAAAGCTAAATGTTTGATCAAAATAATTGCATTGAATAACGTACATAGAACAAGTTACGTGATGAAAGGACTGCAAAGAGTGGACTGTAGATAAGTATGGGAGTTGGTATACAACATAAACACGTCATATACATACTTCAATATTTTAAACTCCACAGAACACGCCATTGTATGTAGACACAAGAATGGACAATAATAATAATCAAAATTATGTATTGGGAAGGAAAAAGAAAGTGTATAGAGTGAGTAGTACCTGGTGTGGTTGTGACTGCGACACGAGAGGCAGTCTGTCTGATTAAAAGACGCGATACCCTCGGTGTTGCACCACCCCAAATACATAATACTATGACGGACGACGTTAAGGGAAAGGTCAAAACCATTTTCTCAAGACAGCAAATTACATCAATATTTTCAATTATACTCCACTGACGAAACGCGCCGTATCTTTCAGCAATTATGATAAAATGGACGATATAAGAAATGAGGGCTTGCATGTTATTCACATTTATCCACCCGCGATAATAATAATAATGCCTAGAGCCCGTTGCCGAGCATATTTATGAAGCATCCGAAGAATCGTTGCTACGTAGTTGTTCCTGCCGGTGATGCCATCGAAGGTGACTGTGGAGGCCGATTCTGGACAAGCACACTTTGTCGCACTTTGGACAGGGCTGCTCTTCATTTGTGATGGGTCTGCGGGTGGTTCTATTCTGCGGGCCGCTGTAGTTATTTATGGTCTTCCGCCAATTTTTCCGATCACCCGCCAAGCTTTCCCAGTCATTTTGGCAGTTTGTGTCCTTCAGCGTGTTGTGCAGAACGTCCTTGTATCTTTTCCGTTGCCCGCCATGTTTTCTTCTACCTTCAGCCAACTCGGAGTACATGAGCTTCTTTGGAAGTCTATTGTCCGACATACGGACGACATGACCCGACCAGCGAAGGTGAGCACGGGCCAACAACACCTCGATGCTCTGGCAGCTCGCTCTATCTAGGATTTCTTTGTTACTTATTTTGTGGTACCACCTTACTTTCATGATTTGCCTCAGGTGGCGTTGCTGTAACTTTGCCAGAGACCTGATGTGGCGTCTATAAGGAACCCAGGCTTCACATCCATATAAAAGGGTAGGCATCACAACTGCGCGGTACACTGCTGTCTTGGTTTTTAGTGACAGGTCGTGGTTTCCGAACACTCGATCCCGTAACTTCCAGAATGCGCGAGAGGCTGCGTTTAGTCTGTTCTGGATTTCGTCATCAATATTTGATCGGCTGTTCACAATGCTTCCCAGATAATTGAAATGATCCACTTTTTCCAGTGTTTGGCCATCAGATAATATTTGTATATTTTGTATATCTGGAGTAGTTAATATTTTCGTCTTGGACGCATTCAATTTCAGACCAAGGACATTATAAGCCCATGAGTAAGTGTCCAGCATGGTCTGTAGGTCCTCAGCAGTGTGGGAGATCAGCGCACAGTCATCGGCATATTGTAAGTCCGTGACATATTTTGTTTCTGTTTTAGCCTTAGCACGGAATCGGCTCAGATTGAACAGTCCACCATCAAATCTGCACCTCACTGGAATTCCCCTTGATGTCAGTCTCATATCAACAACGATCGCGAGTGCCGTAGTGAACAAATTAAAGAGTATGGGAGCCAGCACGCACCCCTGGCGGACGCCGGTATTTGTGGTGAAGGAGTCCGTCAGCGACCCACTGTATAATACTTTTGCTGTGTTGTTAGTGTGAAGACTCTTGCATACTTCCAAAAAGACAGGAGGCACTCCCAGTCGGCTCATCACGATCCAAAGTAGGTCCCTGTTGACAGTGTCGAAGGCCTTGGCGAGGTCGATGAATGCCACGAACATGGATGTCTGTTGTTCAACCGTCTTTTCCTGCAGCTGTCTTAGAGAAAAGATTTGGTCCACCGTGCCGCGGCCAGGTCGGAACCCGCATTGTGATTCTGGTAAGAGGGGTTCGATAGCCGGTACAAGTCTGTTCGCCATGATCCTCGCCAAGACCTTTCCCGCGACCGACAAGAGAGATATGCCTCTGTAGTTATTACAGTCTGAAGAACTACCCTTATTTTTATACAGGTTGACAATTATAGCATCTCGGAAGTCCTGGGGAACTGTGCGGGTTTCCCAAATGACGTTGAAGCAATGAAGGAGACTGTCCACGATGTCTTCTGCTAGCGCTTTTAGGATCTCGGCGGGGATTTTGTCACCACCAGTGGCTTTACCGTTCTTAAGGTTCTTTATGGCAGTTATAACTTCGCTTCTTTCGATGGGCTTGTCTAGGTGTGTCATGCTTGGGTACTGGGGAATTATTTGCACAGTCTCCGAGTCGACATGGGTGTGACAATTCAGTATATTTGAGTAGTGTTGTATCCATCTTTCCCTCACGCCACTTTCGTCCTTCAGTAGATTTCCTTCGCTGTCTAAGATAGGGCTGTTCTTTTTCTTACTGGGACCATACACTGACTTGATTGCTTGGTAGAAGTTTTTTTGATCGTGTCGATCAGCATGGTGTTGGATTTCGTTTGCCTTATTTGTCCACCATTGGTTTTTCAATGTCCGTATCGTATTACGCAATTCCGTGTTGTATGATTTATATTCAGATTGGGCGATTGAGTCTGATGGTTGTTCGATGGTTTTCTGAAACAGCTGATGCTTCCGACTTAATAGAGGTTCCAATGTCTGTTTGTTCTCGTTGAACCAGTCGGGTTGCTGTTTATGGCGAGTCTTACCGAGGACTGTGGAGCTCGCTTCATTAATAGTATTTTTGAAGTTGGTCCATGTATCCTCCGAGTTGTCAGCTGGGTTGAGGTTTGACAGGCTTGATCGGACCTTTGCGACGAGTTCTTGACGAGTGGGTTCGTCAGACAACTTATCCAGCTGGAGACGCTTGCGGTTTGCTGTGGGGAAACCTATGTTATGTTTCGGTTTCAGGACAATAGATGCTTTGGTCACAACTAGCCGATGGTCAGTCCAGCAGTCTATATCAATTCGAGCCTTGGTTATACGTATATCCTTTAAATCTCTTCTTCTAACAATAACATAATCGATCATATGCCAGTGTCCTGATCTGGGGTGTCGCCAAGTTCCCTTAAATTTATCGTTTAGTGGGAAGTATGTGTTGGTTATCGCTAGGTTGTGCTCTGCGCATTTGGTGAGGAGCATTTCTCCATTTGAGTTCATTTTTCCTATCCCATTTCTACCTAAGACCCCTGTCCATAAGTCATAATCTTTTCCCACTCTGGCGTTAAAGTCACCCAAAAGAACAATACGTTCGTGTTTGGGGATTTTTTGTAAGGTGTTCTCCAGTTCATTATAGAAAGTTTCTTTAACTTCAGGGGAAGCGTCCAGTGTAGGGGCATAGGCTGAGATTATATTTATCTGATGTCCATCTGATATTTGATATCGCAGTAGCATGAGTCTCTCAGAGATTCCAATAGGTACTTGCTTCATTTTCTTGACCAAGCTGTTCTTTATGGCGAAGCCTACACCGTGTAATTTTTTCTTAGTGTCTGCCGGGTATCCTCTCCAGTAGAAGGTGTACTCCTCCTCCTCAATACAACCCTCGTCCTGAAAGCGGGTCTCCGACAGAGCGACGATATCAGCTTGTATGCGCTTTAGTTCTTTAGCTATCAGAGCTGTTCTTCTTTCCGGGTGTGCAGATGTCACCGAATCTGAAAGTGTTCTAATGTTCCAGGTTCCTAAAGTCATAGTTTTGGTTTCTGATTTTCTTCCTTGATGGCTCGTTCGGACAGGCACCCCTCCCCGGAAATCCGATTGGAGGGGTATTTTACTTCCGGATGACAATTTTGTCCTATCGAAACGATTCATTTTTCTGCTTGGCTGCGTTAGGTAAATTAGACCAGTCACGCTTCCGGTCTAACTTGAGTTGCATTTCTCCAGTGACTTTTCTGTGGCACAGGCGGGCTGAGACGACAGGATCAGTTGAAGAAACCAGGCAACTCGTGGATTTCAAGGTTACCTTCCTGGGGGTGCTGGCACAGGCATTTCCTCCTGTACAGATGTTACGGTTATACCGCCGATACTCGGTCGCCAGAGCCTCGTTAGTTATCCAGCAGGGGAAACCGCGTGCAGGTGAGGTTGACGTTTGGGTCGGCTAGGTGTTATTTGCCATCACCCCTTACCCCCCCCCCCCCCCCCCACCCGCGATACACATACACCCGACTTCAGTTTTTACATTAGCGGCTCTAAGTACATATAACAAAAAAGAAAGGTTATATTATATTTATAACGCTATACACATAATATTATTCACCTCGGGCGATTTGTTGTCTTTATGTTGCTTTCAGCTGAAATAAAAAAAAGTAACTGTAAATAGAGAAAAGAGGTGGAGCCGAGTACGCATATTTAAAAGCAACGTTCATTTTGTATTATTTTTAATTCGTACCCTGAGGCTGAGGTTAATCTGTTCTGCAGTGATATATCTACGTATATTTCACAGGTACTGCGTACTACCTATGTATATGCCTACCCATATCGATACTAATTATCAACTGAAAATTTAATCAGAAACTTTAGATACAAATCACGTTATCTGGCCTACTCGTCGCTTATAAACTTATACTGTAATATAAACATTACTATTGAATTGTTTACAATTGCACTATTTGAGAATGTTTGAACTCACTAGTCTAGTAGACAGTACACGTGGTACCTACCTACTATGTATGTAGTAGATAATAATAATTAATTAATCACTTACTCAACCAAACTGAAATGTCTGATAAATTGTACAACCGTCGGTTCTCCAACATTTGGAATAGGGACCTGAATTTATGAAAGACAGACAACTTTACCAATACATTAGACGGGAGAGTAGGTAAAAACAACGCAGTATATTATGTAGTGTAGAGGTATAAAATAATTTGTATGGCATACGCTGACTGAAAACAATGGACATTTCAGTAAAAATTCTATAAGTATTTAAGTAAACTTCTGAAATGGAATGGGCTAGCTGGAAGAAATCTCAGTATTTAGAAAAACTCACACACTATAATCGCGACACATCCCACAAATGGGGCAGCCAGTGAACTAACTGCGTGCACTTCGTACCTTCCATAATATTTTTTATTATTGGTTATGATATCTAATTATTTTTGCAGTTATTCAACTCGCTACACCGCACTTGTAGAAGATCGTCGTTGCATATTCAAAAAGAGACATGTGCACACATTTTTATTTGGGAATGCTCTTTTAAAACTGTTCATTAAGTCATTAAAATTGTAGTTTGGACTTTTTATTGACATGTTATATTATACTTTAAGTACCTATTGAATTTTAATATTTGATACTAAGAATCACTTTATAAAATGGTTATGATGTCATTATAAGCAGTTTATTCTAGAAATGTCAAAACATTTATGAATTCACATGTCCCTTTTTGAATATGCAACGACGAGATGTTGTGATAGTGTAGTAGGTACATATAGTTTATGATTATCTTTTGATATTGTTTCAATCTACAAAAAATAATAAAATGAATAAATTGACGATGATCACCTTATAATTTGTAAACATTTTTAGGGATCGGAAAAAGCGTTATTTTAATTGTAAAATGCGAAAAAAAATAATGCACAATCGGTTTGGATCACGTAATTGAACGATTTGGAATATTTAAATATTTTTGAAAAGGTATTTCAACGTGAAGAGTTGTAGCATGGGTAAGTGTATAATAGTCGGTAAATATGTATTACACCACACTAACACACCACCCAGAGGAGGGTTTGTTGTCGGGATGATGCGATAAAAGAAATGGCAATCGTTTTATCTGAAATTCACCAGATGATAGCGAGACAGCCTCCTGAGCGTGTTTCATGTTCTTTCTCAGATCAATCCACGTCTACCTTTCTCAAACTTAAATGATGGAACATTTGATTCGCTTCACATAAAAACTGACGACAGTTTTGTACAAACCTACACACCTACAAATAGCACGCGAGTAGCTATACACGTATTTAGCCGTTAAATTACATAACTATTTAGTTCTCGTTTTATTAATGAGCAAATCTTAATATATCAGACTAAAAATAAGGGAATTTCAGCCGGTTTCATAAAGATAAAAGTCCTTTTTATTTATAGTCCAGAATGTCAAAATTTTATAGATATTCAGGGACACTTAAAATGGGTAATCATAATTGGACGAAAATTAAAAAGGGAGATCATAATTGGTCACATTATATAATATAATTATGTATATGTACACATAATCAATTAATTATATATGCAAGACTGATAACAAAACAATATTCATATAGAAGCAGACAGGCTGTCAATCATTCTGATATGTAATTATAATGATTACAGTAGGTAGGCACATAATTAATTATAAATTATTTATATAGATATAATGCAGGTAAAGTGCTGCCAGTGTGAAGGAACAGTTGATAATATCTTATAAGGATTCAAATATATTTTATTGAAATAATATATTATCCATTAAACACAATTTTACAATTTTTTATTACAGCTACTACTATCACATCACGCCATATCCCACAAACGTAGTAGCCAGCAGACCAGAGGCCTGAGTCAATAACACATTTTCACGTTACGTTTTCCTTGTGTGTTATTGACTCAGGCCTCAGCAGCATGCAATAAACACGCAAGCCATCCCCTCCGTGCCACAAAAAATTAAAATATTCAGGATGGATGGCAAACCTCATCAACGAAGTTACAATGTAAAATGTCATTTTTTCGAACCCCGCCTTTTACAGGACACTCGAAAGTTTATGGAAAAAAGTGGGAGACCAATTCTTTACCGGGTGCTGCACGGAATAGAGCATGGACTTCCGATTTTTTTATAACCGTCTATTTTACCCTTAAAATTGAGCATAGCTCATGCTCAACAGCGCCAGAATATATAATTAATTAAATTTATATAAATTATATTTAATTTTAATGAATTTCTCCTTAAAAGTTGTATTATATTGTGATCAATGCAGAGTAAATAATGAATAAATTTAGTTAAAGTTAGCGTTACACTTTTTTTATTATTATATGAATCTTTCAGTGCATTGCTGCTTACATGTGCGTTTTTTTTGCTTTTCTTTGTTATATACATTATTATTTACATTTTCATTATACACATATACCTAGCCTTATATTATGCATACAGCTTGTTTATGATCTTAATTTTTTTTTTTTTAAAAAAGATATATCTGGGTTTTGTTATAAACCCAAATACAACCTTATACACCTTTCACAGTAAGCTAAAAGCTTGTGTAATGTGTGTGTATATTTTGTTTTTATTCCTATTATTTCTGTTGATATATATATTTGTTTCTTATGTATGTTTCTTTCATTTTAATTTAATTACTGGGATAGTTTTAAGACATCGCATTCTAGTGATAAACTCGCCCTCTGTACATTGGAATTGTAAAACTGATAGTTTTATGATACTTTGTATTGATTTGAAATCGTGTAACCAATGTACAGTGGAGAATAGCTGGATACACACGTAAAGATAAATCTCACCGATAAATCGTACCAATAAATCGGCAGATAAATTGGTTTAAAATATCGTTAAGATAAATCGGTCTTTTGACACTAACAAGCAAATTTATCTAAGCGATTTTGTGTCACCAATTTGTCGGCCAGTTATTTTGGTACATGATTGTATGCTGAACAGTATTGCATCACAGATAAAATGGACCAATTTATCTGTCACTATTCATAACCAATTTATCGTTGATCTTTCAGTTTTTATAGACAACACTAACCTGCAAATTTATCTCTAAAATTTGACAAATCAGAGATATATTGTTCAAATTGTACAGATAAATCTATACGTGTGTATCCGGCTAATAAAATTAAATGTGCCCTGTGTAACTCACGGTAGCTGGTTTCTAAACTGTTTGATTTGCGACTGCGATTTCCCAAATTCCTCTAATCCTCCATTCCTCCCTTCACAAGGGGTCCATGGTTCGATACCAGGTGCCGGCAAACTCCCCTTTCACGACACAAGCTTTTAGTAGCTTACTGTGAAAGGTGTATAAGGTTGTATTTGGTTTTAACAAAACCCAGATATATCTTTTAAAAAAAAAAAAGAGCGCTATTATAAATTATATATTTTTATTTTTGACAATAGCCCACTATATGTTCATGTTCTTTTTCTATAATGTATTGCTAAACTCATTTCATGTTGTTGTATTTTTCTTCCTGTTTGACTTGTGAACATTTCTTCCTGTTTGACTTGTGAATAGTAATATCCGCAAACTTCACTGGTCAATTATAGAATCAATATATTTATTTGTAATATGTACTGAATGACTGTATGTTTTGCTTGGATAATTAATAATAAAAAAAAAAATAAACAATAAATAAATTTGCTTTGACACGTGAGTAGTCAAATAACACCAGTGGTTAGGTATTTCACAATACATTCAAACTGCTATTTCTTATTTTACTTTTTCTCCAATTATCACCCTATCTTTTTGGCTATATTTAACACTGAATTTATTTTATACACATTGAGAAAAAGGCTCACTATGTGACCCGTATAGAATAAAAATTCAATTAAAAGTTTAATTATGGACAAATCTACAAAAATGTCAGCATTTATAATTTACAAAAAATAGTAAAATACAATCAAAGAGTTCATCGGTAGCCTGGAGGTAGAGTATCGGCCTCCAAAATATGGGGTCCGTGGTTCGATCCCAGGTGCCGGCAAACTCCGCTTTCACGGCACAAGCTTTTAGCTTAGTGTGAAAGGTGTATAAGGTTGTATTTGGGTTTATAACAAAAACCCAGATATCTCTTTAAAAAAAATTCCGAATAATTCATTATTAGTTACTATAAGCAAAACAGTGATAATTTTGTTACTGTCCGGAACGAATTTCTCATATTGACCAATTGTTTATTTTTTAATTATTTTAAGCGCAAATCTTTGTTGCATGTAAATAATTAAATTTTTACAACTTTTGTTTAACGTTTTTTTCAACAAAATGCGTTGGTAAAAAGTTAATGTACTTAAACTGAAAACAGAAAAAAATGTTTGTCACTACGTAGCTAGTTTTATAAAGTTTTACAAAAAAATGTCCGTCATAAAAGTTATTGCTAATTTAATGCTTGACTACTATTATTGAAACATTTTCTCTGTAAAATGAAATGTTGAAAAAGTATGAGCATAAACTAAAAAATTATCGAAATATAGCTGGAAAAATTGAATATTGAAATTCAAGAATGACCTATATAAGATATGAAAAAATCAGAACATCCTGATCTATTGTAAAATATTTTGATTTCCAAAGTTTTAATTTGCAGACAATAAGTGAGATCTTCAGTATAATGTAATATATTTGGTTCGACGTGGTCAATAGGTATTCCTTTTACTTGTATATTTATGTCATAGAATTTCTATATGTCTGTATTTTTCTGTTATACATATTTTAATTTTTACTATTGTCTTGATTGTTTACTTACAATGACAGCGAAAAGGTTTTATACTGTAATGCTGTTCATTGTTTCATTTATACAATAAATAAATAAAATAAATATTCCATTAATGTTACATGTGCTATCATATTATATTATAGGATGTGTGTAATAAATTTGTTAACACTTACACGGGTAGTTTTTGAGCCTAAAAATGAAACAAGTATTAAAATATAACGGATCATCATATGCATTTTCACAAGCGTCTTGGACGGAACCAAACTGTTAGTGAAGCTACACCGTATGGAACCACACACTTTATCCAAAATCATTCAGAAATAATAATTATTAAGAAATAATGTTTATTACATGCAGCTGATCTGCTGGCTACCCCACTTGTGGTTTATGTTGTGATGGTATAGTAGTAGTATAAAAATAACAATGTCAAAAAGTTTTTATCAAAACTCAATAGTGGAGTGTAAAATATATCTTTCTTTTATTATACTGAATTATAAGAAAAAAACCCTCAATTATTCTCACAATAAAACAATATTAAAGAATATTATTTTCATATTGAAGTTTTTCAGCACAAATTAATAAATTATTAACAAACAATAATTGTTTGTTAATAATTTATTAATTTGTGCTGAAAAACTTCAATATGAAAATAATATTCTTTAATATTGTTTTATTGTGAGAATAATTGAGGGTTTTTTTCTTATAATTCAGTATAATAAAAGAAAGATATCTTTTACACTCCACTATTGAGTTTTGATAAAAACTTTTTGACATTGTTATTTTTATACTACTACTATACCATCACAACATAAACCACAAGTGGGGTAGCCAGCAGATCAGCTGCATGTAATAAACATGCAAACTGTCCTCTCTGTGCCAACAAAAAATTGACATTCCGGATAACCTGGCAAATAGCAAAACCAATCACTGAATTTAAGACATAACACATCTTTAGTTTTTTTTTTAACACCTACCATTTACAGGACACTCGAAAACACACGGAAAAGAGTGAGACACCAATTCTTTGCTGGGTGCTCTAAGGATTTATATAAATTATTACAAAGTAACTTTAAGCTGTAAATTTACGTAATCTGTACATTCAAGAGCCTCACATTAAAATCATTTTGAATAATTCCAAATAACATCACAGATATTTTAGATTCTACTGTTTTCTCCTACAAAAGAGCTGACAAATCCTGTCCTGTATGGAAAAAAACCTCTATTCTATGTTTAATCATAAAGTTAAAATTTCTAAATTACTAAATAAACATAGATTGGAACTTGGGAACTATCTAATCATAAATAAAGTTTATTTTAAAAGTAATAAAAACTACATTTTAATGTACGTAGTCCCTTAAAAGATTGTCTACGAAAATTGGAATGTCTCAATAGTGCCAAAGACAAAAATGTACTCATACTGTATTTTAATCTTTCGAGATAAAACAGTATACTGCTGTTGTGTTTTGGTTTATAACACTGTACAACTATCCTCAACAAATAAAAAATAAAATATATTTCAAAATACATGTCTGAGATGAAATAACTTGAGGGATAAACTTAAGGGTTTACAAATATTCCAGAATTCTGCACAAGAGATCTTGTTGCAGCAATAATTTATAATGAAATACATAATAAAAAACTCATCATTTGCTCAGCTTACTTTGCTGGAGATGAGATATTACCATTTACAATCCTTGAGGAACTCATAGGATTTGCAAAAAGGAATAAAGCACCACTAATTATAAGTTGTGATGCAAATGCTCACCACACAATTTGGGGAAGCACTGACTGTAACCAAAGAGGTGAGAATTTATTAGATTTTATATTAACACATAATCTAAACATATTGAATAAAGGGAATAAACCCACATTCATTACCAGAGCTAGATCTGAAGTACTAGACTTAACGTTATTTACTGACAACATCAGTAAAGAAATAACAAATTGGCATGTACTGTCGGAGGAATCAGCCTCCGATCACAGACAAATAACATATTGCATAAAAAATATGGAGAAAACAACTGTAAAATACAGGAATAAAAGATCAACAAATTGGAGTAACTTTAATCAGGACCTTCGGGAGGAGTTAACCCCAACCGGAGCAATCAGAGACCCAAAAAGCATTGATCTTACTAATGATTCTCTCACAGAGAATCTAAAAAAATCTTTTGAAAGAAATTCTCCTGTTAAAACCAAAACAGAGAATAAAGATGTCCCTTGGTGGAACAACCATCTTTCCACAATAAGGACTAAAACTAGAAAGCTTTTCAATAAAGCTAAGGCACATGGTACCTGGGATGAATACAGAATGTCCCTGACTGAATACCATAAGGCAATCAGGAAAGCAAAAACAAACTCCTGGAGAACATTCTGTGGCACAATAAAAACCACTACAGAAACAGCTAGAATCAATAAAATCCTAGCAAAACAAAAAGAGCCAGAAATAGGGTTCTTAAAGAATCAAGATGATTGTTATACTGAAACAGAAAAAGAGACTCTAATCCTGCTCGCGAAAACCCACTTTCCAGGGTGCGAGATAGTAGAGGAAATTGAAAAAACATATTCTGAAATCAGTAAACCGGGTATAGAAGATTGGAGAATTGCATCGAAAATCTTCAGACCCAACGAAGTCAAATGGGCAATCAACTCATTTGAACCTTACAAAAGTAGTGGAGAAGATGAAATATTCCCTGCTCTATTGCAGTATGGAATTGAAACAATAACTCCAACACTACTTAAAATATTCAGAGCAAGCCTGGCATGGGGTTATATACCACAAAGCTGGAAAACTGTCAAAGTAACATACATTCCAAAATCTAACAAGGAATGTTATGATACACCAAAAGCATACAGACCAATAAGTCTATCCTCGTTCATGCTTAAAACAATGGAAAAAGTAATCCATAGATATCTTGTAGACAACACCCTACAAAAATACCCTGTACACATAAAACAACATGCGTATCAAGAAGGCAAATCAACAGAGACTGCCCTCATAGAAATAGTGGATAACATACAGAAAACACTATCAAACGGTGAAATTGCTTTATGTGCCTTCCTAGACATAGAAGGGGCCTTTGATGGGGTCCCGACAGAAGTCTTAATAAATGGACTAAAGCAAAAACAGGTAGAACCCACCGTAATAAAATGGATCAATGACATGTTGTCAAACAGATACATTAAAATAAGCCTACAAAATGAAACATTAAAGGCTAAAACTGTCAAAGGATGCCCACAGGGAGGTGTTCTTTCACCTCTACTGTGGACACTAGTTGCAGACAGTTTAATATGCAAGCTCAATGACAATGGTTATAATGCACAAAGCTATGCTGATGACATAGTTATAATAATCAGAGGTAAAGAATATGACATTATCTCTGAATTAATGCAGAATGCGCTAAAGATGGTAGAACACTGGTGCATTACGAATGGGTTAACAGTTAATACTAGTAAAACAACTCTAATCCCATTTACAAGGAAAAAAAAGCTTGAAAAGCTTACTAAACCAATCTTTTTTGGAAATACAATAAACTTTTCCAGAGACAAAATATCTAGGCATCACACTAGATAATAAACTCACTTGGACTGAACATGTTAATAAAGTAACACAAAAAGCTACAAAGGCCTTATGGACCTGCCGAAGATTGGTAGGAAATAATTGGGGAATAAAACCCAAACTAATGCTCTGGTTATATACTGCGGTAGTAAGACCAATTGTATCATATGCATCAATAGTTTGGAACAACAAACTAGAACAAAAGGGATGTATTGAAAAGCTAAACAGACTACAAAGAATGGCCTGTTTATTAGTAACAGGAGCACTACATACAACTCCTACAGCTTCATTAGAAGCAATGCTCAATCTACCGCCGCTACACCTTTACTTAGAAAAGGTGGTAAAAGAGGGAATAATAAGATTAACAATTGGAGAAGCACATAAAATAAGCATGCTCTCTGAATCAAAACTAAATATAGAAATAGAAAAAGATGATATAATTAGTTTACCAAAAGATAAAATGAAAAATATCTACCACTTTGCCAAACCATACAAAGTAGAAATCCAATCCAGATCAGATATCAAAGAAAATTGGTATCAGGAACCAAATGGTGCCTTGATTTGGTACACAGATGGATCTAAAAAGATAAACGGCACGGGCTCAGGTGTATATGGTATATCACCAAAAGCAAAAATATGCAAACACCTGGGCCAAAATGCAACTATCTTTCAAGCAGAAATAACTGCGATAACAATATGCGCCTATGAAAATATAAATAGGAAATACAGAAATAAAAAAAATTATATTTACTCAGACAGTCAAGCTGCACTTAAAGCACTAGACTCCTGTAAAGTAAACTCTGTTACAGTTCAAAACTGTATCAATGCATTGAACAAATTATCAATAGAAAATAACAATAAAATTGTATTAAGATGGGTGCCAGGACACTCTAACTATGAGGGTAATGAAGAGGCGGATAAAATGGCAAACAAGGGGGCTGACATGCTGACCTATGGACCAGAGCCTTACTGCCCCATTACAAATAGCACTTTAAAAACAGCACTCTATGGGAGAATGCAAGAAAAAGCTATTAATAACTGGCTAACAATACCAGGACAGAAACATGCGAAAACCCTGATCAAAGGTTTCTCATCAAAGAAATGTAGAGACTGTCTCGAACTTAATAAAGAGAATCTAAGAATTCTCACCAGAGTACTAATGGGACACTGTAGACTCAATAAACACTTATGTGTAATGAAACTAACAGACATGTATCTGTGCAGATTCTGCATGAATGAACATGAAACTCCTTTGCATCTACTCACAGAATGTGAACCTATAATGCAAACAAGAGCCAAAATAATTGGCTCACACTTTCCTGATCAAGAACAGATCAAAGGAACTAAGCCACACAAAATTTTGAATTTCTTTCAGGTTTTAGGTCTGTGGGAAGACATCTAAGGACTAAATCCCACAATGGACTACATCTAGAAGTCGAGGTGGGCAAGGTCTTTGGATGGAGGAAGAAAAAATGGCGTGATATCCAACCACAATAATGTATGTAACAAAGTAAACGGAATCGAAGAACTAGATACATCTACGGGAAAGGAAAACGATGCTATGGTTATTGCAGAGACAATGAACGATTACTTTTCTTCTATTGGGAAACTGTTATACGACACTGCCAAACAGAAATACTTGCCAACTGGGTCTGTACCAGATTCTTACTTGACTCCAAACAGTAGAATGTTCCTTAGCCCAACAAATAAAACAGAAGTCATTAACATAATAAAAAATTTGAAGAATAGTCATTCATCGGGACTTGATGGAATCTCAGCTACGGACCTTAAAATTGTTATGAATGTAATTGCTGAGCGACTTACTGAAATTATTAATAAAAATATGAAGGAAGGCTGTTTCCCAGATTGCCTAAAAAACGCAATGATTACTCCGATTCATAAATCTGGTCCAAAAGACAACCACGAAAACTATCGACCAATTAGCCTAATAAGCACATTAAGTAAAGTGTTTGAAAAAATTCTGCACTCACAATTTACTAACTTCATTAACAAAACAGGTGGATTTGATCCCAAACAGTATGGATTCCAGCAAGCCAGTAATACATCGACAACCTTAACAGATGCTCTCGAACATGTAAATGGAGAATTGGATCAAGGAAAATATGTTGTTGCTATATTTATCGATCTAAGTAAAGCATTCGATACTGTAGACCACTCAACACTCATGAAATCCCTATATAACCTAGGGATAAGGGGCAACCCACATATGTGCATCAAGAGTTATCTAGAAGGTAGAACTGTAGTAACGAAAAATAAAGATAAACTCAGCGCACCTAAACAGATGAATATTGGAGTCCCTCAGGGATCCATATTAGGTCCACTATTGTATCTGCTTTATATTGATAACCTGAATTACCAAAATCTCCATGCGAGATATTTCGTCTATGCAGATGATACGTTGTTAATTTACAGTGGTCAAGACTCAACGTTACTTGAAGTTCAAATTAATGAGGATGTAAAGAAGTTCACGTCATGGTTACATGGAAAATATCTAACCATTAACGAAAATAAAACTAAATACTTATTGTTTAAACAGAAAAACAAGTGTGATATAAACTTAAATATAGTTATCAATAGCACAGTTATTACAAGAACAAACCAAATAAAATACTTATTTATTTATTTATTTATTTATTTATTTATTTCCAAAATTTTACATTTTTAAATAACAGTAAAAATCATATTGGAATATAATGCCCCACTAGATCGAAATCTGTTCTGGGGCAATACTAAAATTTTTTTACATTTTACAACACAATAACTATAAAATAATCAAAAGAATAATAAAACAAAATAACATAATAAAGAATTTAAAGTATAAAAAATAAGATAATTTAATAATTAAGAATAAACAACACAAATTATAATATGACTACACATACTCGCTCATTACATTAAGGCTTTATTTTGTAATATGGATAAGATCATTCTCACACAACTCTCTGCCCCTGTCCATCAACCACCTCGTGAGTAATTTATTTAGGTTATTGTTATTTGGTAATAGTAAGTCAAGTATGTCTGGGATTATTTTGGACTTAGGACTCTATCTTGATGATAAACTGGACTGGACGATCCACATAAAAAATAAAATAGAAAAACTTTCACCTATTGTTGGAGTGCTAAGGCGTAGGGATCTATTCGATAAAAAGATTAAGCATATAATTTATAATTCTTTTATACTACCTCATATTACTAGAGTTGGGAATAACGGCTCTTTGAAAATAATGGAACGTAAGCGACTGTTATTTATTTATATTCTGTTATTAGAAAAGCTACCGTTATCACCCCCCCCCATAAAAAAAAAAAAATTACCTGGTTATGTTGAAAAATATTTTTTATCTGGCAACGAACAATATAAAAAAGGAAAGTTCGAGAAAAGTCATTTAAGATCTTAAACTCAGCGATGAGGTATGTCCCCCATCCTGACTGTCTTGATTTTTTGTCTGTCAACTTTTCTAATAATAATATAAATAGTTATAATTAAAAGATTGGGGGCTCAAAGTTTGGTAGGGCCACGGTGATGCTTGTTTTGCTGGAAAACATGTGTCCTATAAATACCGTGTAATGCCACAGTTGCGCTTCATCAGTAACACTACCAATAGTCCTACTCCTAGCGTCCTCGAGTGGTCTTTAAGGCCCCGCGAGCCCCGGGCAATATGGCCACTGGCACTTCCATCAGCCATAGCAGATAGGAGAGGATGAATGGCGAGTCTCTGGCGCCATAAAACCAGAGCAACCCAGCTAAGGGACGGAAAACCCCAACAGAAAAACCCTGGCCCTCCTGGTAGGGGGTTTGGCGTAAGGCTGACAACCTCACCCTAGAAAAAAATTCAAGTAACGAAAAATCCAAGGAGCCTCGGACATAACGGCACTACCCCTGGACGACACGGCAAACGAAATAAGGACAACGATTTACGAATTGGAACCTGGAATGTACTCTCTCTGTACAGACCAGGACGATTGAAATTACTGACAGATGCCCTAATAAAATATAAAATAGACATCGCTGCCCTACAGGAGATAAGATGGACTGGTAATGGAATTATGGATAGGAGAGAACACACAATGTACTATAGCTGCCACGGGAAGGATCATGCGTTTGGTGTGGGATTCATAGTTGCAAAGAGCAAAAGACACCTGGTGATTGACTTCCAACCAATAAATGAAAGATTATGTACACTGAGAATTAGGGGAAAGTTTTTCAACTACAGTATTATAAATGTTCATGCACCAACGGAAGACAAAAGTGACGATGAAAAGGATGAATTTTATGAATGCGTTGACAGAACATGGAATAAATGTCCAAGACATGACATAAAGATCATTATTGGAGACCTCAATGCAAAAGTGGGAACTGAGGCTGCATACCACCCTACAATCGGCATACATAGCCTACACAATGAAAGTAATGAGAATGGTACCCGTCTGGTGACATTTGCAGCAGCTAAAAGAATGGTCATAGGTGGAACAATGTTTAAGCATAGAGATATACATAAGGCTACCTGGAAGTCCCCCGACGGCCGCACTCGCAATCAAATAGATCATGTGTTGATTGATGCTGGCCATTGTTCAGACCTTATAGATGCTCGTAGCTACAGAGGAGCTAACATAGACTCTGACCACTATCTGGTGGTTGCAAGACTCAGAGCTCGTATCTCAAATGCTAAGAAAGGAAAGATGAATAAGATGAAAAAAATAGATGTAGAGAAGTTGAAGAACAGAGAGAAATTAGAACTTTTCTGCAGACAGATAGCAAATAGTACACCTAACAATACTCAACAAGTTGTCACATTGAATGATAGATGGACACAATGCAGGGACATGGTATTGAAAACAGCGGAGAGCACATTAGGTTACCGTAAAAACAATAAGAGAAATGAATGGTTTGATGATGAGTGCCAAGTGGCCACCAATAACAAAAACGCAGCATACCACAATATGATAAGCAAGCACACTACCAGAGCAGCAAGAGAAACATATCGGAATCTTAGGCGAGAGGAAAAGAGGATACATAAGAGAAAGAAACGCGAACATGAAAAAAGAGAAATACAGAGAATAGAAGAATTACACCAACTAAAAAATACCCGAGAACTCTACCGCCAAACTAATGCGCTAAGAAAGGTTTTCAAACCGAAAACAATCGCATGTAGAAATAAACAAGGCCTGATTGTTAGTGATAAAAACGCAGTACTGGAAAGGTGGGCAGAGCATTTTGATGAACTTCTCAATGGTGATAGCCAACAAGTAAATGACGAATCCCTGATAGGAGAATTACCCATTGAAGACAATATTGACGAGCCAACACTGATGGAAGTCAAGCTAGCCATAAAAAAGCTGAAGAACAACAAAGCGCCAGGTGCAGACACCATCCCAAGCGAATTATATAAAAACGCACCGGAATGCTTTACCCAGACAATGCATGAAGTAATAACGGAAGCATGGAATGGAGAAATGCTGCCTGATGATTGGTCTGAGGGTGTCTTGTGTCCGCTGCATAAGAAGGGAGACCAGCTTGAATGCAAAAACTACAGAGGCATAACACTACTGAATACGGCGTATAAAATATTCTCAAATATCCTCTTCTCAAGACTTTCTACATATACCAAAACAATAGTTGGTGAATATCAATGTGGGTTTACAACTGGTAAAGGCACAACTGACCAAATCCATAGTTTACGACAGATACTAGAAAAATGCCAGGAATACAACATAGACACCTACCACCTGTTTATTGACTTCAAGGCAGCCTATGATAGCATAAACAGGAGTGAACTATATAAAGCAATGTCCGAACTAGGAATACCAAGTAAACTGATAAGACTTGTAAGAGCAACAATGAGCCCAACTATTACAAAAGTAAGAATCGACCAAGACCTCTCCAATCCATTCCAAACTCATAATGGTCTACGACAGGGAGATGCATTAGCATGCCTCTTGTTCAATATAGCCCTAGAGAAAATTATCAGGGACTCAAATATAGATATCAGAGGCAATATATTCTTCAAGTCAGTTCAGCTGCTTGCATACGCAGATGATATTGATATCATCGGACGATCCCTCGAAGCTACCCGTGAGGCGTTTGTGGCACTGGAACAGAAAGCTAAAATAATGGGACTCACCATCAATGAAGATAAAACAAAGCTGATGGTAGCATGTAACGCAAATGGTCCCATTCTACGAATCTTCACGGCTGGTGGCTATAATTTTGAGTTGAGCAAAGAGTTTACTTACCTGGGCTCCACAGTAACTAGTAACAACGACATACAGGATGAAATTAGGAGGAGGATAATGGCTGCAAATCGTTGTTACTACGGTCTCCAAAGACAATTAAGGTCAAAACTAGTCAAAAGAAATACCAAAATTGTATTGTACAAAACCCTGATAAAGCCGGTCCTGATATATGCTTCTGAAACCTGGGTACTAACAAAAGCTCTAGAGAGATCCATTGCAGCATTTGAGAGAAGGATCCTCAGAACAATCTACGGTCCTGTGAGAGATCATAATGGTTGGCGTCGTCGATACAACAAAGAGCTTTATGACATTTATGGAGAGCCCGATGTGATCAGCTCCATCAAGGTGGGGCGCTTAAGGTGGGCTGGTCACATAATCAGAATGGACGACGATAGCCCTGTAAAACGCCTCACACTCCTCACACCACAAGGACGAAGAAGACCAGGAAGACCCAAACTGCGATGGATGGACTCTGTCAGCGCCGATGCATCCACACTGCAAATAACTAACTGGAAGACAAAAGCAAAGGATAGACGAGAGTGGAAGAGACTACTAGATTCAGCCAAGGCCCACCCAGGGCTGTCGAGCTCATGATGATGATGATAATTAAAAGATTAAAATATTATCTTTTAAATTACATCAATCATAAAATTAATATAGTAAAAGATTTTTTACTATATTAATTAGATTTAAAGTTTTTAATTTCATTTTATGAAAAATAAACATGTGATCATGTGGAGATAGTCCTTTGACCACTCAGGTGATAAAAGGGTTATGAATAATTATCTACCCGTATCTCGAACTCATTCTACTTTTGTGTCAATCAACAGATGTCCGTAGTAGTACCGTTTTGAGGCGAAAAAAAGAACGCGTTCCTTTTCAAATAATACCTAAATATTATTTTCCATACTAAAATGTATCGCCGCGTGATTTGTAACGTCATCGGGAATACCTAAATGATCGTCCATAGTAAAATGTATGGCGGCGTGATAAGTAACACTATTATTAATACCTAAATGATCGTCCATAGTAAAATGTATGGCGGCGTGATAAGTAACACTATTATTAATACCTAAATGATTTTCCATAGAAAATTTGATTTATGTGATAATTCACGTCGTTCGGAACGAAGTAGCGGGTCGTCGTCAGAAATCACTCGATAATAGTGTGATGTGATATATCGATATTCTGCTACCAAGCTCCGTAAAAATAATTTAATATATCACGCGTTCCTCGTTATAACGACCAACTCTACATATTACATATGGCATTTTAGCATGGGCCCATAGCAGTTCCCATAATTTAACAATAATGCAAAGACTTTTAAACAAAGCACTGAAAGTAATCTTTGGACTGCATAGACTAACTAGAACAACTGACCTTTACAAAATAACTCAAGAATTAAACTTAGAAGAAATTATCTTTGTTGAAAAAGCCAAACACCTCTATAAAATAAAGAATAATCTAATAAAATCAGACCTGAAACTAACCACAAACACTGAAATACACACCCACAACACGAGACAGAACCACCTACGAACCACCCTCCCGAGAACAAATAGAAGACGTAATGGATTTCTCCATACATCCATCAAATTATTCAACAGTCTACCTGCATGTTTGAAGGATTCTAGGAGTCTTAACATTTTCAAAAGAAGAATTAAAAGATACGCATGGACATTAAAACTCAACACTGACAATAGACACCTGTAATTTGACCCAAATTTTCTATATGTTTAAAAAACCGTTTCCTCTCATACCAGTGGCTCAACTACTGACTGAGGAAATTACAAAAAAAAAAATACCATTGCACTGTAATATAATATTTGTCTACTATATAATATTTTTGTATTGTTGTTTTATTATTGAATAAATATTATTATTATTATAAAAAAAAGGGATAAACAGATACATACAGACAAAGACACAATAATTATTTTATATTTAAACACCCAGCAAACTGTTAAACTCCTCATATTCACAAAACTTTGTTATTTCTCAGTATATTGTTTGTGACAACAAGTATTTTATAAAATTGAACAAAAATAATGATACTAATTATCCTTCCCAGTAAGTATATATTTAATAACATTCCTTAGAACGATTGACTAGTTTGCTGTTACTACAAGTATATTTATTCAATAGAATAATTTAGACAATCAATTAGCAACAATTAAACCAACACACATAATAATAATTATAAGAGCAAGTGATCATTTCATAAATAATATTCTATACATCTTTACTAAATATGGCTAAGTTATTATTCAACGATACACAATTATGAAAAATAACTTATAAATCCTGATTATTAGTTCAATATTATATATTTATATATATGTGCGTACCAAAATTACAGTAAATTATTATAATATAAAAGGAGATACACCTCACCTATCTTTCATCTGTCAAACCATGATGACTGAATTACGCAAAATAAATGCGTAATTACACAAATAAAGAGTTTGTGTTGAATGACAATATATGATACTTACAATTTTATAAACGAGTAATGTCCAAATATGGTGTAGTCAAACACAAGAATCACATACGAAGGTAAAAAACATCACGCACAACACGGCAGACTTGACATTAGGACAACCATCTTTTTTTGACTGAAGATAGTGGATGCGCTCATACAAGAATTTACCAAGATTCTCAACTTGTGAAATGGCTACGTTCAGATTACAGCGCGGGAATATTTGAAATAATTTTGATTCAAATTTACAAACATGACGATTTAAAACGGTGCGTAAATGATAAATTGACAATGTACATAAATTACTTAACAATGACAATGCAAATAAAAAAATTACCATCTTGTGTTCACGAAATAAGCATAAAAAATCTTCAGTTCAATGTTTTGATTATAATGGTTCAAACAATATTGTGACAATAAATATAAACAATTGATTATAACAATGAGCAAACCAAGTAAGATCCCTTTTAACATAAATTTGAGGTACTTTTTATTTGAATTTGATTTGTAAACAACATTAAATATGCAAATTTTGCACATCATTTTTTTCATTCAACTAGGATCAAAACATAAATTGCATTTGTTATTTGCTCCATTTTTATTTTATTCTGAATGGGCCATAATATTACATCATTTTTTTCACTCTTAAGTTCTTTATTTTTTTTCTTGGTGCTTTGCTTTTTTCTATGAAATTGTTCGTAGTCAATGTACAGTAGGGTGAATAAATAAATAAAAGTTAAAACTGATTTCAAATTTCACTCTCCATTTCGAGTTGTGATTAAAGCAATGACAGTCATAGATTAAGAAATATACTTATAGCATTACTAAGATCATATCAGTCAAAAAATTATCTGGAATTAAAAAATGGTTTGCACCCATTCTAAATATGAATTCAATATGATACATACATGATATACTTAAGTGAAAAATAAAGACAGTTTCATATTTTTGTACATTTATTTCAACTTGAGGTACTTATATATTTACATACAGGATTTCATAAAAATAAATAAATTATCGACTTAATAACAAATTTATACAACAGATTATAATTTCAATTTTTTAGAACTAGAAGGCCCGTCACCGTCTTCATTGGCTTCCTCAGTCTCCTGGAATATTGGTGTGGGTTGTGTCTTTTTATAAGCTGGGGCAATCCAGAATGGATTCTCTTCTGCCTCTTTGGCATATTTCAATATGGCATCTCTAGGGTTCTGTTCATCATTAACTCGTTTACTAAGTCCCAGATTTCTGATGACATATGAGCTCAGGGTGCCACCTGAGGATGCAACCCTTCCACCTTGTCCTGATGTTATTGGTAAATCTGGTCTCTTTGACTTAACGGGATCTAGTCTATCTTTTTCCAATTGTTTTTTACTTGTCTTGACTCTATCTTGTCTAAAGAGTGGTAATGCATGCGGTGTTATTACTTGCGTGGTGCTCATTACTTCAGTGGTTGCTCTTTTCCTATGCATTTTCACAACACACAACTTGGCTCCCCTTATACTTTTCTTTTCATCATAAAAACATTTAACAGTCCCATTGCCACAACCAATAAATATTTGATTTAGTTTTGGATGCCACAGTGTTTTAATAACATGAGAGTCTGTCACCTCAATGTGTGTCACTAAATTGAAGGTGGCCACATCATAGAATAACACTCTTCCTGCTCTCTGTCCCTTTCTTAGTGATTCACCAGTGACTATCATAGAGTCATCAGGACTGAACATGCAATCAGTTGAGTCATATCTGGAAAATAAATCGTTAATCACATGTACAGGCCTCTTGAAGGATCGTATATCCCACAGTTTCAGAGTATCATCACATCCTCTGGTACACAATTGATTGCCATGATAAGAATAATTAATACATGATATTTCTGTTTGATTTTCATGTGCACCTCGTAACACCATAGAAGTATTGACAAAATTCTTTCTGTGATCCCACATCTGTATAGAGCCATCGTAACAGCCTGCTATGACAGTATTGCCATCTCTTGAGAATGAACAGGCAAAAGGATTAACTTTAGTGCCACCTTGAGCTCTTGGTTTAATAACATTCTTCTGTTGTCGTGGGTTCTCTACATCCCATAGCCTCAAGGTGCCGTCATTAGCTGAAGTTAAAAACTCTTCCCTTATATACGGATGCCAGCAGCCACTGTTGAGGGCAGCTGTATGTCCTTTGGTTTTAGCCATGTCTGTTATATACATGTCACCCTTAACACATTCTATCTTTTCAAATCCATCTCTATCTAATACTTTAGCCTGTGCTGCTCCACTTACAACTAGAATAGTGTCCCCTGTAGAGGAATATTGAAGGCATTTAATGGGATGATTCTCACATGGTCGTAAAGTTCTAAAAGATCTCATAGAAGAATCCATCCCAGCAAAATCCCAAAAGCAAACATCATAATCTATAGAACCTGTAGACAGCCTAGCACCTGAGGGATCTGCTGCTACAGCTACTACTGCTTTATTTCCATGTTCCATTTTTACTTCATGACTCATAGGTATTCGATTGACTTGTGATGTTTCTCCTTCTTCATCGGAATCACTTAATTCATTGTAACTGTCTTCATCCTCTTTTGGGGATTTGTTCTTTTCCTCTGTCTCATTTTCTTTCTTTTCTTCAACTCCAGTTGGAAGGTTGGGAGGTAAAGGAGGGCCAATAAAGTCCTCATCTTCTTCTTCGTCTACCGCTTTATCCTCCTGTTTGTCTTCTGCTGCTTGCGGTGTAATAACTTTAGCAGTTTTTCTTACAGTTTCGACCATTTTTTCTACATCATATACTTTTGCTTTACGACCAAAATCTTTTATACCCATCACTGATTCAATAGTCTGCTTCTCTAGATCCTGAGCAATGTCATTTACATCCGGATCTCGAACAGCAGAAGGTTTAGATTGCTTACCAAAAGTGCCAAAGCCTGATACAGTTTGGTCATTTTTAACAATCGCAGAAGCTTCATTTGTACTTTTGTTGAGAGAACCGAAACCTATTTTCCCAAAAGTAATCGTTTTCTTTGTACTCATCGTAATTTATATGGACATACACAATTTACAGAAACTTAAAAATCACATAACCAAAAATCCCGCAATGCCCTTGTAAACAAGCCATGAAAATGACACATCTGACATTTGTAGTTGTAGCTTATGCACAGTGCTACCAACACGGAATTTGAAAAGATATTATCTTAAGAGGTATTCACACTTGTTCACTCTGGATCCTCCAAATTAATAAATAACACTTATGAAAAATTAAAACAAATTAATATTACTGTCGAATGCACGATAATTTTTCAATACATATTCATAGAGATTTTTTTTTATTTATATATGTTTATATAAGACAATAATTCAATTATGAAACAAAAAAATGATATTTGAAAATATACAAAAATAACAAAATCTGGCCCCAGACAGCACCATAGAGCTGGTATTAGGGGCTAGAAGATCTTCAAATGAATTTCTCTTCTATAAAGCACATAATTTACCTCTTATTTTAACACAAAACATTAAAATTAGAAAAAAAAACAAAAATCCGGCAATCAAAAACTAATATCTCTTCTTTCTAATGTACGTTTCTTCAATTGCCTCTTGAAGGTATAATAACTATTTACATTCTTCAGCACTTCCGGTAGATCATTAAAAATCCTTACAGCTTCATAATAAAATCCTTTTCTTTCTTTGTCAGTCCTTGGGCACACGTTTCTTAAATTGTTTCTGGTTCTGGTATATCTGTTATGTATATCACTGTTTCTTAGTAATAGCATGTTCGTTTTAATTAGACCATTTTTTGCTTTCGCCCTTTCCATGCATACCAACTCGTCGAATAATAAAGCCAAATAATAGGTAAAACTTGTTTATAGTGGTTTCAGTGAAATCAACAATCAATCAATCTTTCATCAAAATAAATTATGTCCGGTAGTAATCGCTGTCATCTTTCATCGCTACTGAACACTATTGATGAAACGCCACACTTTTTCATTTTGGAGGATCATCCAGAGTGATCACTAAAAGTGGACAAATGTGAACGCCCCTTAAGTGTGAAGAGTCGTGTTTACTTTCGATGAACAGCTTTGACCTTGACACTCTTGATGATCACTCAAAGTGAAACAACCTGAATGCTACTTTAGGGTGCAAACACAAAGAAAGCAGGTTACCTGCGCCGATCGGTGCTGGCAAAGTAAATCACCGATCGGCGTTCCTGCTTTTACTATGTGCGTGTTCGTTGAAATGCATGTAACCATCCTATTGCGCCGGTAGACGCAGGCAACCTGCTTTAATAATAATAAAAATCTTTATTGCACAAAAAAAACAAACATTGTTAAAATATTAACATTGTAGAACCAGAAAAATAAATTTGTGCAATGGGTGAGTTTATCGCAGAAGCGCGATATCTTCCAACTAACCCGTTAACTGTAACCCTTTACCCGAAGTAAAAATCCTATCTTGTACAATTATACGCTTTGTGGAACACCTCTCATGAGATGTCATGAAGTTAGAGATCTTGGCGTCATTCTTGACGAAAAATGATATTCAGGGGACATATAGACAATATTGTTGAAAAGGCGTTTAAACAACTTGGTTTTATTTTAAGAGTATCTAAGGCCCGAAATTACACTCAGTAGTTTATCGTGGAGCTTTGGTGAGGAGGCTTAAAAGTTAAGTCGAGCTTACTGCTCACACGAGAATTTCATTCAATATTCGACTGCGACTTGACTAAGCCGCAAATATGGTTAAGTTGGTAGCCCTAATATTCTTTTTATCGTGATTTTGTCTATGGATTCACATCACATCTGTCATGTTAACGGGGACGCGCGCCATTTTTCGGGTTGTTGTTTTGATTTCGTAAACGCTCTTGGATTTTTTCGTTACTGACGAAACAGGGTAGGTAACGAAAAAATCCAAATAGAAGCGCAAATGAAACAACCTTAGCAACAATAAACAAAAAGCGTAATGATGGCGAGAGTATAATATGACATTAATGTCAGTTTGTTCTTATTGTAACTAGTGGCGCCCCCTGGTGATGAAAAAAATAACTGAGTTTAAGCGAGCTTAACGTTGCTGAGGACACCCCCGGGTATTCCTTAACTTAAGGAGTAGGTTAAGCCGCAAAATCGTGCTAAGGAGACATTGCAATTCGCGTAATTTTGGTAAGCGAAGCTTTATGTGTTCCTTAAGGTTAAAGAGGATCTTAAGCCTGCATTGTAATTTTGGGCCTGAGCCTTTTAAAAACGTAAGTACAATAAAGGTATTATATTTCACATACGTAAGGAGTTGTTTGGAGTTTGCATCTGTGGTGTGGAACCCACAGTATATCACATATATAGACAGAGTTGAAAAGGTGCAAAACAAATTTCTCAAACACTTGGATTATAGATGTTGTCAATCATTTAATAACTACACACATTCAGCTCGATATCATGGTATTGCCCTGCTGGAGAACAGACGTACAAAGGCTGATATGGTTTTCCTATATAAAATAATTTACAATGTTATTGATTGCAGTGATCTACTTCTTAGAATTAACTTTAATTGCCCCCCACGATCCACTAGGGTTCCCAATACTTTTCGACTCCCGCAATGTAGTACAAACTACGCACAATATTCATTCTTCCAAAGGTCGTGCGGGAATTACAACGTTTTTTTCAAGGATGTTGACTTTTACATAATTATCATCATTGCCGAAATTTAGGGGTGCTGTTTCCAGATCTCTGCGCGGTTCTGATCAATGAGTGTCCTGAACGTAGTGAGGTTCGCACGAGCATTATTTCCCCTAACTCCCCCCCTCCCCCCCCCTCATGGGCGTCATTCATTACTTGTGTATGTTGTAATGGCATATTCATTACATGGGTGAACGTTTTTGTTTTTTCTTTACTTTTTTATATTTTTGCCTCAGCTGGTGCATAGAGTGCACTTTACTTCTTTTTTGTTTGTGTTATATTTTTTTTTTTGATTTGGAACATAGTGTTAAATTAAATAATTAAACAAACTTCACTGGCTTGTGAAAAATGTAATATTTAAGTTGTACTATATAAAATGTAAAAGCTGTTTGTTTGTATTAATAAAATAAAATAAAAACTGTTTTCTTTGTGTTAAGTTTCCTTAGACTGAACAAACTTTTAGGGTCTTTTCCACATAACCATATATATTATTAGTAATGTAACGAATATTCGTATTCGCATATTTCAAAGAATTCGCAAAAAAATATGCGAATGTTTTGCGAATATTATTTCGGTAATAAAGTATCGGAACTTCGGTAAAAGTACCGGATACTTACTCGGTACATTGTAGAAATAGGTACTACAGGAAAATATTCCTTGAGAAAACCGAGGAGTTTTGAAATATTCTAAATTCCTATATCATTTTGAAAATTCGGCGACGGGTAGAATTCGGTGGTAGAAATTTTAATGATTGAGCAATATTGTAGAAATCTAAGCAAGTCAATATTCGCTATTTGCATTCGCGAATGTTGGCAACAAATATTCGCATTCGCGAATATCCAAAATCACGGAACGGACTGATACAAAATGCGGATGTGTAAGGGCCTCTTTATTGTTATTTAGCAGTGTTACAAGACTTGAAAATTATGAACATTTTGTCGGAAATAGTACGCACTTGTATGGTGCAAAATAATACTTATTTTTAAACTCATTTCGAAAAGATAAAAATAATGCTGTTTTCATATTATGTACCCTTCTAAAATATTTATCAATGATTTTACCAACTATCTTCTTCTAATATAAATGGGTGAACTAGAAAAAAATTGAAAATAATATTTGTGATTCATCATTTATAATTAAAAATAAAATGAATTTCAACAACTTGTTATAATAAATTTTCTTTGAGAAGTAGAACTATTTGGAAAAGGGATATGAAGAAGCCCGGGCGTCCGAGAACCACGTTCATCTAATTCTCAAGGATGGTAATGTTCAAAGCGAGAGAAATCGAGGTGCGTGAAATTAAAATTGTATGAATGTAGAAGTGAAACTATAGTATGTAAGGATAGATGTAAATGGCATTCCATTCTCTCTGCCTAACCCACTTAGGATATAGATCAGGGGTGGCGGGCCGTTGGGTGTCTACGTGCGGCCCGCGAAGCATATGCCTACTTTTTTTAATAATAGTCGGCACAAGTACCTATTAAAAAGCTATTTTGAGAAAATATTCTTAAAGAAAACCGAGGAGTATTAAAACATTTGAAATTTACACAGAGGTACGATTTAAATACCAGTGGTACGATATAATAACCCGGTCTGCTATATCGTACCGACTACTTTTTTTTCGAAACTATTTTTTATAATGTTCATGTCACTTTTGACCTTCTTGAAATACATAATTAGATAGCCAACTAAATACTCTTTCATTTGGTATATTGAAATATTTACCATGATATTTAGTTTTTGCAAAAAATCACTTCTCGCAAAACTGGTACAATTTAACCAACCTTCCCCTATGTAGAAAATAAAATAATTTCTTTTTATTATATTTATTTTATTTAAATTAGATATATATGTATGAAATTATAAATGAACATATGTATAAAAATGTAAATATTATACATATATATCTAAAAATGAAAAATATTGCAAACATTAATTTTTTTAGTAGAAATAAGCAAATTGAAATATTTTCATAATTTGTGTTTGGGCCGCACTTTAGACAAGCATGGTATAGATCAGGCGTCGGCAACCTATGGCACGCGTGCCAGGCTTGGCACGCGATGAGGTTCTAAATGGCACTCTACAAAGTAATCAGGGACAAGGTTCGCATTAAAAAAAATTAATTTATGTTAGAATTTTATGTTATTTTTTTAATAAATATGTTTAAAAGATAAATTTGGTATAAAATTCTTCTCCTCTAGAACCCCATTTTATAATTTAGAATTAAGGCGGCACCCTGAATCATATTGGTAGAGTGTCTTGGCACACTACAGCTAAAAGGTTGCCGACCCCTGATATAGATAGAATAAAACTATAGGTACATAAACAAAAAATAAATTATAGGATACTGGCGGCTTATTTTATACCAAGTAAGAATTGTGTGACTACCCCACCATGGTTCTTTTTCTGCCCCTGGCTCTCACTTCTTCATATTTTTGAACAACTTCTTTAGCTTCTGATTTATTATGTTTTCTGTATACTTCAAATATTTGTGCAAATAAATGTGGACAAATACTGTGAGTGCTAATAAGTGCTCTTTCCAGTACATATAAATCCACACCTTTATCTTCGGAACTACTATCTACATGCGACAAACCAAAATCAATCAAAACAATCTCAGAATTATCATAAATATCTTCAGAATCATTTTCACCATTGGGAACAAGCAACATGTTTGAAGTTGTGAGATCACCATGGATTATATTGTTCTTATGCATATTGGCCAATATAATTCCTATTCTTTGTGTTAAACTTTTTATTTTATCGTCATAAACAATCTTTAAATTTTCATCATGGGTTTTTTCGGTGAGTTTGAATACATAGTCTTTTACAGTGATACTGTTTTCAATGTGTTCCATGAAAATACAACGCCTTTCAAAATCTATTAAATATAAACTCGGTGTTTTTATCCCTGCTGATTTGCAGCGAACTATTGAACGTGCTTCAGCTTTGATTCTTTCTTTTGTAATAGTATTGTCCAAGTCAGGATGACGGTAAGATTTTAGGAATCTTTCTTTTACAACAGTGGGTTTTCCTAAATATATTCCAGTGTATAATTTCCCCTCAGCCCCTTGTTTTATGAGCGAAAACCCTTGATCTTCTAATGTTTTCATTGTGAATATACCTAAAAATAGTGTAATTTGGTAAATAAAAATCGATAACATAAATTAATAATATTGTAAAACTATACAAATCAAATACAAATTTATAAGAGATTGAGTTGAGAAATTGAGTTAGTCGGTAGCCTGGAGGTAGTCTCGGCCTCGTGAACACGGGGTCCGTGGTTCGATCCCAGGTGCCGGCAAACTCCCCTTTCACGACACAAGCTTTTAGCTTACTGTGAAAGGTGTATAAGGTTGTATTTGGGTTTATAACAAAAACCCAGATATATCTTTTAAAAAAAAAATAAAAACATAATTGAGGTTATGGAAAACAACTTAGAAAATGCTACTTCAAATAAAGAAATATTACTAAAGCAATAGCTCACTTTCAGAAAACAATATTTTTGAAGTTGTATAATTTTATTTGTGCACAATAATATTATAAATACAGAAGATAATTAAGTAAAATTATTACAAGTATAACTATACGAGCCGCAAACGTCAAAATTAACATACAGGTTAACAACATTCACATATTGCAAAAGTAAACACTTCATGTTAGTTTGATATTGCCATATAAAAAAATATACATTAGTTGTATCATTTTTGAATTTTCAAATTATTCTATAAACAAAATAATATAAAACAGAAAAAGGAAAAAAAATCTTCATACGAAATATAATAATAAACATAAAATGGTTTCAATTTTATACCTGATTCACAAATATAACTCTATACAGTGATCTAAATAATAAAAATATACTACTATACTATACTATACCCTCACGCCGTGTCCCAAGTGGGGTAGGCAGAGAGAACGGAACGCCAAACAGATCTATAAAAATATCGTTTCTTTTTATTTATACCACTATGGCATATTAAATATAATTAGAAAGTTTTCGTTAGAAATTTTCTCAAATAAGATATAGCCAGCGGACGAACTGCAGATAATAAACGCGCATGTCGTTATCTCTTCTATGTCTCATCTCTGTGTCAAATCCATCGCCAATTTGATGAATGTGATGTGATGAGAACAAAATGAATAACAAAATAATATATTTATTAACACAAGAAATGAGAACGATAAAATTTAAAAAAATATAAATTTAGTTACCAATTTCTGTTATTAGAAATATCAGACAAAATTAATAATGTTTTATTATTTAGAGAAATTATTTCTATAGGTGGCAACACTTACAAAGTAAACAAAAATCTGACGACGCGTTCTCGTTTCTTGGGTCTCAACATTTGGTTTGACAGGCATTGTAGGCGTTAACCCCGGTTAAGACCATAGAATAATAAATATACTGTTAAGACGAAGTGCTCTAGGCTGCAGCCGACAATATCCAATCCGTGGTTCGTTAGAGATCTGCAGTTAATTTCATTCAGATTCGTCAGATAGTTAGAAGTGAGGTGACGTCGCGAATTTTTGGTTATTTATTTACCGTTGTACATCATTCGTTCTTATAGCGGCCGGCATCTTCTTCACCTGGTTTTTATCAGACGGGTTGTGTAGTTAATATTTTTATTTTTGTAACGAGTGATACATTAAATATGTCTGTGGAAGGATTGGAATACGAAACTATTGTTCAGAATGGACCTAAAAAGGTAAGTTTCATTCATTATAATGAATCAGAACTTCCTTTTAATATGTATGCATAAATGTATTCATCTTTTTGCGAAGTACACGCAAGGTTTTGATGACAAAATCTTTTGTAAATTACCCAGCTTCCAAAAATGTATTATTGTCTGGACCATAAAATCTAAAAGCATACAAGGGGATAATTAGTGTGAGAAATTTGTGCATAAAGTCCTATAATAATAATTATTTTCCTTATATCCGCATATCTTGTTGGAATCCAATAAGATTTAATTTTGGCTTTATCGTGTAACAATACAAAAGCAGTGGGAATACTTTCTTTTAAGTATGTAGTACACAGTACTTTTTATCTCTTTAACATGTAGAATCATAATAAAGTTCTATTTTGTCAAATTTGATCAGACACGCGAAATATATTATTCATTAATGCTATATCAATATGTAAATCTGAAATATAACGCGTCGGTGAGTGGGATGCATTCCAGGAAATTCTTGTTTCTAAATGTACCTAAATCTGGTTCCTAGAGGTAGGTACATCACACATCCATACTTAGTCTGGACGTAAGTTTGCTTCGATTAATAGAGGAAATATTATAAAAAAATATTTTACTGATAATGAACATAAAAAGTTGTTCTTTTTATTTAGGCAAACCACCCCGATGTAGAATGAAATTAGTCCTTGGCAATTTTTAATCACTGCAAATTCTATGAACATCTAGCCCTTAATGTTTATTCCTAATAAGTACCTATATTTTTTTGCTGTTATTACAATCTCATAATTTTCCACATGTGGGGTAGCCAGAGCTCCATTGAAGAGAGAAATTTCTGGTGAACGTCGACGCTTTAGAGTTTAGATTGTAATTATATCATACAAATTTTCGAATCGAGATATTTTAAGTACAGACTTCATTGTGGAAGTAGATACTAAGCATAATTGTTTTATTTTTATTAATTTTTCATGGACTTCCAACAAGTACCACCGAGCGACAATATTATTATGTTAGGTTGACAATGTCGTAAGAAGACGAAGATGTCATTTATTATTAAAAATTATATTAAAAAAAATGGGAAAGGAAATATTTTATAAGAAAAACTTTTGTATCAGTGTCCATATTTTTTATTGTATAATAAAAAAAAAATTATCTCCTTTTTTTAAAAGCTCTAGAATGTATTTCGTGAAGCCATTATTTTCAAGTGTTGTAAAGCTTACATTAGTAGTTTGCTGGAACATTTCTTAAATGTAACACGTGAAAGAATTTAAGAGAGATTATGGTACCACTGGTACCTACTTCTACTTCTAATATGCTGCTTATGTAATTAATTTGATGCGCATCTGCAATTGAAGAGTGGCTGTCACGTGCTCGTGAGAGATAAATTCAATAATTGCTTCTAATTTCAAATTTTCAATTTCGTACTCGTTCTACAAAAATCGCGTTTCTTTTTCTTTTCTACCTATTATGTTGGTACTGATGTATGTGGTACCCATATAATATTACTATGTATGTATGTATGTATGTATGCTGGAGTAGGTATATACATAATATTATAATTATGTTGCTACTTAAGTATTGTGTAGTAATTAGTATGCATAGTTTTATGATATTGTATTTATTTTTTGCTTGGCTGATTTTTATTAACTTTCATATAAATTTAATAATCACAAGTTAGTTGGTAGTATTTAAACAATTCCGACTAAAATTTGTGTTCATAGCTCACACATACGTTGTTAATTAATTGTTATTATTATTTATTTAAGTAGAATTGTAATATTTGTGCAACAGACGGCAGTAGGTTTCACGGTGTCGCCTTTCTCTCGGTGAACAATTGGTTTCTAAATATATGTACTTCATCAGTGATGTCAAACTCGCGGCCCGCAACGAACATTTTTACAGCCCGGTCAATATATCGGCACACAATAATGTATAACAAAATAAATTAAAAAATCAGCACAGAATAAAAATAAGATAGGTAGAATTGTTTGAACGTTTTTTCTTGTTCTTATATATTTGTTTATTATAATGTATTATTCGGAATAAATCTGTTTCTATAAACATTTTTTATTGCGGCCCACCAAAATTTAAACCTCGTTTGTTAGACCCAAGTTAGCCTTTGAACTTGCCACCCTTGCACTGCATCATTCTCTTCATAATACATCATACATAATATTATATGACAACCTATGTGATCTCTTTAGTCGGTTTAATACGTCAAGTACTAAACTTACACGCAAAAAATATTTACCTGCTACATACTTCTAATAATGTTTTCAGAATAAAACAAGTCTTTTGTTATTGTTCCCTTTTTTATCAAATTATTTATTCTTTTGAATATGAATATTTGGAGTCTAAAACCCCCATTAAATTAATTTATTTTATATAAATGTTAACTAGACACGGAGAGGATGATATGCATATTCATTACATGCAGTTGTTCGCTAGCTATTCCTCGTGTAAGAGGCCTTGATGGTGATGATACAGACAGATAAATGGAATGGAGAGATTTTCTTTTTATAGCTGCCCCGTAAGAAAAGTATGAATTACGGCAACAGGGTAGCTGGATATATATTTTAGTTTTGTCATATTATTTTATGCTGTATCACTCCGCTCATAGCTCTGTGATTGAGATACTCCAGTGAATCATAATTTCAGCATCAGTTTCTGAATCACTCCTTGCAAAGTATGTGTGTGTATGTATATAAGTACATATGTACATATTATGTACATGGGAACGTACTCGTTGATTCAGTCCACGGTGTGAGAAAAGAATCTACCCACTCATTATAATGCTTCACCATTTTTATTAAATCTAGCTCGGAAATTTTCACCAAATTCGAAATTCAAAATAATGAAACTGCAGTAAGAATATTTTGACGAATCTTGAAGAATACGAATTTAGCGGACGTATGCCACCCATCCCGAATATCTCATTTTTTATTGGCACGGAGAGGACAATGTTCATGCAGTTAGTATACTGGCTTTTCAACAAGTGGAAGATGCGTGATGTTATAGATAGATAGATCTATCAGTGATGTTTATACATAAAGTTTCAGAATGTTCCTAATGTGGGTGCGGCTGTGTGGTATATTTATGATTAATTTTATTCGTCTTGCTTGGTTCGCACAGCAAGACGAATATATAATTTTTTATTCGAATTTATGAGCAGACACTGTGGGTGATTCGTATAAGATGTCTGGTTTGCCGCATATGTATCTAAAATGAAAGCGTCGCGTAAAAAAGCAAAAGATCGTAAAATTCATTTTCCAATACTATTTGTAATGTGCCGTGATGTTTGGTCTAGAAGATATTTTCTAAAATTTATGCAGATAGAAACAAAAACTTTTTTGCGATAGTTCCAAATTTAGAAATATTTCTCTCTTTTTGCAAACTTTGAGTGTCTTATCCTTCCAAATATACTCTCCAAATATCACATATAGGACATTTATTATCTTCCATTCAGTGATGATGTACGTGTCTCACCCATTCTGAATGTTTTATTTGTATGGTAGTTATATATATACCTAGTAATGTACTTATATATTCATTACGTTCAGTTACTAGTTAGCACAAAAACTGTCTACCTGTATAGATATTTCAAAGCTCATGTAGGCATCATTTTAGAATGTGTGTGCATGTATAATAACGTATGTAGTGTATTGTTTTACTAAACCATTTGAAAATAAGACGTTTAAAAAATAAGTTTCAATATCCTGTGAAATGTTACAAAATATGTTATTATGTTCAACCACGTGTTTGTATTTTGGTTTGACAGGTGTGAATAAAGTGACACTGTGTTAAATATAGGTGGGAGGGTGGACCTACTTAATGCATTATAATTAGGTTCATTGTATTATACATATTACTATTAACTTAATTACTTTGGCACATATTAAATACTTACATACTTCTCTCATATTCCGCACAGTGTTAAGTCAACAGACGCCAGTCTATTAAAAACAAAATCTCCAGCATACAGTATTTATATTGCATTAGGTATTCTTTGTATCTATTATTTAATATAATGCGGAAGTTTTGTATATATAGACAAAGAGAGAGAATAGAAGTTAACTTATTTATTATTATGTTGTAGCTGCGATGTGCTTGAACTAAATAATAATGAACGATAGTCGAAAAATAATTTAATATTTGTTGTAGATCTATAATATCCTGCTTCAGTAACCGAGGATAGATAGATTTGAGAGTTTTATTATCAGTTTTAATGAATCCCTTCATATTATCAATCAATATTTTTCTTGATCAATAACATAGACATAATTTATACTATCCTGGAATATACTCTTAAGATATGAGTTTTCACAGATGGCATTTTTTCTTTTGTTTCTTATCTGGCATAAAAATAAATGTGCATCCAGCACATTGCAGCGCAGCTTACATATTTAACTATCTATCTATATCTTTCTCTATATATTATTTTGATCTGCCTTTAGAACTATACTACACTACACACCTACTACGTAATACAGTATATTATTATTTTGCATGGTTTATGAAGTGCTAAACTAACAGTTCCGGGTTCTTTATCTGTTGCAATACATAAATAATATTGTACCTACTTACAAATTAAACCATCTGTTTTAAGTACCTATACACACGGTTGGTTATGTATATAGAATTGCAATTTGTAAATCTATTACCTCGTTATGTAACTAGTGCAGTTTTGTGAGTTTTATTTCGTGATATTTTTAAGTAGCATAATATTTCGTGTCGCTTAAATAGAATAAAAATATTGTTTTGATCATATTTCAATGTATTCGTCTAATTGAAGTAAATAATAATATTATATTCCTACTAAAATACAGAAAAAGGCGCAACAAACTCTCGGGTATAAATTATTTAAAATATTTCTAAGGTGAGTTTATTTAGTGTAAATCCTCAGTTGAATTGATTATTCTGATTTGGGTGCATGTATTGAAAACTCAAGAGAATATCTGCTATAATAAAGTTCCAACTACTTTCTGGTATTTTAAAGATAAGCACTGAGGGAAACATACCTACCTATTATATATCGATCCGTTTTCGCATTAAATATCCCGCATTTCAGAAATGGTGACTATTGATTGGAAAAACCTTGCATTTTTGTATTCAAGGAATAGTATCGCGTGCTTGCTCGTACATTAATACGGTTTGCGAATGTAATGCCACCGCGTTCTTCGAATCAATTTCAGTTTGTCTTCGAGTGAAAACGAGTCTTGTATTATACATACTTAAATACTTGATTCAAGTTATTGTTAAACATTGTAATGTTTGTTAATCTGTAGATTGGGTTGTTGATTCTTTCTGAACACGAATGTCAATTGTATTGCATGATAATCGTTTGACCCCCATTAGATATTATCCACTCTCGTCATATTATTGTCTATATTTTTATTATTACATGAATCTATTCAGGCTCTTTCTCTTCAGTATTGTGTACAATGTCAACATCTTACGTGACATCATGTTTTCCCCCCTTTCTCTGACATTGTGGTCTCACACTTACTGGTTTTCTCTGCGCGCCAATATCTTTATCACTAGCCGAGTTTAAACTTAACACCACCATTATTTGCCTGCTTGTATATTAAAACATCCATTGCACCCATTCGGAGCTTGGCACCGTTACTCAAAATTTTAATTCATTTAATCTTAATCCGTTATCTTCGTTACTGTTAAGTTGTATTTTTTTAAATTGACCGTACTGGCGGTGTTACACACTGTGAAAAATCGCTGGAGGACCCACCCTCTTACTTTACCGCTGGAGGAGGAAATATTAACTGATGTAATTTAACGGAAGCTATTTTTAACGTATGTTAACTTGAGCAGTTAAACTGACAGATTTGATATTAATTTAAGAGTTCATTTGTTTATCAGAAGTTATAATTAGGTAACTCGTTATCCGTTAATACTAAACTATGATTATATAATTATAATATCATTATATGTTTTATTTTTAACTAAGAACTCGAGCACTGCCTACTTTTATTAATCGCATATTATGAGATTTGATCAGATTGTTTACTTTTACCATTTTTATTACAGACAGCACTTAATAGTAGATGTATAGTTAATAGTTTTACGGTTGGCTTTTATTATAATTGGTATTCTATTTTCAGACTTTGCTGTGTTTGTATTAATTTTTCGTAGGTCGATATATCAGTAATTTGTAGATTAAAATATAACGAGCGCATTATTATTATTTTATTGTGCACATGTGAAGTATTGCAATTATTCACATTTATGTACATCTTGATTACGTCAATTTAATAAATATTCCGTTGCATTATGTAGTTTCTAAATAACGGCCAATATTTGGATTCTGATTCGAATCAGATATAAACCCATGCAAGTTATTAAATTTTATTTTGTATTATGAAAAACAACAGTTAACTACTAATTGACACTGTAGTTTAATTTTAATCTTATTATATCATTCGGTACATTAAGTTATATTTAAATTATTTTTCTTTATAAGCATCTGAGATTATTGTTATATAAGGTTTTTTTTATGTGACAGCATCACTCATATATTGGGTGCAATGCCAAAAAAAGAGAGAGAAGGTTTTTATGTAGGTAAATCTTTCTTGATCATATATATTTGTGAGTGGGAGCCTTCCTCTACCACACGAGTCTCGAGGAGACATCGAATATTATAATATTATGTATAAGTAAGTACCTGTTTGGACAAAACCCACATGGGTAAGATTTAAAAGAAATGACCTCTTGTGGTACTCGAACGTAAGTATTATTAACCTGCTATCCATATAGAGGTAATAAAATATCTTTGTACAAAGACAGACAACTTGTATGAACCCTATAGCATATATAGTACACAATATTGTATTATACAATGTAGATATGATATACTCAGGGCCCGATCTAGTTATTTAGCCGCTTCGGGCAAATATAATATTACGCCGCCCTTTACAATGACACCTTCTAAATCATGAGCATGCTATTCAAATTTCCCCAATATGGTATTCTTGATCAATTTTCTAATGACTACTTTATTTTGATCTTAATCCCGAAACTACCTTGGCCAAAAATCTACTCTTCCGTTGCCAAATTTCGAAAAGGTTTAGGAATTTGAAATGTTTCATAATCTCTACGGTTTTTATGTAGGTAGGTAAATCTTTCTTTCTGTATTGACTTTGCAGTTATGGCTATACTTTGCAGTTATGACCCATGGTTTTACTGTAGTATTTTTATTAGTAAGTAGGCAGCTTGCTATGTTGTCAGATAAACCGTAGCACATAGCATGAAGTGTGTAAGGATTAATAATTATTGTGGTTTTGCGGTTTCTGTGTTATTTTTTTAAATATTATTTTATCTCATTCTTATTCCGATAAAACCGTACATAGTTATGGTATAGGTATTAAAGATAACTAAAATTGTATGCGGTCATAGTTGGAGAATTTCAGACTGTTAAATTATTAGGATCAAATTCCTGTGCATTTATTAAACCAATAAAAAGGAATGTTGATTTGTGTCAGATCATGCTAAAAACATGCTAATATTGTAGGAAATATTAATATAATTATGTATGTATATTAGGGTGTCCCTTATTTGGTCGAAAAAAATTTTTTTTTAGTTATTGAAACGCATACCCCCCAATTGTGTTTATTAGCCTATTACTTACCCAAATATAGAATTTAAGCTTTCTACGTTGATTGGAACCCGTGCCGACAGAGCCTCAAAGTTTTAGAAAAAAGCTGCTTAAAGCGTCTTTTAAATATAGCTGTAGATCATCATTTAATACCACTATGTTAGCTAAATATTGATGAAAACACAAATTTATATGGAGCTTTTCTTATAATTATTAAAAAAAGTTACAATATTGATATTAAATAATTTGGATATATACTCTAAAAAGTCTCTTTTTTACAGTCTAGGTACATTTTTCTATGTTCATGAAAACAACGTCATAAGAACTGATTCTATTCTTCGTCTGCGGTTATCAAACCATGAAAGCTTTGGATTAGTTTAACAGCTCTTTCCAGCTGTGTCATTCACCGCTTTTAAGCTAGATATCTTTTTTTTAAGCTTCCACAAATGCTACGATTTCTTTATACGAAGATACACCTTCTTGAAGGAAACTGCTGTCAAGTTTTAGTTGTGAAAAAAAAATCTTTGCTCTTGACGGATAGAAAATAACTCAAAAATTTTCCTATAAAAACATTAAGGCTGCTTGTAGAATACTTAAAAAGAATGTGGTAGGTATACCATATTAAAAAAATTTAGCACTACTACCAAACATATAGAGAGCCAGAATGATATCTGTTCCTTCGATCGTTCATATCTCTTACAGAAATCACCAAAGTTTTATTTTTTTGTAAATTTTCTACAGTAGTCCCTTTGGTCTCTCATCAATTTCATCATAAAAAGTAAATATAATCATAACAAGTTCTTTTGACAAATATCACAAAAGGTCGACTGAAATCAGCTTGTCAATTCTTTCGTTACCATTTAATGTTTTTAAAAAACACAAGCTTGATTTGGCGCTTTCACCACCAAACAGCATTCAAGCAAGGACTTTACATGAACTACCACAATAAATAAACAAACATCTAGTAAAGTTTCTTTGTCCTTAGCGCCCATTTTAAACTGAGACTGCAATAAACATATTTTTGAAGACTAAATAGGTCTTGCCATCCATCGTGCTTGATGCATTGCACCAGTAGATCTGATTTTTAAATTATGTGGATACCAGAGGCTCTCTCAGGCGTAACAAAGCTGTGTAAAGCAGCAGGTGCCAACAAGGTCTCTGAAACCATACGCTTTAATCTCTTTTTCTCTTCTGCTAGTTTTTTCAGCCTTGCTTTTTTTCAATTTCAGCAATTTTTTTTGTCAACACCCGCTAAGCATCCTGTACGTCTTGGTTCTCTTTGCTTTTACAATAATTTATTATCTTCTTTGATTTTTAGTCTTTTGAGAGCATTGGCGAATACAATATCGCGTAAATTATCCAATTCAAGTGGAAATTCTCCTCACGGTGCCTATGAAAATCCTGAATCTTGTTGCTATTTTTTGGCAGCTCTTTCCAGACCTAATAAAAATCCCCTGACCTCTTAACACGATTATTAACAGCTCTATTAGGTATTCTAGCCTTATTCAAGAATGTAATGCACACGCGAATGACTAGATTTTTGCTTTCACTAACATTCAACTTAATATCGCGTATGTCGAAAGACGGAACTGCGAAAACTTGACTATTGGACTGTAATTTTGCACCTGTCATCTATTTATTTATCTTCACCAACCAAGAAAATACTTTTTATATTGCTTCTTAGTTCTACTGACATCTTTGAAACATAAAAAATCCGCGATAATTACCAAAAAAGCCGAGACTGAGTGACAGTAACAACGGGCACTCACCGCCCCTGTGAGTTTTTGTATGAAACTTGTATGAAGATGTTTCCGTGCAAGTCGGCACGGGTTGCACTGTTCCGAATAAGATAAAAATTGGTTTTTGAGTGTTTTAGGACCAAATGAACAAAATAATAGCCTATGCGTTGTAAAATTAAAACTTTGAAAAATAAGGGACACCCTAATGTATATATCATGATTTGGTAACAGCATAATATCTTGAATAGGTACAGATATATATTAATTTGTTGGATGGTATTTTGACTTCAAACTGTGTCACTACTGTTTTCTTTCGGTAAGTAGGTACATACGTATCTAAACTGGGATGTTTTCAGTGTTTTGGTTGAAAACTAGCTATTAATTTAAACAAAGGTGATTTTATCATGGCATGGCAGCACTGTATCTTTCAAATAACCCAGAGAATCCATATTAATCATTAGGATTTACTTTACTATAACTATATTTAGTTGTGTTTTAATGAACTAAGTACTACCTATATATTTTTAATCAATGTGTAAAGGATTAGTTTAAAACTAAGGAAGACATTTAACAAGGTATCTGCTTACGTAATTATGCTTTTATTTTATGTGTACTTAAGGTACCTATCTGTACGTATATTGTGTAGGTAATGTTAGTTTAGGAAACGTGAAATCGATTGCATTAAATTATTTTTACACGGGGTACAAGGTTACTGATTATCAAGGTTAGTAAAACATCAGAAATACTGACTACTTGTTGTCGATATTTAAAGATTTATCATAATTTGAAGGGTGGTGAAAACAAGGAACCATTGTAACGGAATATTTTCAAGGACGTACATAATAAGGAAAACTAGACATTGTAGAAGTAGGTACTTGACCAACTCTGTTACCTATAAGATCGTCGTTTTACTTGTGAAGATTCGATAGAATGCCTGTTGTATTGAGTTGCAAAAATATCTTTCCTCCGATATTTTGTCAGGTGTTATTGGTATGAACCTGAAGCTCTAATACTGTTGTCTTTTTATCCAGATCATTCCTATGCGAGTGTTGTTTTTGGATGGATGACCTTTAAATGTAGAATAAAGCTATTTATAATGCTAAATGTTTGTTCAACCTATATTTTTAAAAGATTTTTATTTAGATTTATATATTATTTTTAATTAGATTAATACATTTAATGATAGCGATTATCCAGCAAAGGCTGTAAATAATTTACCGTTGAAACTATAAAAATAATAAAGTGATAAAGATAGCTACACTATAATTTATTTCTATAATTGTAATAATTAGATGCGAATTAAAAGTAACACTTTCTATCATACATATAAAGATAAATGATCTATTGCATTTTTTCACGATGCCATTCACTTTTTTGGAGTAGGTAGACAATATTACAGGAATAGACATATCAGAATATCCATATTTAACGTCTTAAATACAGCGATGAGATCTGCCATCCATCCTGAATGTCTTAATTGTCTGTGTTGGCACGGAGAGGACAGTATGTGTGTTTATTACCTGCATCTGGTCTGGTGGCTACCCCACTTGTGGAATATGTCGTGATGATGGCGTAGAATAATCATATTCATAACATTTACTTCTTCCGGGTTAGTTGGAAGACATCGCATTTTAGCGATAAACTCGCCCTCTGTACATTGAATTGTATAAATGATATTTTCTATGTAAATTTGTATTATTGTAAACAATGTACAGTGAAGAATAAAATAAATAAATAAAATCATTACGCAAAGTGCATCTAGATATTACACTTACCTACATACGCGTAGGTATATGCTCGTTGTTTTAGAAGAGGTACATATATCAGGTTTTATTTTTGATGTGGCAAACATGCTCAATACCTGTACACTTTCGTATAGCTTATTCGTATATAAAGGTGGTGGCCATAAAAACATTTTACGTGAGAGGGGATGGAAATGTCAATTTGTACTTTATCCTCTTTTCTTTTTTTGGTTTCCATTATCGTCTCGTGTGATAATAAAAATACCTATTACAATAAAACATGAAATGTTCGTATTGACATAAATTAAACTAAATTGAGAGATACAATGTAATGAATTTAGGTATATCTAATACATCAATCTTCACATAAACATCTATATTATGACTCGTATTCCTGGCTTTGTATGGCTACGACTCTCATAGCGAAACTTATTATCATTTTTTTATAGATAACGGTATGATCCAAGTGTGAAAGCAGGTTTAAATATTATTCTACATAAATGTGTGTGATATATTATTAACTACATACAAGTTATTTATAAAATGTCATACTCTTTGTGGCTTCCTTATGATTCTTGGAAAATAAACCGCATCGTGTGGTGCGCGTAGTGAAACCACTTATAGAAAATCGGGGCACGCCTCAATTTCAGGAATTTTTCAGTTACTTTTATTATTTGTCACCGCGATTAATACAACGCCGATTGTCTCATATGATAACATAGAATCCGGGTGATTAAACTGATAAGCTTTGTAAAAAAATACTAATGTATTCCAACTGTTTTTCAGGATAAATAAAAGAAAAATAAATGGTTCAAAGAATGCAGTGTCACTATTTTTAAATCAAAACGAATCGAATATTATAATAACGTGTGTTATTTTTTTCTTTCAATCTATTTTCAGCAGTCTAGGCTTGCTTATATTTTTCTCATGTTACTGTGAGGGTGTACATAATAATGATTATGTCTGCAGTACCCTTGCTTATATCACTGTATTTCTTTCGTCATAACAATGCTACGTGTTTCAATGCTTGTGGTTAATTATTCGACATTTACAAAAGGAAACCATTAGACTACTGCAGTCGCTTTTAAAAAAGGATATAATCTGGAAAATAATACATAGGTACGCATTCACATTTATGTAAAACGTCTGCGTTTTGAAAAATACTACAAACAAACATATATTATTCATGCGTCAATAGTTATGTCCTATGTAGTCCGTGTATTTAAACTGAAGTGATTTTTTTTATATCAATAATACGATTTATGAATCAGACTTCACGATAATTGGAAAAAAAAAAATATTTTCATCAAATTAACAATTTATTAATTGGTGATTATAGAAATTATTATCACTTTACTTATCAGTCATAAAATGGTTGGATACATGTTTCTTGTAAAATAATTTCGTGACATCATCAATATTTATGTGTGTGATAATTTTTGAATGGGATAATTTCCTATCTAGTTTTTCTTTAAAATTTAAAAAAATAATTATGTTATGTTAGTGCTCATATAATTTCAGAAGTAATTTTACACTCTTTCTCAATTGTAATCTTATATATTCTAATGATATTCAGAGTAGGTACAGAAGCGATTTTTGAGGTTGCTGTATCACTTTTAAGGTGGCTACGATCCATATCTCTTTCCATCTGCATTTATAATAGGCAGTCTCGGGTGTAACACACTGGAACATGGTAAAAATGTATTTTATGTAAGACATTTTTTTTTCAAATTGCTGAATGGTATTGTTAGTAATCCAACGATATTGAGTGAATTTATCTTTTATATACCCGCATCGTATAATAACTCACGTCAGGATATGTTATTTAATTTACTTGCAAGCAGAAACAACATTCTTGCAGAGTTAACTTTTCAATTGTTTAACATTATTGTCTTGAATATGACATATTTTACGTAACGTACGCTGAATTATAAGAAAAGTGGAAACACTGTTGTAAACATCAATAACTTATAAAAATGTTATTTAAATTTTTACTAGTTACTTTATTATAGTGACCTCGGTTTCGATATGCGATGTCATTTTCAAATTAAACCTCAAAATCCTCGATTCGATTGTCTAGAATTAAGATTTTGGGCTGTCGAATATTGCAACAAATGTGGAAAACGTACCTTCTTTGCAAGCAGGCCTCAGAAGACATTGCCGAAAAGGCTGTCTTTTTAAATCAATGTAGGTATTTTTATTGTCTTTTTCTTTTTTATTTATTATTTTATATCTATTCCGAGTATGAGTAGATATGTATGATGAAAGTATTGTAATAATCAAGATAAAATATTGTTTTTGTGTAGTAGTATTAGTGTCATCACGGTCAAGTGGAACTTCATTGATGTTATTACGGTGGTATTATAGACTATAGAGTATTGTTATATTGGCAATGTAATGAAAGCGACAGTCCTCTATGCGTGAGTGCTCATATTGCTCTGGAGTAAGTATAGGTTCTGTACTAGTAAGATACGTTCTGATGTTTCTATGTATTGTACAGTATGTAGTGCATGACCATATCACTAGTTGTTATAATATTATTACATCTATGGCCTATTTTTTTCATTCGATATTAGTTGCCACCAAAGTTTTTGTCGCTTAAATAGTATTAAAATCACTTCATTGTTAGTCGATCATTTGGTTTTCAGTTGCATGTTTGAAAGTTTTCCAAAATAAAACTGATATTTGTTTTTTTTTTTATTATTATTGCACTAGAAGATAAGATATAGAACAGTAAGTCTATTACGATAAAAAAAGTCGATTTTGAAAAATATGTGCTAGATAGCACCTTATTCATACATTCTGCTCATTACATTTTGTAAAATTGTTGACTATATCTATCCACAGTCAATACCAGGAACTCCACCTATTTAAAGGAAGTTGTATTATTACGAAACGTCTTTTCAATTGTTTTGGAATCGATAATATAGTGCACATGCTGTTATAAAAATATTAAGTATCCACATTATTAAATGGTCTATCTGTGTGGCCCAGATCAAGGATCGGATGTCTGCATTACATCACGCTCGGTTTGACATCGACTAAAAGGGGTCTATTGATTTCTCCATATAGCGTGTTTTGTCGAGTTCTTCTAAATTTAACTCGTATCGTTTTAGTGGGAGGATGTAGGTTGTATGTACTAACAAGCGACTCCCTTGACTACATACCGGATGTTTCGCAAAACTCCCCCATCGTAGTATCAAGTGTAAAAAGTATAATAAGTTTGGGTTCACAAGTAGAAAAATTTGCGACTATTTCAACCAGTATTGTACATTTTTTTATGCATTTATTATGATGTTTTAGCTCAGTTTAGTCATTGTTATTGCATGCATACACCTTCTTCTCTTCGTTCTGGTTGGTATGGGTGCCCGTTACGCTCAGGCACTTTTCCAGAAACCACGGACCATTGCTGTTACCAGGACCTCTGACTATTCTAAATTAAGTTGACCTCCTTTTGTCAGCTTCTTCTGGGGCGGTACACTGGCGCCCTAACCTCTCCCACAGCAAAGATCTTAATCATTATAATTATTTACAAAAAAAAAAAAATGATTTTGGTCAGTTGCTATGCATAAATTCGTAACAGTTACTGATGCCCAAGGAACCGTTGGTTGGTTCAATGCTACTGTGCAGTTTAAATATTCATATAATTATTTAACTTAACTAACGGATCTCTACTTTAATACTATGTACTTATCATTTATTATCATTATTTGAAGATAAGCTGCATTAACATAATCCAGACTAGAATAATATTATAGCTTGACAAGTAAGTTTAGACTGCACCATATTATTATAGGTATAGTTAAATGGTACAATTACTACAACACTACTACTATACCATCACAGCATATCTCACAAGTGGGGTACCCAACTGATCAGCCGCATGTAATAAACATGCAAGCCGTCCGTCGTATAATTACCCATTACCCTAATAACTTTTAATTTTATTGCCTTGCTTGTTATCAATCAAATATAATTGTAGTTCATATGCATTGAGAAAATCATTTGTTTTTTTTTGTCAAGTGAAAGGATCGAAGTTGTTCATCGAAAGTCATATTTGTTCATCTTATGCTTGCGTTGCTTTTGTTTGTCTATACTTGTGATCATGATGTCTGTAGTTTGACATATTTTCGTAAAAAAAAAGAAAAATAACGATTATGAAAAATTAAAATAAAATTATAAAATTTCCCTTACGCCCACAATAATGCGTTCATTCTGTTTATAATTCTGACATTCAATACTAATTTATAGAGAATAGTGCAAATAGTTGGAAAAAACTTGTTAATTTATCGTTTCAGTGAAAAAACCTTTCATCAAAAATATGTTGGGTGATAATCGCTTTCACTCGTTATCCTGAGTGATGGATGACTCGAAGTGAATAAATCTTATGCCCCTTATGGTATTATTATTATTTTTAGCATATTATTGAAAATTTTAGTTTTCATAACATTTTTCCAATGCAGGTGAATGTTATTAGCGAACATAATTTAATTTAAATTTATATATACCCCGATATACATTCTATAATAATTTTTAAATCTTTGTTATTATCGCGCCTATTGTATGTAGCTTTTATTACAACAATAAATTATATTGCTACCTAAATAAGAATTATGAGAAATTCATCGAAACAGTGTATAGCTTTAAGGTGTATCTATAACTTTAAGGGATAGATGATTCTCAACTCGTTTTGTTACAGTATGGGTAGTGAAAATGATTAATCGATAATCAATAAGTGCATGAATTATTATTTACATTCATCCAATTATGAAATTTAAAAATCGTGCTATGTTATTAAGTCAATAATAGAGCTATCTTTATTGGATAAATAACACCTTTCGTATGTATAATAAAATATGTTAAATATTACTACGGTTTACTTTATATCGTATTATGATTATTTTAAGAGAAATTCGACTGCTACTGTGCTACTATATTATAATATGGTCGTCTTTATTGTTTTTCACTATTGAAACAAGTTGTTAGAACGAATACACTATAGGTATATTTCAAGTGTCCGTATGTTGATTAATGTTATATAGGTATATTTTTAATGCTCACACAAGAAATTCACTTGCGAATTAAATACGTTATGGTCAGTAGATAGTGACGATCATGTTTAGTACGGGTCTAGGAAAATTCACCGACAACAATTTGCCGACGGACAATTCACCGACAACAATTCACCGAGAGGACAAATTACCGAGAGGATAAGTCACCGACAGGATAATTCATCGACGTACATTTCACCGACAGACAATTTGCCGACAAATGCGAATAATATAATTCTGGCGTGGTCGGAAGTTCTTTTTTTAGAAAAAGACAGATTGTTTCTTGTAGTGGGTGTTTAAATATTTTGTTACACAAATACATAAACAATAAAATACACCATTACAAAACGTGATTATATTGTTTTGTATTTGTCGGCAAATTGTCTGTCGGTGAAATGTACGTCGATGAATTATCCTGTCGGTGAATTATCCTCTCGGTAATTTGTCCTCTCGGTGAATTGTTGTCGGTGAATTGTCCGTCGGCAAATTGTTGTCGGTAAATTATCCGGCTCCCGTTTAGTACTATATAAAAGTTTTTGATGAATCAAGTATTAATTATTAAATATCAATTTTACTTACTCGAATACTAAGTACTACATACTTCATTTAACTATCCGACAGTTTAAACAATTCTTATTATCAGAATAATGTAAATTTATTTGATTACCGGTTTTTGCCAGGCTCGTGTTGTAAACAGGCATTTGCCCAGGGCATAGGGGCGTTTCAGAGGAGCAGAATTTTAGAAAACCTATGCAAAGTGACCAACCTGCCAGATTTGTAGAATATTCCTTTGCCAAACCGGTGAGATGGTAATTTTGAGTGCAAAAGAGTTATAAAACAATATTAATGTGAAAATGGTTGACAGTAAACCATTTTGCCCAAGACGTCTTTCACTCTAGTCTGAGGCCTGGTTTATACGGTAAAAACAGTTGTGTTTCAAATCAATTTGATCGTCTATGGTGGTGTACGTACGTAGACGTACGTAATACGATAAAATGTATTTAATAGATTAATATCGTAGAGGTAAATGTCGGACACCGCTTCCCTCATGTATCTGTAATACATTGATAGGTATCTTTAAATCATATACTAGCACTCGGTTTGACTCTTGACGTTTCAAATATTTGTATAGGTTTTCACATTTTATCTGTACCGCTTTTTTTGATGAGCTATTTTCTCAGAAATAAATGATGAAATAACTGTCCCTTTCGGATTCGAGTAAATTTTACCTTTGATAATTTGATTCGAAAATCTTATTGAATTTGCCATATTATGTAAACCTATACAGAGTACTTCAATTGAACTCTATTTCCATTGAAGTAGGTACCTGTTCGTAATATTTATACATGGTTAAATTTTACATTCTTTGATATTTGTTATATTGATTTAAGTTTTGAGTTTGTATTCGAATATTTTGAATTTTAGATAAAAGTCTTTAGTGAATTGGAAATTTCGAAGAAAAATATGTAATTATCGAAGCCATAATAAATGTATCCTCACATGTTTCTTTTGGATCTCCACGTGCAAGATATTAGAATACCTATCTACGTAGACGCTACATGGTTAGTAGTTTAATAAGTTCGCCAAAACCGGCTTTTCCATTACGTCATCACGGCTGCCATCTCCCATCCAATTCAACTTATATGCATCTCACAATAGAAGGTATTAATAACGGCGACTGTGTGGGATTCTGGATGGTGCAAATAATACAATAGGCATACTGGCACATACATAGACGTTCTTACAGATACATAGATATGAATAATAAATTATGTGATAATATGATTAGGTAGAATAAAAAGACAACATCTTAAATTCAGCGATGAAGTTTGCCGATCATTCTAAATGTCCTTATTTTTTGTTGGTACGGAGAGAATACATGTAGGTGGTCTGCTGGCTAACCCACTTCAGGGATATACCGAGATGGTATAAGTAGTAGTAACAAAATTAATTATAATATATTGTTGTATAGTTATATTCAATATTTACACTAAATGTAAACTTAATTACTATTCATTTTATTACATAATTGAAAATAAAGTGATACAAATTGAATTGCTATAAGATCAATAATATGATTTTATCTATCTAGTAAGTATAAGAAAATAAAAGAGTTATTTTATTTCGATTCAAACATTTTTCCTAGTTAATATCCATCGCCAACAAATGGTTAATGTGCATAAGTGAGTCGAAACATGATAATCCTCGAAAAGTATTACAGTACATAATATTCTCGCAGAATAATAATTGCTGCATTAGAAATTCAACTTGAGTCTGCTAATTTTTGTTAATTTTGAAGGAGTTATAATTTCAATAAGAATAAGGCATACATTTGAGAAGACGAACTTGGGCTTGCGATAAATCTATATACACCTTGAAGACATATTATTATTTTTTACCATATGATTTTTTTGGAAATGGGTAATAAGTATATTAACATGTTAGAAGCAATTTTTACACGACTACATTAGATAACTGATAGTATCAAGTTTAGTAATAGTGTGATATACAAAATGTTACTAATATAAATATGTAGGTTGTGTCATTATATTGTTATAAATTGATGTATTGCTTACAAAGCACGTTCTAACTTTATCTCTAGCTCTAGGTATCTGTTTACACACAATACCATTATGTTTCGTTTGCAAAGGTATATCATCAACTATGCGTACCTATATTATTAGTCGGTAAGTATCACAATGTTGATATAATTAATAATATGTAGATGCGTCTGTCGTGTATAGTCGGATGTTATTAGTAGGTAATAATATAGGTACCTACATATTATATTATATTGTGTATATATTCATAATGAGCGGGGAGAGAGAGCAATGATCTAGACTTCACACAAAACCCATACTCCGTATAGCCATGTCTACAAAATAATATACAAACGCCAGATATATGTATGTTGTAGATATTATATAGATATACATATGTGTCTACATAAGCATTCCAGATTACGCGGGTCAATTTTTGATGACTTGCTGAAAACAGGCATTTATTCTTATAATTATTATTGAAGAAAAAACACTATCGGGAGAATGTAACAATATAATTGGAATAATTCCTTGTAATTTTCTGTTGCAATAGATTTTCAATGTCGTGTTTGGTGTTTATTATAAGATGTATATTAGGTCATACTTAATTAGTTGTTGCATATTAAATATGTTTATTTACTTATCCAGCCTAACCTTTGAGTGATATGTATTTCTTAAGGGAATATATGCCTCTCCTTATCTTACCTTTTTATTCCTAAACTCTCAATGTTCCAAATCAGGGTTCTCCTAACTATGGCCCGCGACAGCTATTGGCTTATTGTTGTAGTTATTGCTGTGATAAAAAAAAACACATAATGAAAGTAGCTCAGTTTTATTTACTTGCTAGTCAAAGTTTAATGACAAGTACCAATAACACACACACTAATCACTCGTTACGGGTGGATTGCCGGTAGTATAAAATAAAAAGTATAGATATCACACAGAAAATTTAATTTACTCGTAAGCATAATAACTGAAGAACAATGAATGAATCATACCAACTTCGCAGTTTCACCCTTGGTAATTATGTTTGGGTAAGGAGTATCGTATATGTATGTGTAATGTGTACATAGAAATTATAGATAATGATAGGAACATTTAGACGGTTTTGGATTTTAGAATTTATTGAAGTATGACCTCAAGTTTCGAGACCCGTGTTCTAAATAATCGAGCTCCAGAGTGCTCTTGTTTATTCTCTCATTGTTCAGGACAATATTATTATCAATTTTACCTGATTACGATTATATTTTGATACATGATGTAAATTTGCTATCAACTACTTACCTCTTTATATTATATCTATTGCACATCTACATTCTTTATTATGGTTTACTTATATAGATTAGTTGGAAATATTATTTTTCACTGTGTCGGTGTGGAATAGGTAGTAGAATTTCATTATGAAAATATTTAAAAATTAACTTTCGTCGTATCAGTTCATCGGTTAATCAAAATTAAATGCCGAAACACAAAAAATAAATACACCTAGGCAGGTACTCATAATTTACATAATTCACACTCTTATAGCTCTTATTTTCAGCTTCAATACTTTGTAATTGATTAATATAATAATACACACTAACTTAAGAAGTGCATTTTGAAAGGTTAATGCATTTAGCTCGTTGTAGCGTTCGGTGTAATATTAATAATATGAGTAAGTATGTATTGAGATATTTGAATGTGATAAATTGTTAGCAGTAGAGCTAAATATAGCATGTGTGTGTGCCAGTGCATTATTAGTAAAAACAGTGATGTGCATTGTTGCAAATATTTTAATTTAATATGTTTATAAAATACTTGACATCAACATTATTGTAGCGAGAATGGAAGAGGCGCTGTGTTATGTTGGAAACATAACATTGTCAATATTGTATACTGCATATGAATGCATATTTTGCCCACATTCTAGTGTGTTTAGCACATTATTATTATTATTATTTTCAGTTTATTTCATGCGTATTTTGCAGTGTAAACATTTATTTAGCATATCGAACAACAGCATGTTAAAATATTATCGTTATTTATTGACATTAATCGAGCGATATTACAATACAACAGTTATTCAAATAATGCAAATAATTCGAGTGCATTTCTACAGAAATGTTTTTCAAGGCTTAACTATAATATTATCTACGATTATAGTCGGTAGAGTATTGCATGATAATTTAAGTTAATACCCCATAGGTAAATAGTGCAGTACTAGATATAAAACAAAACAAATACTATTTTTAATCTTTTTCAATGAAACTACACGTCTAGAGTTTTGGTGGTAGTTTTGCTAATTTCGATATTTCATAAACATGAATAATTACTCTATTGCAAAAAAGTCACAAAACCATCATAACAATAATAATACATGTGTATTGTTAAATTAACGGGTTTGTCGTAGGTACGACATCTTCCAAATTATTCAACGATATTATTATTTTATGTATAGCTTTCTATATATACCTACACATTTCTTATACGAGTACATAATATAATCTACTTACAACACAACTCTGCCGAGTGTCATGTGGCTTTAAAACGACCCGATGCTTCCAAATATGGTTGCAAAGCTATGACTAGTCAAATAAATTAATGTTTTCTCTTCGCTGATTATTTTTTTTATATCCTTTAACGCCCTGGGCGTTATTGAGTAATTATGTATAGCAAGATATACAATATTATATTTTATTTGATATTGACCATCTGGTTCGGGCGCCACAAATCACACCTAATTTTCTCATCGCATCCAGAGTTGATTGGCTTTACGAAAATATAATATCCTTTTATTATTGGTTTATTTCACGCAAAATATGTATGTGTGATTCACATCATATGATTATTTTCTTCTTTTATTAGTAGTTGTTAGTGTAGCCAATTAATTTATTTGCATTTTGTCGTTGATCGAACAGCTGCGTCTGTATAATGTATAAGTGTAATATATCCAGTAACCAGAGTTACCCTGTTGTTCCATTCACATGTAAAAAACTAATAATTTAACTTTCTATCAATCTCATGTCATAATTACTCGTTCAACAATAGTCACTTGTCATTCTTAATTATTACATTTTTGTGCGTTTTTGTTTCATCAATTCGTAACCACTATCATATATTATATTTTTGTTCAGGCAATCAACGAGTACACATTCTCACTTTCTAGCAGATGATTGTTTTAATATATCATTTTAATATTTATGCATAAACTATTTAAATATTACGGCGCGGCGATGAGACTACTTTACTATATCCGACTGTCTCATTATTTCATTACTCCATGATGAATATATAATTGTATGCACGCGTTGGGTTTGTTGCTTACACTAATGATATGTTGTTTTGATATCTTCCAACATTACTAAATAATCATACATCTCCGCTACCGGATATATTCGCAGTAATAGTAAAATCGATTTATGTCATTAGAATGAACTCCGACTAATAACATAAGTATGGAGGATGGGATGTCCTGTTTCTTACGTGAAAAGCTTCCTCAACTGGCTAACTCATTTGTATGGAATTCAGTGACGGACATTATTGGCAAGCTGTGATACTACGACGTTTATGCGAATTTAATTACTCTTCATGTTTTTAATTGTTTCATCACCATTTAACTGTTTACTGTATGAAAAATTATCATCAAATGTTGTAGATATTGTTAGAATTTTAACTTTATGTAAATTCCGAAGAATCTGTGGCCTTGCTTTTGTATGTATATTCCTACTTATGTATGTCGTTTATGTTGAAGTAAAAAAATAAATTACAAAAATGGGAAAAATAGGCGTTTTAATCAGTTCTGGAAGGTATTTTTGTGAATTCGTGAAGTGATTGTCAGTCTTTCAGCTAAATTATTATCGTTTCATTCTTCGAACTTACTATAAATATTAAAAAATAACTAATCATATAACTGTTAATGTGGTTTGAAGGCTTTCATGGCGATCATCACTATCTGGTTGTTGTTTTTCGGGTTTGCCATGTCTAGTTTTATTTTGTCGACGTTTCGGTGCACTTGCTGGCCTCATCTTCAGGATATGAATATAGATGTTGGTTGAAATATCGATAGTTTAATAAATTCTGTAAAGAAGTTTTTTTCCCTTCTACTCGTGCTTAGTGTTCGTTCAATTATAATATCTGTATAAGTGTCGAAGTGATTATTGAAGTGTCAGAGTTTTCAACACGTAATAAACAATGTGTCATTGTTCCCCGATATAATTTATTCAATACATTCCAGTCGCCAACGCACCCCCTTCATATCATCTGGAGATGATACTGAAATACTAATTCCTCATTACTCATCATTGCGATGAATCACTCTCCTCTTCTGGATGTGCCAACAATAATATTAATAAAAATAAGAAGTAAAAATGTTTACAACTTGGGAAGTACAGAAAGAGAACTTTTAACATGAAAAGATGAATGATAATAATGGATAATTTTAGCATTTTTGCATACTTAAATACTATTCCAGAATTAATTTTTATTGATCATTGCTTGAAGCCAGATGAGTTATTATTATTCAGTGTAGGTATATATTTCTGTCATGAATCGTTTTGGATGTTAGTCATTTTATAGCTTTGTTTTCGTCGCCATGTATTATTATATTATTATTGTCTTCACAGGATGGATGTGTAAGCATTAAATAAAGACTTTGGAAGAATATAAATAAAGAAGATATTCCAGACTGCTGCATCTCTCTTTATTTTTAACGTTGAATCTCGTCAATCTATTTTTGGATGTTTTTTCTTTCTTTGTTTGGATTGTTTGTGTTCTTACATAGTTACATACATATTGATGGATAAGTACAACACTACTGAGTTAGCTGGAAGTTGATAATAAATATGATGAATGTTTTCAATGTTTTAGAATAACCTGCTATTAAAAAATAAAATGAATCCGTTTAAAATATATTTAATTGTAGTAAATACTTCCGTTCAATGTATTATTTTATCGATAAGAATGACAAATTTCTACCTTGTCTAATATGATTATTCTATAATCATCCATCCATACCATCACGGCTTTTCCCACAAGTGGGGTAGCCAGCAGACCAACTGCATGTAATAAACGTACAAATTACCCTCTTCGTACCAATAAACGTTAAGAATGACTGGTATACCTCATCACTGAACTGAAGATGTTAAATTTCTTAAACGTGATGTTTTACGAATATCTGCCTTTGAATGACACTCGAAAACTTACAGATTTTTTTTGTATAGACAATTCACACAGATCGAGCTAGTCCCAAACTAAGATATGAATCTTGTATTATGGGTTTGGGTACTAACACGACGATACACATATACAATGCATTGCACACATATACATCTATCACCCAGTTCCAGGACACTTTGAAAAAAGTCATTCTTCATTTTGGCCTGGCCGGGAATCGAATTTGACCTCGTAACTCAAAGGCAAGTGCGTTAGCCTCCGCGCCACACCAATCATTACTTCTTAAAATTTATTAAAAAAAAAATGTCTACTGAAAAACTAAATTCTCCTGTTTCAGTTTTAAAGAGCTGTTTTTTTCCTGCATCCAATGTAATCAATTGTGATGAAATACCGTTAATTCAATCTTATGTCTTCTTCTACTCAATAATTTATATAATTTTACAATATTACTTCCAAAAATACAGAATCATGAAAATATTTTGTTACGACTATTATTATATTATATATACATAAAGTGAGTGTCTGCAGATGAGGATGTATTGCAGAAGTGTATATTTTCAATTTTACTAGACAATATTGTTATCCATTTTTAGTGCTTAGGTATTACAATAAGTAGCTATGTACATCGAACGATCCCCTTGTAAATTGAAACTGTTCCAGATGGCAAGTGAATTACTCGTACAGTAGGTATATCCCAGCACGTCATATAAATAGTATTAGTGCATATATTATATTCGACATCGCAAACTTTTCCGTTTGTCTGTGGATTGCATCGCATCCTGGATATGAGTGTGATAGAATATTATGATGTCTAGGGTAAATCTGGGTATTAGATTTCCATCTTAAGTAGATAACAATATATATTATTATGTTGGAAAAATGTGGGTACATCCTAAAAAAATTAGCTGTACAATATGGTAGATATAATAATGTCAAAAGACATTTGGTAAATAGGCACATATAGGTATCTACATAAAATAAACTAGGGTACCTATACGATGAGTTAGGTAACAATTTTTGTGCAGAAAAAAGGTAGGTACTGTAATATATATTTATTTGTTGGAAGATACATGTTTATATAAATTATTTTTGTGTTTATACGAGAACTGTTGCTACCCAATACTTTTTGCGTGCTGTGTCTGATTGATGAGTAGACTATTGAGTAGGTATAGTATAGTGCCATTGTGATCCTACAACTTGTAGGTTGATATGTGTGTGTGTGTCTGCTATATATCATATTATCATCTTTAGTATCTAAAATGGATAAGTTTGTTAATTACGTGAGCATTTGACATTTCTATCATGGAGACTTTTATTTTTCACAATATTTTTATTATCCAGTTTCATAGGCTAACAACCAGAAATTTTTCAAATTTAAATATTTGGCTTATTACTCGTAGAAAGTGATATTCTTTCAATTCTGCAAACTAAAAATATCTAAAATTTGAATAATTTCTATAAGAAGCTCATACCTATTTGCTTTGAGTTTTCGGTAGACCGTCATACTGCTTCTAAACTTGACAAAACGTGACATATCGTGGAATATTAGATTTTCGAGTTATCGCTTTATGTAAATGGAGAGTCGATTTTTCTTAGAACATTTTATCATATCGATGATAATTATTTAATTTTGAAACGAGTATTAATTCAGCTAAAAAATGAAAAGAGCTGTTTTTGCGTAACTTATGTTTATGTACACCTTTAGATGACAAGTATCACAATAGTGCGTCAATCAAAATAATTCTACATTTGATGATAAAACCAATAATGAAGTGACTTCAAATGTGATTGTGGTTCGTAGTCCGGCGAGTTTCCTGAAAGTATTCCAAAATCAGCTATAGTGCCAAAAACATTGATGACTTTAGGTACAATGGAAATGTCAAATGGACTCGAATACCCATGGTTGTTCTAAATACCAAAACGTAAAATGCGCCCCTCGTACATAGTCGTGTTCGTGTATGATAATAATAATTATTATGTCTGTTTTGGTCGGCGTTGGTTGTCTCCCAAAATAGGATCGAAGTGCATTCGACTGCACTTCATCAAGGTCACGCGTTACGCCAGCCACCAGACGTAGACAACGATAGCGCTGGAACGTGGTGCAGGCGGAGTATGGGTTTGGGTGGATAGTAGAGAGAGAAAGAGAGATGGAGAGAGCATCCCAACTACAACAATAACTTTATTGTGTTACATTTTATTTATAATATTATAAGTATTAAAGCTTTGTATTGAACTGTCTGGCTGGATTCAAAGTATTCGAGGGATAGTGAAAACCTGAAAACATAATAATTTCGGTACCTATCTAAGTATAGATGTTTATTTATCATAAAGTCTTTTAAATTTATGCATTTTTATACTGACACAATCATAATGCTTGAGGTCTTACCAATTATTTTTTTTATTTTCCCAGTGCAATTCCAGAAGTAAGATTTCCAGATTTATTTATTGTTTTCTAACTATAACTTTTTTTGGAAATATTTGGAACGCTCAACAGAAGGTTTTGTTTAAAATAAAGGCAATGTATTTGACAGAAAAGAACTGTAATAGGGCCATATGAATTAATTTTATTGCTGAACAGAGAAGATGTAGTTAGACACATAAAATGAAAGATCTATCCCTCTCATAGAAACTACCATTACGGTATAGATATTAACTTTACATAGCTATACTTAATAGAAATATCTGGTTATGAGCTATGTTAAGCATCTCATAGCTATACAGTAGTATTATACATCCAGTGTCCACGTAATTTATTATACAAGTGAATTGATATGAAATTATTTCATATTATGAATATACAAGTCTTATGTAGCAGAACATAATATTCAAAGTATTAACATACCGTTGGGAACTAACAAATACATTTATTGCATCTTGTTCAGCAGTGAGATTTTACTGCGGTATTAATAATTTTATAATAACTACTAAGCGGAATTATATGACGTCTAAAACAGTAAAACGGGATAACGCGATATCTCATGGAGGCAGAGGAGTACCTAAGTACGTACTTTTTACCAGAACACTTTATCTTCATTGCCTGAGGCAAAATACAAAAATAGAAAAAACTCCCCCTCCTTGCCCTCGATTATTATTATTGAATCATTTTCATAGCACCGTTATTTTGAAATTACATCACATTATCAATATAGTTTATTTTACAAAACATACAACCTTAATTTTAATTATTGTTACAAACTTTATTAGATTGAATTTTGTACATATATGTCTATTCCATTAATTATCATTTAATTTGAAGAAAAACGCTTAAAATAATACTTTCAAATAAAATACATTTTATTTTAGCTGGAAAATAAATAAAAACTCAATTCATATTTATTTAACTATTATTTTTACTTCAAAATTTAATGAAGAAGTTATGGGAACTACATGAGCGCCATCTACGTATCTCTCGATTATAATAATAATATAGTAATGCAATTTGAAACAAGTATTCCTTTCTACTATTGTTTGTTAATTCGCAGAGAGACGTCTTTCGACTTATAAGGTCATTATCATTAATAATATAGTCTTAAATTTAATGTTTCGGCATACCTACAGTATTTCTTATCATTTCGAACATTTGTAGTTTTTTGTTTTTCATCCCTTTTGTAGACATTTATAAATCGTACGCAACGCACACAAAATATTTCTTTTTGAGGTGATTAAAGCTATTTTTTCTTTTGCAAAGCAATTGTAGGTAGTTCAATTATTTTAAAGTTTGAAAAAGACATCACACGTCAAAACTCTAGTAACTTTAATAAAGTACTTGTAAAACTAAAAATTATATTTTATTTATTGATTGGTAAATTTTTTCACCCATCTGGCTAATGTTCTCGAACTTAAATCAAATAAAATATTTAAAAAAATACAGTAAGTGCTTTGTGATAAGACGAAAATGATTCATTAATGAATAAAGTAAAGAAAGTATTCATTTTGTCAATCGGTTCCTATTTAAAGTGATTAAATTAAATAAATTCTCACGGATGGGTGAGAAAAGATTGTTTTATGCAGTTTAGGTATTGTAGCTTGTAGTGTTATGGATATATATAATTTTATTATTCTGTTATCAAATGATAAGCAGCTTTATATATTATTATTGTTAATCATTTTATTCTAGTTCAGTATACTAAACTACTTAACTGCGTGTGCAATAACATAAGTAATAATGTGTTTGGAAATCAATAAACTCAAAATTATTGTTTGTACGTAGTAATAATATAATGCCGTTTTCCGATATCGCGATAAAAATTATTTTGTTTCACAAGTTTTATATTGTCTTTTTGATTAATCATTCGTATTATTACTTAGGTATTTCGTTAAATATTCTGTTGGTCTACATTGCTTGGAAAATGGTTTCGCTCCATCTGATCACATCTTCGTGATTCACTCTATTTCTCCGACAGCAACGTCATAGGAATAGTTTATTTTGAAAGATGATCCGAGGCCTTCGGGAGTCACATGATTCGAAAAGCATTCCTAATATATATAATAGTAACAAAATACGTAGCTTGTGTTGAACCACGATCAAATTGGATGATTCATCCATACCACCACGTTTTCTTCTACAAATGGAGTTGCTTAGTGTTATGTAATAAACTTGCAAGTTTTCCTCTCTGCTTCAATAAAAAATAAGACATTCAGGATGGGTGGCATACCACAACACTGAGATGTTAAATGTTTCAATCGTGATGTTTTATACATACGATTAACAGGACATTTGAAAAAAGTATCCCTTTCTGTTTTTCCGATTATAAAAAGATATTAAGTTCAATAAATAATTACAAACACGAATAATTAATGATACGTAAAAAACAACGATTTTAATATCATGATAAACTATTTGTATCGTGCATCTTTTTGTGAATATTGTTTGTATTTTGAACCCGCATTGAATGTGCAAGGATGATACCCAAGTAAAAATATATTTATTTGTGTAGTAAACTTCTTTAAATATTATTATTTATTGATTTGGCGGTAACGTTGTGGTAGTTTCTAAACATAATTACAAATGTTTGGAGTCAAAAAACTTTACGCCTTTAGCACATAGGTTGTAGGTTAATAGATTATATTGGATAGATTAGTCAAATATTGCGCTTGAGAATGACAGGTTACCTGTTGAAACCTTGGTCGCGCGTAGATTAATTTTTAGTGGTATTTGTAAAGTTTTTTGACTCCAAACATTTGTAATTCTTTAAATATGAGTATCTAATGTCCACCCATCCTGAATGCCTTAATTTTTTGCTGGCAGGTAGATTAGGTTGCATGTTTATTACACGCAGTTGGTATGCTGGCTACCCCTACCACGTGTGGGATATACTGATCAGTAAATTGCTTTTACATAATACGTCGATATATCTACTTTACCTACATTAATACATTATAATACTTAGTATAATATTGTGTGCACTTGAATTAACGGTTACAGCTAGCGTATGTATTATGGATATTTATCGGATATTCTTCTTCAAATTGGATTAGATACTTAATTTGTTCTCACAGAATGTCGAATACTTTTGTATTCAATTGTAAATGTAGCGAACAGAGACGTAGTGAGATTTTTATTATTGAAATTTAAATTTCAAATACATAGGAATTTGGAACGTATTGTACGGGTTTAAAGAGTAGGCTTAATTAATTCAAAAAATCATTTGCGACAGTTTAAACTTATAGCAAACTCAAATACAACATACGAAATATGTATGTACTTAATTCATTGAAATATATGTATAGCATTTACTTACAGTTCAAATAAAACAATATAGAAAAGTGAATAACAAAAAATATTGTATGTTTTCAAATTACTAACATGGGACTAATTTGGAAAAAAAACTATAGGTTATTATTATATTTCCTGTTTTGCACTATTTTTTTATCAGTGCCAAAAATGCACTTTTCAGATAACGGTTTCTGTTAATCACACTTTTTGTAAATACATTTGTCTTTCTTGTTTCGACCCTGACCTGCTGTTAGATAAAATAAATAAATTTAATTGTTTACCGTTTTTCTTCAATATCCCAAAATTCAATTGACTTTAACTAGAATACAGAGCATATGGCACGTACCTAATGTACCTACCTACTCGTATGGTACACAAACTATGGTTATCTAAAATACATTCTACATATTTAGAACACAATGATCATCATAATGGGCCACTTGCATTCGTGGGGGATTTTAATAAAAATGATCGAATTAAGTAAATTTGAGGTCGTAAAACACAAATATGTCAGTTAAATTTTTTTAAATATCTAAATTATGGAGAATTTCCAAAAACAAATTCCAAAATTTTTGACGTTTAGCAAAAGACGTTAAATGGCTTTTGACAGCTGATGACGTCACGGAGTCCCATGTGAATGAGATTATAATCTGTGGTGCGAAAGTTATTATGATTCACTGGACTCCGTGATGTCACAGTGCCGCTATATCGTTTTTGATCACTCTGAGAAAATCTAATTTTTAAAAGCTAATAGCTAAGAAAAAATGCAAGATAAATTAAAATAAATTGTGGTTGTGTTTCTTTCATACTAATTTACAATTTTATGTTAAAAAAAAAATCTGCAAGTGGCCCATTATTATGTGCATTTACATATTACTATAAATATAGGGAACTTACATAAAATATATATACTCGGACGTTCCATATTGATGTGGTTAAACAAAAATATTTATTGTAGATATTTATCAATATTGTTTTTGTTAATGAATGAACTTGGTTTAGAATAAAAAGCAAATTGGTACACTCCAAATACCTGACAGTAAGTAATAGTGATGTAACGAATGTGTGATTTAGGATATTCGCGAATGCGAATAGCGAATATTGACTTGCTTAAATTCTACAATTGCTCAAACATTAAAATTTCTACCCCCCGTCGCAGAATTTTCGAAATGGTGCAGGAATTTAAAATATTTATAAACTCTTCGGTTTTCTTAAAGAATATTTTCTTGCAGTACCTTTTTCTACAATGTACCGGGTAAGAATCCGGTACTTTTACCGAATATCCGATACTTCATTACCAAAATAATATTCGCAAAACATTCGTATATTTTTTTGCGAATACAAATGCGAATACTTTGAAATATGCGAATATTCGCGAATGCGAATACGAATATTCGTTACATAACTAGTAAGTAATATGCTTGTTTCGTGAAGGTGTGAAAGTTCGTGGTGCCAGGATTTCGATTCTTTGCCGGGTGCTCCACGGAATCTATATAGCGTTCCGTTTTCTCTGTCTACCGCACTTGAAATACGGTGGGAGGGTATAGTATAGTACCTAGAGTCTAGTAATTATTGCAATAATCTGTGTTTGTGATCCACAGGAAACTTTGCGATAACAATAAAACTAAGCAGTAGAATTACAATTGAATTTTAATGTGAAGGTCGAAAGTGAAGGTTTGTGTCCACTGTTCATGGTAAGCAATAGAATTACAAATGATGACAATAATAATTATAATTAATGAATAATGACCTTTTTCCAAGTTTTCCTGGGACTGGGTGTAACATGTATAACATGCTCAAATTCAAATATTTTTTATTTAAATAAAATTTACAATTTAACAATATTACATACACACCTTGTTACTAAAAAAACACATTTATTACATATTTGACCCTCAAAATTGAGCAGTGCTCGTGCTTTGAGGGTTTAAACATATTTGAAATAATTTACATAAAACAATAGCGCTCACCAAATAACAATAAAAACAAACACATATCTACAATACAAATAGCAACCAAATACAGTTTCTTAACAAAACTCAACAACAGAGCAGTTGACCAGCTATTTAAAAATATCTTTCAGATTCAACATTATAATATATATGTAGGTGTGTCGTTGCCTTAGTCCCATAATACAATATTCATGTCTTATTTTGGGACTAGCTCAATCCGCGTGATTTATATACTGTATATGTGAATGAATTTACAATTTATTGGACATTATGATTTTATGGCAATTCACAAATTGACAAATTTCCATTGCGCATTCTCAACTCTGCAGCACTCAAGCATATCTTTTCAATGCAGTGTCTTATGTATGAAACAACCAAAGGATACCTAGATAATTGGAGGTATTTCTATAAACAAATGTATAAAACGAGGAAGAGTGTCAAGGTTACTTGTGAAAATGGTTCGGAATGTATGATAATGGTTGTCACTGGCATAATTAGGTTTTTGCCCGCCCCCCCCTTCCCCTCTAAGGCAGAACGTGGAACAGGAAAGTCATTTTATACAATGTGTTTTAAATTTGAAAAGTCTAGTAATCGCCAATATTAATTTTCTAAAATTTTCTGGTTTCGCAAATTCAAAATTTCCCGCACCTTTCTAAATTATGTCGGACACAACCTTTTATCGTCTTTGTCTATCGTTTTGACCATGTTTTAAACCATCGTAAAACATTTTACTTGAATTTGACTGCGTATATCCGTCTTGCGCACTTAGATACAGATTATTCGATGATTTAAAACGAAAGTCTTGGCTGTTCTCTCTATCTACAATACCCAGAAATATAATATATTATAACGACTGTGATCGCAACCGGATACTTTTTGCATAGAATTTTTCATATTATTGACCCACTTCTACCCGTATAATGTACAGTTGGTATGTTATTATATATATGTGATACAACAGAGACAATAAAATGATGTTAAACAATCAAAAACTGGGTTGGTGTGGTCCGATCACACTGCGCATACATCACTGTAATGTATGTTATTACCTATGTATGCTGTATGTATATAGTATAAAATATGCTTATAGCCGATATTGTTGTGAAAGTTCTTCTGTTCGAGATGCAATCATCGCGATATACATAGTCTACGGGGTGCCTGCTGTGATAGATATATAACTGTCTATCATTTATAAGCATACCTATATAATGATTGCAATTATGATTGTTATTTCATCGCCAATTTTATTATTATAATAAATCTTCGATACAGTTCTCATGGCGAAGTAATGCAATGAGAGTATTTTCTCTTAGACTTAGCTGTTATGATCGACAGGTGACTAAAGCATGCATGCATTTTAGTTTGCATACTAAACTTCTTTGCACCATTGTAAAATAAGAGCTATTATTATAAATAGTACTTTTAGATTTATATCCCATTAATTTTCCTTACCTATTTCTTACTTAAGCACATATTCCTGTCTACTGATGCACATACACTTTCCCCATATTTCTCTATGCATCTCTATTCTGGTCTCTTTGCAACCAGTTGCTGGCGATTCTCCTAATATCGTCAGATCATTGTGTAGAAGGTCTTCCTCTGCTTCTTCTGTATTCACGAGGTTTCCACTCCACTACCCTTTTGTCCATCTTTGATCTCTAAATCTAGTCATCTAATTATTACATTCTAATGATTTAATTAAATCAACGTTATCTTCTAATAATTCTGTGTTCTCAGTGTGGGCGTACCCAAGTGGGGCAGCTACCTCTCAAGACAAGAATAGAATGAGATATCCTTGGTATATTCTTAGTTCTCAGATCAATCTCAAGTAAAAGTGGACTTTATTTAGACGTGTTTGAAGAGTTTAAGTTTTCTTATTCATAATTGACTCGACTTCGGGTGCTTTCCAAAAAAATAAAAGGTTTTCTCATCAAACATTTCACTTGTATACCTTCGACATATGCGTCAATCAAGTATAAAAAATACTACTTATTTAAAGTGAGAAAATGCCCAAAAAAATCAAACTTTTAAACACACATAACATAACACATAACATAACATAACACGAATAGACAATTCACACAGACCGAGCTAGTCCCAAACTAAGATATGAATCTTGTATTATGGGTACTAACACGGCGATACACATATACGATGCACTAAACACATATACATGTAACACCCAGACCCAGGACAATCTGAAAAAGGTCATTCTTCATTTTGCCCTGGCCGGGAATCGAACCCGGGACCTCGTGACTCAAAGGCAAGTGCGTTAGCCTCCGCGCCACACCGGTCGTCATTAGAAACAAATGTCATTAGATAAAAAGTTGTTTCAAAATTGCAAATTTAACATTTATCCTAAACTCATCTGAAACAGCAAAATTGAAAACGACTATGTAAGAATATTGCATTTTATTATAATATGAATTGAAATAGCATTGAACTTTTGCATAACTTGATAATGCGTAACTATAGCTCTCTGCAACTGACCGTGTCTGTTGACATTCATACCTATACCTACCTCCATCTATACTATCAACATTGCCATTATTTTCCATTCATAATACATATTATACCTACTTTCCCATTGTTATTGCTACCATTTTACAAACACCCGTGATTGTTCTTAGAAAAAACAACGCCATTAAATTTTATTGATTTTTTACCATAGCATTTCTACCGATTTTAGTTTGATAAAAAAGGACACGAGTGTGGTTTTCAACCTCTACAGTTTTTTCAGTGTTATTTTCTATTACTTATTACCTACACGCCAAGTGATTATGCACAATTATATTTCCGAAACATGAAATAAAAGACTTCTCCCATCCTGGATGATTCAAGAAAGCACCAAAAATATATTGATTTTATTTGAATTTACGAATGATAAGTATCGCAAAAGATTTTTTTTTATTTCTTTAATATGTGTATGCTTTTATTTAAAATACAAGATATTTACGTGGTGTGCAAGATGAGTTCTGAGTTATTGAAGTTTGACGCTGTAATAACTTGCTAAAATTTATATTAAACCCTTGCGTGAAAAGCACTAAAAGATTTTTCGCTGAATAAATTATAAAATATCATGTTTTGGAAGTTTTTTTTTGGGTATCTAATTATTGTACGGTTGTGGGTATTTACATTTTTAGGGTGTTATGTATTTAGTATTTACTTTGCGGTATTCTTACTTTTGTCCATCGGCCGTCTATCTTCAAGATCTGATAATATAATTATGATATATGAAGATGCTCGTTGATGACCATACTGCAGACAACTTGGATATTAAAAAATATTCACAGCGTTATGTTGCGTTGCGAATTGTGTTGAACAGTACTTCTGTATTATGAATGTTAGTATTAGTACGAGGAGATAGACTATAATAATAAAATTATAACAATATTATCATTCAGTGTCGGTGCCTGGATAATGAGGAGTTCGCTAAACTACAGAAATTCTTAATAAACGTAACGCCATCATAATAAATAATAATAATATTATAGTAGATATAGACATAGTGCATAATAATATATAACATGGGAACATACAGCCGCCAACCGGTTCAGTACAGTTTGTTGAGAACATTCCTTCAATGAGGAGTATTACAACAATACCTAATGCGCTACTATTTAACATAAATCTTCGCTATATTATTAAAACATCATATAGATTACCTGTACATTGTATATTTGTACCTGAAGCAGAGCTCTTTAACATCTGTACACGCGCTATATTTTAAATTACGAGAATATTTACCTGTCTGCGTAATAAAACATTTGATTAATAATATTGAAATTGTCGGTTCTAAGCTATTAAAATCAGATGTATTCAATAATTAACTAAAAATTCGAAAGCATTAGATATTGTTGGTGGTCCCCCAGTGACAGTATTCGTAAAATTTCATCTATTTTCACATTTTCGCCTATGCTTTTGTAAAATATTCCACGTTAGTTATTTCACCGAGAGTCGAGAGTGCTAGAAAAAATAATGAGATTACGATAATGAAATTGAGAGTCCCTGATGCGATGTTCCATAGAATTAGTAGGTAGGTACTTACATTGTTGGTGTTCATAATGTGGTGTTCTCACTTTGGCGAATATCGCTAGGGCACCAAAATATCGCCAGCCATTTGAACCGTGTGAACAAAATGACAGCTAGTCTGAAACGATAAAAACCAGTAGAAACGATATCGTCTCGAGTTGACCACCTTCCAACTTCCTCGGCCGATTGAACGATTTGCACATGCGCAGATATGCGCGGCGTTTGTATCTATGGTAAAAGCTTTATAACCTATACATTTTATAATGTTTCCCGCTTCGTGACAGCTGTTATCTTTTTTGTTGGTTTGTGGCGTTTGTATCCTTAATTAAAAGGCGCCTTATAACCTCTACTATAACATTTTCGACTAAAAATAAACACTTCGCGATCTCCATCTCGACGCCATTTTGGAAACAGTGTCAAAATCAAAGCGCATCTGACAGATCGTTTCTATATCGGTGGACTTGTGTGAACAGGTGTGACGATCAATGGGCGTACGGCGAATTTTGTTTTTTCGCCTGGCGTTATATTTTGAAATTCGGCTGGCGATATTCGCCAAATGTGAACACCCCATAATCAGCGCGTTTACCATCACCATCATCATTGCTATTATCTTGTGTGGTAAGTAGTAGTAGTGCCTAGACGTTAACAGACGCAGAGACTACTATACTATAGTTACCATTCATTAGTAAACACGTAATTGCTAATGCTAACCAATGACACATGCCTTAAATTATAATTATAAACACTCACCTGCATAATATACAAAACGGTGTAAACCTACACCTATCTCCACTAAGTTTAATAAATTTTCCGATTAATCACTCCACAAAGCCCGTCGTAAGAATATATTATATAATAGGACGTATTTCTTTATATTATAGAGGATGATTAATCTTTTGTGTAGGTAGTAAAAGAAATGCTCTCTATGTGAAGTTGTATCTATTGGGAATGTTACTGTATAGTAAAATTGTCAGTAGCTTATTTATTAATAAAAATATATCTAGTAATGCGAAAACTTTTCTAAAAGTACGTGTAATTTCTTAACGTAGGTAAAATAATTTGGCGTAGTGTAAAATATGATTTTTTATATGCTGTGATGATATATGAATGAATGAATAAAATAGGATATTCGCTAAATTTATTCTGAAGCTTTTTTAATATTTACACCGAAGGTTTCAAGTTTCCAAGTATTTTGATCTGACTGAAACTGGGCTTGTAGCTAGTATTAATAATTTCTTTGACACGTTTTGTGGTGAGTCATCCCCCTATTGAGTTGTGGGTGGTATTTTCCCTCTACTTCCTGTGCGGGATAATATTATATTATTATTATACCCACTTGTACGCATATTATATTTACGCAGTTTTCCACACTGTCTAGTATTTTGTGGTAAATACTCCAAACAGGAAAAGAAATCAAAGTAATATGTATTGTAGGACAGACATCCTTTGTTTTACAAAGGGAATCAATTGGGAAACTAATGTGCTATTTAACTCTCATTAATCGAACATTGTCGGTTCATTAGCAAATATGTTACAGTTTTTGTGACCCATGTCTAATTTAGCATGAAAAGTGATTGTATTAAACTGCATGTGTTGTATAAATAAATATTGTCATTTCCATGTTGCATTGAATAAACATTAAAGCTGATTGTCAAAATGAATACCTAAATTTGGAACTGTTAATAATTCCGCCGAGTCCCCGGTAAAGAATGGGTCTCCCACTCTTTTTTGTAATTTTTTGAAAAAGGCAGGTGTTTTGTAAAATATCACGTGTAAGACATTTAACGTCTTTAATTCAGCGACGAGGTATGCCACCCATTCATATATTTTAGTCTTGGCACGGAGAGATGCCTTGATCGTATGATGAATGAAATGAATAATAATGGAAACGATATATGTATCTAAGTGTTAATTATAATTCTTACTGTATTGTAGAATCCTAACTTGAGACTGACTAAGAATATCAACATTTTTTTTTCACTTATGGCATAGCATTCTACAAGGATGATTTGTGCCAAAAACAGTCTCTAAATGTTATTAAATCGTCAGGGAGAAGATAGTTATTATAGAATAATAAAATTGGCTTTTATCGATTTGAGAAGGGACAAATGGATTGTATCGGATGTCATACTCAGTAATGATTCAATATTCAGGGGAATTGGCAATTGTTTTGGAGAGCATCAACGAAAATATCATACGCATCCCTGATAGGGCACCCCAGGAAAACATGGTCAAGCGTCTCCTCGTCTAGGCTACACTCGCAATATGGAATTTCAACAAATTGAATTTTAAAAAGATGAGCATCCAGTCTACAGTGTCCAAATCGCATTAGACATATGGCAGTAATTTCAGATCTGTTAAATTTCGATTTATGGAACCATATCAACATAATATTATGTTAAGGTAAAAAAAAAACTCCTTAAGATAAGAAATCTATCTATGCTAAAAAAATGTAGATTTCTAGTAAATTTCCCTTTGAAAGATCAAGCTTTAAGTTAAAGCTATAGTGTCCATAATATAAAAATACATATTTTGATTGTATAATACATAATATAATTGGTGGCGTATTGTTGTTGTTTGTAAATTATTGTGATAATAATGTAACATAATAATATAGAATGTATAACTAGTGTCTCGCCAGATAATAATGATGATTGACAATAAGTCGATAAGTTTATTGTATGTCGTACGTGCCGAGAAATATAATAATTATAATTTATACATTTACTGTGAATGAATGAGTGAATGTACTTAGTAGGCGGGTGCCTAACTGCCTACCCCGATCATAGACAACTTAATTCTTTCATACGTTATTGTGATGTGGATTTACATTAAATTTGTATTTAATCTCTTTCACTCTATTGATGTTAAAAATTTAAATAAATTGTGGAAAAAGTAATTTGAGGACTGGAAACGCTTTGATCGCGTAGACTACGAATGATAACAAATTTTAAGATGTACATGTATTAAATATAAAAGGATGAGTTAGAAATTGCATGAATGTGAAGAAACGGAGAAATGTGTGGTGAGAAAAAATATATTAGTGTACTCGATTTTCTGTCAACCTCGCAAAAGATGCTACATGATAGTATGCATTTAAGTCGTCAATAAGCTGTCGAATACAACGTATTAACATCGATGTTGTCTACTTAATAATATTTATTATGTTGCGATCGTTAAATTTTTAATGAAATTTGTTCGTCGGTAGCCTGGAGGTAGAGTCTCGGCCTCGTACATAAGACGTGCGCGGTTCGATCCCAGGTGACGGCAAATTCTTCATTCACGACACAATCTTTTAACTTACTGTGAAAGGTGTGTAAAGTTGTATTTGGGTTTATAATATATAAATCCAGATACATATTTTCAAAAATAATAAAAAAAAATGTTCAAAGTATATCAAATGGTAATTTCGACCTGTTTTTATCATTAGGATTCTACGTGTATCACACTTAGATATGTATTTTTCATGTAGGTACCTACTTATTTTATTTTTAGATTAGGTAACCACCTTCCGGAAATACCTTTTTAAATTTTTTAAGAGACTTTATTCTGATGTGTGTGTGAGCCTGTGTCATACATATTTAACGTGAATGTGTATAATCGTGTATATTTGGCGAGGATGTAGCATTATGTATTATATTGTAGAATTCCAAACATATTCAAATATGTAGGTATGCAACCTTTTATCTATACACCTAAATGGCGGATTCATATGGAAGAATTTGCATAAAATATTTAGGTGGTACCCTCTGTATATTGATTGCATTTAATTTGAATGTACCTATACCTTTTATGTAATTGTTTGTAATCAATGTACAGTAAAGAATGAATAAATAAATAAAAAAGGTTGCCGGGATTAGGTTTTCGCAATAGAGCAGGTCTCCCCCTTTTAGGTTAACGTTTTGAGTGTTAAAGAAAACATATACATATTCGGAAATATCGCGTTGGCATTAAATGTTCAACTTCTTTCACTTGGCAAGATAAGTCACACATTCTGAATGTATTATTCTGTGTAGCGCGGAGTGGAAAACCTGTTTGTTCATTTTTTACAGTTTATTATAGAGCTATCTCATATCTAAAATATGCCCTGATGGTATAAACCTCTAGAGCAGTATTTCCCAAACTATGGGTCACGACTCACGAGCAATTGAGTGGGCCCTAATGGACGATTCGCCACTGTATAAGACATGTTAAAAAAATGTTGTTGGAGCAATGTTTGGAGAAAAAAAGCTAAAAGGCGGGTCCCAAGATGGGAATTTTTTCCTAGATGGGTCAGAGCCCAGTCAACTTTGGGAAATACTGCTTTAGAAAGTACCTAGTTGAGAGTTGGAAACTACGATTTTGTGACCAGTAGACAAAAACGTATATCCTCTATACTTATTTACCTATCATTTTACGATTGTTTTTCATTCACTTTCTTCGTGTACCTACCTACATGATTTATTGCTTATAACTGAGTACGTAGGAACGTAGGTATATATAATTAAACTTCAATTGAAAATCCATAATTATTACAATTAATGAAATCACATTTTTTTTCTATTTATTTACCTACTTCAGTTTTATGTAGGCAGCATCACGTGAATTTACCTGTCCCAATGTAATTTACATTATTGAATTGAACATGTTATATGTCTTCAGCGCGATGTTTTATGAAACTTAGGTAGGTACGTAAACTTCGTAATTTCTTCAGGGTTTCAGAAGTTATTAAATAGCTTGCTTCCATACGAACGTATTATGTTTGGGATTGTCTGGAAGATGTAGACAACAAGTCCATTTTTTTGAGTGCTCATTGTTGGTGCACTATTTAATACTTTTAGATCTGACTATTATTTGTATATTTTTTCATTATAATATAATATATCCCACAATATTATAATATATCCCAAAAGTGGGGTATCCAATAGACTAACTACAAATAATAAATGTGTGACTACTAAAATATATTTAAATGATCTAGAGTTTGTGTGTTCACATTGTGAAAAGACATTTTAAACATATTTGATATTAATAAAACACTGTTTTACTTTTCACTATTAATTTATTATTACTCAAGCGCTTTCGTCAAGTTAGCTTGACATTTTCAAGAGAACTAATTACAAGAAATTTTTTTCTCAAAGTCACATGCAACAACAACATTTTTTATATGTAGGTACCTAAAAACAGAAAAGAAGGGGTAAGGAAGTAAGAGTAGTTAAGACAATGGTGGATGAACAATTGGTTTCAACAATGGTGATGAATGGGGTATTTGAATATTTACTATATTTTTAATATTTCTATGTATTTCCAATGTTTCCAAAGCAATTAATTTTCTATACCGGTTTTCTGAATGTAGGACCCTTACACTATTCACATCAAAATTGTGATTATGATTAATGCAATGATCCGCCATCTCCGAACAATTAGATAAACCCCTAAAATATATTTATATTCAAATTAAGTCTTCAATGCAAATGTATGATGGAATAGGTCAATGCAATACTGATAAGAGTTTCATAGGAAACAAACATGATTCAATGTGTATGAATATAGGTACTCACCGATACTGCGGTTGAATCTGTGGTAACTGATTTGATATGAACATGGTCAGCTGCACCTTATATTGTTATCTACTTTATGTTATTTTGCTCTGTCAAGCATTCCTTCTAATGAAGACATTCAAATACATCCTTATGTAGTTTTAAAGATCACCGCATGTACAGTATTAAGTATTTGAGATTTGTACCGCTAGCGGCTAGCGGCTTGGTCATCTGCTACAGTATGGATAGTTAACAGAGTTTTACTTTATAAATACTGATGAAATAATATTACCTAAATAGTGCGTGCATTAATCAGTCAAATGAAAGAAGATAATGTTTCTGTTAAAACTCCATGAAATATTCATATCATATTTAATGTGAATGGAGCAAAATAATATTTTAAAATTTCTTCACCTCAGGTGGCAATGACGACAGCCATAGACCGTGAAGATGTGAGATCAGCGTATGAAGATGTCAGATCAGACAGCACACAGACAGACTGGGCCGTGTTCAAGTACGAGGGAGCTCAGATAGTTTGCTCTGCACGAGGAAGTGATTTTGATCAATTTAGGGAACAGTTCACAGAGGATGAGAGAGCATTCGGATACATCAGGTACAATATAAATATGAAATATTTTTCATACAATAAAATGACACATCCGTGGACATTATTGCATTTCTTTATGAATCCTAATATATAATTTACTGTAATTTAATTGGAAAGAAATACAGAACTATTGTTTCCATTTAAGAAATAAATATTCCATTATTTGAAAATTTATTATTAAACTATTTTTACAAAGTTTACAACAAACATCTGAATTTAGAATAAGGCTAAATATTGTAATAAACTGATTTGTGGTAAATCTATATTAGTGATAACTTGTATGTATATTTGTAGCATCTTTTGCAGGTTACTCTTGATATGTTTTAAGATAGTTAGTACAAAATTATAAATGTAGATGTTAGACTGACTCCTACCGCCGGTTTGCCTATCACCAATCAATGTTGCTTCTCAAAGTTAGTCGTTATTATATTTTGTATGATTTTATTGTTTCAGACTGCAGATGGGTGATGAGATGTCAAAAAGACGAAAGTTTGTGTTCCTCACCTGGGTGGGTCCCGGAGTCTCTGTCATCAAGAGAGCTAAGATGTCCACAGATAAGTCCATGGTCAAGGACATAATTTCTGTGAGTATTCACTAAAATTACATGAATAATATATTACTCGCATCATTTGGGAATAATTATGTTCTTCATGTATACTAACACTTATTGTAGGCAGGTTACACAAGATATTATATGCCTCCTGAGACTGACGGATGTATTAAATTAGTCTATGTTGTCAATTCTCCAGAGAATTTAGGTTACTTGTTTTAACTCAGACATAATGAAATGGAAAGGTTTTATAACTGAGATCAGCATATGATATTCAAATGTATATGTATTGTAAAATATAATAAATAAGCTTAAAAAAGTAGGTATGTATATACATGACAAAAAAAGTATATTGAAACTTAGTTACACAGGAAACAACCAAATTACAAAGAATGATTTTGAATCTGCTGACTTGGATTACATTGCTGAAACAGTTTTCAAAGCCTAGTTGCTTCTGCATAACAAAACTTAGTTTCAAAGCTTAAATATAATCATAAAGATATTTCCGTAAATTGAATCCTAAGCTGTGTGCAACAGTGGTGACAAGTTGTGCTGGAGCAGTACATCTGTAACGGGAATGGTCTGACGATGAAGATAGTAATCTGAGAGTAACCAGAGCAGGAACTTGGCACATTAGATTGGCTGTTAGACTGGCTTGCTCCTCCACTATAGAGTAGAATATGGCTAGAAGACGGTCCAGAGTGAAATACTTGGGTCCTATTTGTTCATTTAATCTGGAAAAAGTTAAAGAATGTTTTATATACCTTGTTATTTTATACATTTATTTTATTCTTAATTGTCCATTAGTTACAAGATATATCATTGATTTTATCTAGTGTAATAGTGAGAAAGCTAAGTGTATTTTTCTATAGTGATATTTTACAACTAGGCTGAGTTTAACTTTGTGTGTCATTTTATTAAATAGAATATCTGCAAACATTTCAAGATAACACACAATTTGTCACTTTATATTTGAAAATTTAGTGGAATTATTTTGTAAATTATTTCTAGAACTATTTACAATAAAATGAAAAAAGAAAAAATATATAGTAGCTGGAACAGGAATTAACTTTCTTTCGGGTCAAATATTTTCTATTAAAACCTTTAAAACAGAGTGTTATGCATGCAGTTTAATTTCTTTTCAGTCCATTAATGTTTATCTGGCAAGTAAATATTGTCACAAGTGTTAGATAAAAGCACGTAATATATATATATATATATATATATATATATATATATATATCACTGTCTGACTGTATATGTCACCGCCCAGTAGCTAGATTTGCCAGTTATCTAAATGGCTACGCAGTTAGTTGAATACCGGCATTCAATTGAATGACTAGCCATTTCGTTTAATCACAATGATGTACCAAATGTTTAAGACGCAGCCTAATGAAGCTAGCGCTCCATTATTGAAATTTACTTTCTTTATTTAGCACTAGGATTGATATAAGCATTGTGTTAAACAATCCAGCTAGACCTGTTAGCCATTAAGATTCCATGGGTTAGTTGGAAGATATCGTGCTTCAGCGATAAACTCGCCCATTGCACAAAATTATGTGTTTTGTAGTTATGATACCATGTTTTTTTTATCTTTGTATACTAATTTTGTGCAATAAAGATTATTATTAATAATAATAATAAAATTTTATTCAATCAATATACACACAAAATCAGAGACAATACATCACCAGGATACAATAATATTGCAGCAGCCTCACTCACTCAACTTCACTATTATTGTTTGAATAGTCTTTTAGTCCACCCACTACGGTACCTCCAGTGTGGACAAGATTTGGTTAAATGTAGAATTTCGAATAAATGTAAGTCTGCAGACTTCTGCAGTATCCTGGTGGGTCTCCTTCAATGTCAAAATCACCTAGCCATTCAGTTAACTGGCTAATTCAACTATCTGGTGGTGACATATACGTATACACTACTTTCATTATTTGCACATATCGCTTGTTGCATATAGTGTAATGTGTATTTGGCTGACTGTGGCACATGATTTGAGGATTTTATTGTTATCAGAGTCACACATTATCTCGCTATATTGCAAATATTATTATCTCTTTGGTAATTATATGACTCCCATTATATCAGGTGATGCCACACTCTACATGAGTGATTCGTTTCCGTTCTATTTTTTATACCATTAACACTAATCCTAGGTTTAAAGAAAATTATAAAACCTTTACTTTCATTCATACCTCTATACACAACCTAGTTCAATAATGATTCAATGATTGTATTGTATTGATTATGAAAGATTAGATCTTCTTGAGAATAAAGTTCCTCAAGCATATACTCATATCAAATTGTGCTCTCTACTTACCCATCCTCTCTACTTTTTTTATAAAAGATGCACAAATGAGGGATAGATTGAGGAAGTATACAATTGGTTGTGCATACAATTTAAGTGTTATTACTTGTGTTACTAAATGCAAAATACGGGACAGAGAATAAAATATTGTGTAGGTATATACATATGCAACTTACTTATCACTAACATTTGCTTTAGCATTGACTTGCTGTAACCTTTTCCTTTGTTTCCCGTGATTCTTCATGAACAGCCTCTTGTCCTCCTTGACAGGATTGTAGCTGGCGAGGTATGAGGCTATAAGCAGGAATTTGGCATAGAAAGGCAACTCAAAACTCTGTGCCCACACTTTAGTAGAAGTTAACTCATCAGTCAAATGATCATTTTTTAACATGGCCATGTCTTGTTTGGTAATACCGAGTCGTTCCATTCTCTGCTCTAGTTCTTTATTCAATGGATCTTCATTGTTGGCTTTGAAGTTCTTACTTGGTTGTACTCTAAGGTACAAAGTTTCTAAACTCGTTTTCAGTATTGGGGCAATATGCCGCCATAATTTTGTTACATCTTCCCCCTTGGTATTTCCATCTAAGATAGGTTCACAATATTTTAAGAAATTAACCCTGGCCATATGCCTCAATTCCACCAAGTCTCTGCAGGGTCTGTAGAACACCATCAGAAATGCATTCAAGTAATTTGAGAATAAATATTCACCAAGAATCTGTTCTCTCATTTCTGTGTTGGTATTTGTTTGACTCAGTACATAATTGATGCAAGTTTGTCGACTCATTGCTATTATTTTGAATAATTCATTGTTGTTGTATTGAGGAAAGAATATTTTAAATGGTTCACGTAATCCAGTTTTGAGGTAGTATTTCTCAAACACAACATGTGATATGAATACTGTGCAAATATTTAACTTGCAGAACTCTCTTAGTCTAAGAAATGTTGGCAGAATGTTTTGGTCCATATCACGAAGCCTCTCTGCTTTATCTAATACTATAATTACTGGTTCATTCCCTTGCCTTGGTGCAATTGTATTGTTCATAATGTTGATGAAATCTTTCATGTTATCACATTTGTGAGCAGGAGAATATTTGTTATCTCTGTTGCATTGGTGACTAGCAAAATTATTTAGTATGGTTTCAAACAGTATCTTGCTTGTGTAGCACTCAACTGTGTTGAGAAGGACGTATTTATAGCCCAGGTACTGTAAGATGGAATTCACACAAGCACTCTTCCCTGTAGCTGTACTGCCATAAATGTAAATACTGGGTGGTAAAGGTTCATCTCCCTCACCTAATAAATTAAAAAGTTCACCGAGTTGTTCCTCACGACAGGACAACTTGTCGCCGATCATTTGTAAAAGTTCATCCATTGTGCTAACCTTTCAAGTCGACAAGGAAAATTTAGTTTATAACCTTGAATAATTATTTCATGATTTACTTTCAACACTGATGATGAAAACGGGTGAAATGTCGTGAAAAAGATATAATAAAAACTCACTTTTAATTAATAAAACTTTAACCGTATTTCCTCACCAACATATAACACGCAAGACATGTCATTTTAGCGGGAAATCCAGAACTTTATTGGTAACAAGACTGCCAACAGCACCATTCGAAGTAATATTGCTAGCGCACAAAAATATTTTGCCATATTAACTTGTAAAATGGCCACATAGATGTCTCTTATTTTCGCCAAAATATTAAATTCGTATTTAAAGTTTTGAATAAATAACCTTTTATTTTTTTATATCCTAGGATATGTATTGAGGGCGATGAAAAAAAGTATATATTTTTACTGATGTTGCTTTTGTGTTAGGCAAATAGTTACAAGTTAATGATATAAATACCTTTTTTTTTTATTTATTTTATTTTAACAGATACAACAGCTTTAACAATGAACAATACAATAGACCATTAAAGGTCACGTGGTCTTGTCTATGGATTTGCTTTTGCTTGGGGGGCAAACAGTCAAATTGCGCAAATCATCCTTGTTGGATGTTATGCCATAAGAGAAAAAAAAGAAAGTCAGACGACAAAATAATAACAAAATCGACACTGACAGTTTTTTTGATTATTAGGTATTCTTTAGGCGTTCCACCTAATATTACACCGTAATCGTCTATTGTGTTGGGATGCCTGATGCCCCTCAATGATTTTTCTGTGACGTCATCCTTTAATGGTCTATAATAAACATTTAATAATTTACATTGCCAATTTAATGACTGTCTGTCTGTCACTTGTATTTAACTCATAGATTCTAAAATGTTCCATTTATTTGTTTCAGAATTTCGCTGTGGAGCTTCAGTTGGAGAACTTGGCAGAATTTGAAGTTGAACTATTTCGTGATGCATTAAATAGGGCAGGGGGAGCTAATTACGGAACGGGAGTCAGGGATTTATGAACACATTTAGTTTCTAAGTTACCATTCTTTATGTACTATCTATCATCATTATAATTATATTATATCACTCTATTGTTTAAGGATATTATTTGTTTTACATTCTTTTCATTTACAATTTTTTATTGCATCTTGTCTTTTTATTCATTGCTGTGTTTAAATCTGATCATTTTTCTTTATGGTAATTACTTCGAATCATGCGCTGCCATTTTATTATTGCAAGAGTTGTGAATTTAATAAATTATTATCGTCTCTATTTTATGTTATATAATTGATTGCATAGTTGTATGAAAGGTTCTTGAGCTCCAGAATATTTTGATAACTATAAAACTACTTAAAAAATAAGTATTCTACTCGGTAGTTTTTATCTATAATTGGCTATAAAATTAATTCAATGTTTTACTATTGATCATTGCATTTGTAAGTAATATATTAGTTAAGTATTTCACTTTTGACAGTCTTGACCATGTACTTATATTTTTGATGATAAATTATTAGATAAACAGTTTTTTCAATAAGTTTTACAACACTGACACATTTAGACATCACATATCATAGTAACATGACAACTTTAAAGGTTATTATTGAAAATATTTATTTTTATTCTACTAAAGAAATCTATAGGGTACTTAAATATTAAATTTATATTATTTGTTGTAGCGAAAAAACTAATAAAATTAAATAAATATACGTAATATTCTTTATGTTACTGCAACATTTTGAATAAAAAATCTACAGAGTCAAACTCGCTTAAGTGTTTTTCGTTGTTGTCATTTGCCAATGAGATTAAAAATTAAAGAATTTGTTAGTCTTGTTCCAAATATACTTTTTTCTATGTTAAACGCTATTTTATGGTAATATGTCCGTGATGAAATCTTGCCTGTAATTATATAACATTGTGAACATGTAGATGTGATGCACATTTTATATATAATGATTACAATATCGATAATTAATTCCATTTTTAATATTTTATATAAAACATGTGCAATATCTAATTTACATTCAATTATTGTAGTAAGTGAAAATATTTGTAGCAACAAAGGTGTACATACAAATCTTTACATGTGAATATACTTTTTAATTAATATTTGCATTTTATAATTTTGCAAGAGACTTGGGTAATAACTATAACAAAATTTAAAAAAAAATATTGAAAGACTCGATTTAGTCAATATGTTTATTAAACAATTTTTGATTAGAATAGTTTTATCGTGACTTAAAAATCTAAAGGAGCAATGGTCTTGTAACCCGCTAGTGACTCGAAAGTCTGAAGGAGTGTCTCGAAACACGTTTTCAAATTATATTTTAATTTATTTATACTTAAGAATTATTCAATGTCTAAAATTAGCCCTAAATATTGTCGTGCATTTTAGTGTTATGAAAAATAGCATTTTGTAACTTAGTTAGAAAACAGCAATAATCCTTAGTCAACTTTCACTAACCACAAATAAAACATGAGTGTACAACACAATTAAACATTGTATTCACCAACACTAGAAATGCAAAGGCAATTATTTTTCATTCTTATAAGAGATGCGTCAACTTTTTAATTCTTATAAGAGATGCGTCATATTATACAGTGCATCTTCAGCAGTGGTCTTGCCTTTTGTAAGTTTATATGTCATCTAAAGAAATTATTTTGATTGACTTAGTTCCAATTAGTGATGTGAGAAGAGAAAATTCTCCAAAGAAATTTCTCGAGAACGAGAAATTTCTCCTCTGATGGAAGAGAAATTTCTCTCCATAATTTTTCTTAGTGGTATTATGACCTTTCGCCCAGTACACTTCGCAGCCAACCTGATCCAAAAATTTGTGGGGCTGATTAAGACCCAAATCAGAGGTTATTAACACTTTTTTCCATGTACGTACCTGCAATTTTTTTTTAACTTAAATATGGGCTTGTGGGGTGTCAAACATCAAGATTTTTCATCAGTTATTGGCACTTTTTTCTATGTAGGTACATAACATTTTTTTGTTTCCATAATTAATTGCAGCCATATCGGTGATAAATTGTCTCAACATTTGTACATTATTATTGATTGATTGAATAAAGTATTTATTAAAAATTTATAAGTAAAAATACTTTTGGAGTTTTAAATTTAAAACTCCAAAGTATTTTTACTTATAAATTTTAAATTCAATAATGGAGTTTAACTCATTTAGTGAAAATAAAATCAGTGAAAGTATTTATTATTATTATACTGTTAAATAAAAAAATTCTCCGAAAATTCTCTACTTCGAGAAATTTACCGAGAAATTTCTCGGATAATTTCTCGAAAAATAATTTCTTGAGAATTCCACAACACTAGTTCCAATAATACTCTCTTCAGTGTTTGGTGATTACATACTTGTGTACATTTTTGTGTTATACTCATGTCCGTAGTTTACTGATTAAAAGTAATGGTGCAAATTTTAGATTTATCATTTTACATTAAACATTATATTTTTGTGATGTGAGTCATTGTGATTTCAGCGTGTTGTAGAATGGACAATATTGTATTTTGCATTTTATAGAATTGTTTGCAATAATTAATTAGTTTAAAAAGACAAAGTTTTTGATAAGGATTTATAAATATTTGAGAAACTGTCAACAATTTATATAAATATGATAATAAAAAAAACAAACAAAATAATGCAGCACTTTATTTACCCTCACTTTGAGATTTTATTCGGCACTTATTTGCACTGTTGCAGAGGAAGAAGTAACTACTAAAAAGGGCCCGGCATAAAAATCATAATGTGTCTAGGTTCAGGTGGTTGGATCATGCACTGAAGAAGTAATGTCAAATCATGTTACAATTCAGAATGGAATACACTTTGATGTGACATACAAAATATTACTAACGTAGAAATGGCGTGAAATATCCATATGAAAGCGAAAAATTAATTTGAAAATTCGCGAATTCTCCAAACTACAGTTCATCAAGAAATAATACTAAAATTCAACTATCATGTTAGTTTATTTATTTGGATACATTAATATAACAAAGGACATAAAGTGAAAAATTACAACAAAATAATTGACATCAATATTAATTTGTCAATTTAAAATTATTATAAAACACAATATGGCTGGTATAAAACAGCACAAAACATTCAGGCAGCAAACAAACCGTATATAATTACAAATATATGATAATATCATTGGTTGTGCTTACTCTGGTAACCATCTCATGCGTGATATATAAAGTATTTCTCCAAAATAAAGTGCTACGTACATGAACACTTCAGGTACTGATACACTATTATTTAACATTTATTATTGCCTCATCTCTATGTATATACTTATTACAAACTTGGATAAAAATATTGGCCTCTCAGTTTATAATATTCAACTGATAATAAATATAACAGTAATACCTTGGTGTCTAAGTTAAATCACAGAAGTAAGCGATAAATTTGTTTTGTAGAGAATATGACCTTACTAGACAGAAAGAAGACTATATGAAAATGTTCACCTTTTTGTACAGATACCTGCCAATGATTATCTAGATAATGAAAAAAGAGACAGCGGGCAAAGTATCATTAGATTAAAAGGTTGTGTAACTCTGAGTTTGCATAAATGAAGATATTACTGTCTTTGATCAGTCTAGCTCCGTCTAGCCTTCTTAGCAGGAGGACTATTAACTGGGGCGGGAGTCTTGATGCCAGGAGCCAATGCCTTTAGAAGACTTCTCTTGGTACGGTCACCAAATAGGACACTCAGCAGAGCTACACCATACCCTGTGGCACGTTCACCCTGAAAATACACACCAAAATAAATATGAATGTAAAGCCTCAACAGTGTAACTAAAAAGTTGTTTCTTTAATGTCACAAATTAATTCATTTAAAAGATTTGTCCATAGAAATGTTGATGATGCAATGATACGGAGTCCATGATCTTTATAGAAATTAAGATCACTTTATATGAATGGTTTGACGCTACGACACTCCATTGAAACCACGGCAGTGAAAAATTTAAATAATATAACAAATAATTAATTCCACAGTTGCTCTAGAAAATTATCAATATAACTAGAAGTTACTGTATAGCTAATGCCGATGATATAAAGAAAGTTGTTTTATGACTTATCCATATATATATGTCAGAAAACGTATTTTCGCAGAGCATATTATATATAGATATCGTCTTTTAGGTACTCTACGTACAGTGTAGTCTAGAAAAAGACTTAAATTGGCTTTGAGAAGACCATTGGCTTCTGCCCAATGTTTCATGCAGGATTCAAGCTGACGGCAGCCAAGGCGTAGAGTGGCGCAGTGGCAGGCTTTGACAGCGTGGTTGTCGTGATGAGTTCATCGACGCCTGCTGCCTTCATAACACCCGCTATATACTATTTCTAAATTTAGCATTTTAATAATTACTACAATTAAAAATTACCTTAAGGGATACAAAAACACATTTTTTTTTCTTGAACAGACTATCATCTCAGGTATGTTTTTGAGACCGGCCGTTAGTAAGTTGGACTTGTGTTTTTGTAGAATATAAATAAAAGAAATAATAACTTACACAATGTGAGGGATCTGCCATGTCCACGTGAACCCAGATCCCCGGGAAACTCCACCCAAGTTGTGCTCCAATGAATAGACCTGCGCAAGATACTTGGGCATTGTTACGATCCTGAAACATAAATATGAATAGTATAAAACCTGCTCAGTAAGTTTCTGAGTAAATTGTAGTTTTGTTTTACACATGGTAAATATACTCTGCTGGTATATTTCACTAAGTTCTATAAGGGTTATTCAGAATGTAAGATCCGAATCACTGTATATCATCAAATGTGATGCGAATGTAGAAATATACATATCGCACATTGAAAACAAAAGTGGCAATAGGGTATACAAAAAATGACAATTTTGAGTTTAAACAATGTTTAAAACGCTCAAATTAAAACGCATCCAATACAAAAACACCTATTCCAATAGCTTGTTTATTTTTCCCTAGAGGTCACTAGTGTCGGTTTGTACTCTTTGTATAAGTTTCAAGTTGCTAATTAATAAAGTGACACTATACCAGTTCCAGTCAAACGGCCGCAGTGGTTGTACGTTAATTTAAGGAAAGACTAAATGCATAAATGACATTTTAAGTATACTGTCATTTTTATACATTATTTTGTATAAATAATGTATTCAAGAAACGAGTAGAGGTGTAAACTATAGAACTATACCAAAAACTTTAAACGGCCATATTGAAAAATCATAAAAATCATGTTTTTTGTATAATGCCACTTTTGTTTTCAACGTGCGACATGAACTGACCCCTGGTATGCTTCCTTCGTCAAACGACAGAAGTGTCATTGACATTGATGAAGTGTGCTTTTTCACAACAATTTGAATATTTTTCGCGATGATTCGCAACTAAGTCGATAATTAGCGATCACAGAAGATCTGCAGGGTTTCTCACGACATAATCTAAATATGGTCTTTATCTTGCCTTGATCTTAACCCTATACTATAGTCAAAAATAGGTGAATACTAATCCTGCGGTAACTGAGGATAGGCATTTTCAACATTTACACAAGTACTACATTATATATATAGCCCCAGGAATGTACCAGACATTGGTGATTACATTAATATTGTGGTGATATTTATAAATTTTTAAGAAATATATCTTTGAAAAAAGGTGTTGTATTTTTCAAACACGTTTGAATAGTTATAATATATTGATGTTTTTTTTATTATATTTTTTTTATGATATCATTATTGTTTTTTTTTTCTTCAGTTGATTTGCTTTTTTTTACTATTATAATTTGGTTTTTATTTTTACACCTTTGGGTTAGTTGGAACAGATCACGCCTTTGCCATAAACTCGCCCTCTGTATATTGATTGTATTTGAATGTTTACCTTTTATGTAATCGTTTGTAATCAATGTACAGTAAAGAATGAATAAATACATAATAATATATTAATTATTTCATTAATATGGAGTTTTGCAAAATAAATACAAACAAAATTTAAAATTCACAAGCATTCCAATTTCCGAATGTGGGTAAAATAATGTTACCCAAAATTGTCTCTGTACTCTTAAATTTTGTAGGAATATATCTCCCAAAAGTGACTTCTATGAGATAGGCATACAAAAGCTTATGCTTAAAAAATATGAAAACTATGTAGAAAATAGAGAAAGGCGATAGGTATCAAATAAGTTTTTTGAAATAATATGTGATGGTTTATATTTTAGAAGAAATTGGATCTTACTTTTCAAATGCCCCTCCTATATTAAAAGTTTTTTCTAAGGAAAAATTATAAGATGAAATCATTAGTACACACATAAACGTTCATAAATGAATAATGGGAGCTTGTCTAAAAATAATAAAGAAGAAATCTTAACGCTGCACTATTTAGCATATTATTTCAAAAATGGTGTAGCCAGAAAATATGCAGATCAACTTATCTGCATCATGACATAATGCGATATTAAGAATGGGAGACTTTTGATTGTTTTTTTCGGAAAATTATTTTTCATTTCTATTCAAGTATTGTAGACATTTTTTTTTCTGATCAAAATTTGACCATAAAATAAACAAAGACATCAACGAGTAGTACATACAGCAACACTATTCTTCATATCAGCTAAGGCAGATGCAAACTCTGAGAAGTGTAGTTCTGGAGCATACGGCACTGGGAAGGCCAAGTCTCCTGAGTTGCGGCCAGAGATACATGTTGCTGATTCCCATTCAGCACTGTTACTCAATACAGCCGCGTGGTGCTTACCCACTGCTACACCCTGAAATATGTTTGTTGTACATGAGAGATGAGATAAGTAGTAAATTTTATTAGATTTTATTAGAAAATTTTGTTGGAAGACAAAAAAGTAGACATAGGTTAAAGAGAAGATTTATTTAAAACCAATATTTATATACATGCTCGCTTGATTGACGCTATGAATTGAGATGGCTGGTTTCTGTTCTGTGAATGGCAAGATGATGATGATTTATATGTATATGTAGGTATGGTACGCTACCTATTACTCAAAGAGTGTGCATTGTGCCCTGTCGCACACACTATGGAGGATAATTTTGAAGCATCTACACATCCTGTGCGTTTCACACTGTACTGGAGATCAATTTGATTGGTTTTCTAGGTTTCAACATGAAAACTAAATAAATAATTGAACATTGAGAAAAATGGAAGAGGTTTTATACTAAACTTAAATTTACACCTAATATCACATACATTACGATCAGTGGTAGCCTCATCACTGAACTGAAGATGTTAAATGTTTTTGCGAATACCTAGTTTTTACAGGGCACTCAAAAACTTACAGAAAACAATGGGAGGTCTATTCTTCACCAGGGAATATTTTTCTGAATACAATGTGATACAGATATCAATAGGTACATACATACAATGCTTTTAATATATTTTCCTCAACCAAACTTTCTCACGTTTATGTTATATGCTACCATAAAACACTGGTAACACTAAAATAATAAACTATTTGAAAACCTACCTGTGCACCAGTTAATGTCGCCATATCTAAAATGATATCAGCCTTCAAATCTTTTTGAGCATAGGCAACACCGTCGGCCAAAACCAATCTTCCTTCGGCATCGGTGTTATTGATTTCTACTGAACGACCTGAATATAGGATATGAATATCATCAGGTCGAGTGGAGTTTGGTCCTACACTGTTTTCAGCGAGACAAAAGACAGCGTGAAGGTTTTGTGAGAAGCCTGCTCTTACAGCCGCTTGGAAGGCACCGAGGATTCCTGCCGCACCACCGCAGTCTCTTTTCATTCCTGGCATGCCTGTCTGTAGAAAGGTAACACATTGAACTTTAAGCCATTTAGGCATGCAATAAACATGGAAGCTACCCTCTCTGTGCTAACAAAAAAAAATAAAACATTCAGGATGGATGGCAAAGCTCATCGCAGAATTCAAGATGATGTAAAATGTCTTTATTTTTTGAACACCTGACTTTTACAGGACACTTATGGAGAAGAGTCAGACCGATTCTTTGCCAGGTGTTCCATGGATTATTTATTCATTTATTTTATTAAAATACAGATATAACTATACATGGACTATTTGATAAAAACTTAAATCTAAACATCCTCCTAATAGAGACAAGTCTCGTGTAAAGGAGGGTTAACATAATGGGAGTACAAACACACATATACTCACTCTCTCTCACACACACAAACATTATGGAATAACTAATTTATTTTAGAATAATAAGATTGATTGGATTGGCAATAGTCAATTTTTCATAAACTGTAAGCAAAAGATATTCTTATGGTGTAGACTTACAAAATATCTAGCAATGATATGAAATTATCCAATTTTTATAATATTTTGAACATACCTTGGTTTTGATGCTGAGGCCACCAGTATCATAAACGATTCCCTTTCCAACCCAAGCTACTGTTTCCGTTGCCCCCTCTGGGGTCCAACTTAGAACTGCCAGAGCTGGAGGTACTGAAGCAGCCTGAAAAAATGAACTAGCCTATAAATGGCATTCAATAGCACTGCAAGGCTTATTTTTCGCGAAGATAAGGGTTGTCACATCACACCTTTGCTGGAAAAGTTGCATTGGTTAAGAGTAGGTGAAAGGGTCCAATACAAGCTGTGCCTTATAGTCTACAAGGCTTTGAACAATATGGCACCTCAGTCACTTTCTGAGCTTTGCCAACACGCTGGACGAAATCAATAGAGCAAAGTTTTGCTTCTATGATAGGGCTTTTGGCGTCGCAGGACCTGTCATCTGGAACCGACTCCCCGAGGACCTTCGTAAAAACCAATTGATATCAACATTCAACATAGTTTCCTGCGCCTTTGAGATGGATGCTCCATTAAACGGCGCCGAATAAATCATCCAACATTCCTACATACACTGAATAGCAGAGCATTGTCTAATCAGATAAATATTCTGTTACTTTTTACCATATAAACTATACAGAGCAAGAAAAGAAAGAGATTATTGAGTTGTTTTGAATCCACCAAATTCCATATTTTAAATTAATCTATTTTTGAAAATATTGTCCAAAATCTAGAAATCTTAAACAAATACTTCTGTCTCAAATATATAGTTTTATTACCTTTCCGACTCCATATATACCACCAAATCCTTGTGCATCTAACTCCTCTCCCCGGATTATCTTTGGTTCGATCTTGAATTCTTGACCAACAGCTGTCACTTCCTAAATATATATATATATTAATATTTAGTAACCAAACCTAAATAGCAAGATGTAATCATATTCATCAATAGCTCGACTTCACTTTCAGTATTAATATGCAATTTTCCTAAATAATGACATAAAATATTTTTATCTATTCGTTAAGCCATATGTCTAGTTGGAATGTTAAAGATGAGGAAGACCCAAAATGGTCTATCTTTGTTTATTACACTCACAAAATAAATAATTACTCCAAAATAATATATATTTTGGACTATTCAACTGTTTTTACTCTAAATCATCTGATTGTTTCCTTGGCTGTACCTACCTCCAAGAAATGATCTACATTCATTTCATTAGTTGGCGTATCTACAATTTTTGCCACTAGTCTAACAGCCTCCACAGCTTCTTTCAGAGTATTCAGTTCTTCATCAGAAACAGTTGTGTTGGCTAGGATACCTGTAGGAGGTTGCCAGACTGCTTCATCAGGACTTCCAGCTGAAAAAGATAAACAGAATTAATTTTCATGGTTTACTACACATGTTTAGATTGTTTTTATTTCCTCGTATGGTTATGCATAAGTGAATTTAAGTCTAGACTCAGAAGCGTATGTTAGTCGGGTATGAAAATAAGTTTCATAAGAAAATATTAAGTCAAATGGTAGGAATATGTCACAGATGAAGTTGATTCCCAAGCTCTCTCCAAAGACATTAAGTCTCTATGATGTGGAAAAAATAAGAGTCCTGGTTGATAGTTATATTTTGAGAATGTCTAAAACGAGGATTGTTTTTGCACTCACAAATTCTCGTAATGCAATATGCCATTCCAATGACTAGAATGTTAGAACACTGGGAATGTTATCTCATTAAGCATGTATATATTCTGGATGGAGGAAGCTTGTTAGTGAATGTATTCCAAGAGGAACTTTGAAGGGAAGTTTCATAATGGTTTAAATATTCTATGTTCATTAATGTTAAATAAATAAATAGTTTGATGAACTCTTGAAACTTACAATGAGTGGGAGCTTGTGGTGCCACCAGATGGATGCAGACATAGGCTGTAACTTCATTATCCTTAGAGCCGTTCTCAGAGTCTCCATTGCTGGTGCCTTGCGACCTCCTGGAGAACAGTGGATACGCTCTGCCCACTGCACACACCGTGGCGTATAGCTCCTTTTTCTCACAGACAATCTGATGCATCATAAATATAGTTCATATCAAAAAATGGACGCATAAATTATATATTATTATTTACCTCTGAAATAACATAAACGTAGAACATTTATTTATTCATATCAACACTACAACTAGAGGTGGAAATAATGGCTCTTTAAAATTAACAGAACGAAAGCAAATGCTCATCATTTATATTCTGTTATTAAAAAAACTATCATTATCACCATACCTATAAAAAAAGTATAAGAATATATTAAATTAAAAAAATATATTATGTGGATATAGGCCCTTCTGCTTATGTATCCTACATGTATTGTGTATTTTTCACATGGATAAACAGATGTCTCTAGTTATGGATGTGATATCAAGATATCCTGCTTCATTCCATAACAATGATTTATCATATTACATGCTACTCACTATAATGATAAACTCTAACTATTACTACTATACCATCACAGCACGAATGCCGTCAATACACACTGTATAGAAATGAAAGAAAATACCCAGATTACGAAATGCACATATTATGATTTGTGATGCGCATATTATAAATAATGCGTTTACCACAAAGGCATGGTCCTCATCTATGGCATGTTGCCTAACAATTCTGGAGACATATGCTGGTCTGGCTGGAGCCGAGTGTCTGGAGCATCTTCCAGGAAGGGCAGACACACTATTGCGAAGCACAAGGGGGCAGGTTTCTCCGGCTCCTAGAGATGATATGGCGGACTTCCATAGCTAAATTAAGAAATTATTGATTAATTAGTTTAAAAAGGATTTTTACATTGTACTTTTATAAGACATTGATAGTAGTGGTGTGTTTAAGGTTTTCAACAATGCATAAGTAATTGGATAAGAGCCGCTGCGTACATCATGTATTGTTACAATTCTGTGACAAGCTATGCTTAGTTTTATATACAATTTCGCTTATAGGTATGTACCTCTACTGCATTTTAAATCATACAAAGAGAGTGCTGGTCGAATATTGTACGCTAAAGAGACTTAACCGAGACAAAAAATAAGCTTCATAAGAGAAAATACACAAAGTGAAAAAAGGATGTATAGCTTGTACGCGGCTAACTTGTGACGCTGTGCCGAGACGCGAAGTTAGTCCCGTACAAGCTACAGTACAGTTTTATTGCATGCAGCGAGGTTTGTTTGATGCTTCCAAAGATATTGCATATACCTAAAAGGCACGCACGCGAGATATTAAAATATATTAATAATTGGACTTGTTTTATAATTTTTTGAGTATTTTTTAAAAGCTTGAAAACCATAAAGTATAGTTTTTTTGTTTGTATGGAAGAGATCCCACTGGTTGATAGCCTGAAAATTGAGTCTTCAAGAGTTCCTAGATTTAAATCTTGCTGTTGCTGATTTTCTCAATCTTCACGGCACTAGCATATTGTTTACTGTGAAGCTGATTGAATTTATTTTCAACCCAGATTCATCTTTTGAAAAATATTAACAATGTATGCATACAAAAATATTGCAAGTACCTTTTCTGAGACATCACTTCCTAATTGTTTCTCTAATACAGATTTAAATTGTACAGCTTGAAGGTGTCTCAGTTGCCCAAATACTAGAGTTGGTATAGGTCTCTCTACAGGCTGTGCGCGAAGCACAACCTTCACTTTGCTAGTCATGCTGCTTACCAGCCTTCCTGAGTAAAATACAAAAACTGATAAAGAATAATGTACCTACACTAAACATTCAATAAACAACCATGACCAATGTGCTCCAGATATGATAAGCAAACAAATGATTGTACAAGTGTCTACTTAATATACATTATTTAGTGGGTGTTGCCTCTGTAATACTGAAAGATAAATAGACATAATAAATCAAAATTTTCGACTTGTTGAGGTATTGAACTGGACAGTCAATATTTTGTTAAGGGTGTTACGTATTGAATGAAATTGCTGTGAAAATCGCGTAAAACTAAGCTTACTGAGAGAAATATCATTAAAATGATGACACCTTTATAAAAAGTAAGAGTAAATAGGGTAGTGCTAGATAGAGATGAATGTCCGAAACAACAATTAAAATGATAGCTCTCCTACATTTATCATAACTTACTTATCTGAAAAGAGCAAGGTCCATGAAAACATTTAAAAAGACATTTATAACTTGTGCAAGTCATACTGACATTTCTATTCTGGGATTGGTGCAATCACCAACATGTAATAATAATTATCACACTTAAAACAGTATTAAAATACTTTACAAATTCTGAACTACTTACCGAACCGAAGCGAGACTTACCTGCAAAACTAGCAGCTTTTAAAAAGTTTGAAGAAAATGACAACCCAACCAACGCGACCGGCGAAAAGTTTGTCAAATTGATATGTGATGAAGTTTGCCACAAGTCGTGAATTGCGAAATATTCCTGATACGTAGTATTATATTCTCTTTGCCTGATACGGTCGTAAACAGTAGCGGTGGGTGAATAAATTCTTTGAAATGTGTTTCTTTTCAAATGTGTTTTTAAAAATCCCTCATTATCATATAAAACGTTTGCCTGATAAATAATAAAATAAAAAGTGATATGTGTTGTTTATGAAAAAATCTGATTGCGAAGAATAAAAATTATAATTATTTTGTAGTAGTTGAGAAATAAGTTTTTTCGAAAATGATAACTTTGCATAGAGAAAATATTTAACTCTTCGAAATTTGATAAGCGTAGGTCATAGAGTTTGGAATAATGAAGTAAAAGTGTAGGTGGTAAGAGGATTTACAAATGTCAAAGGTAAAAATGTCATTAAAATAATAATATTTTCTTTTGTATCGTTCACGTATAGACATGGCTAATTTGGTATGCATGTATTTTATACAATTGAAGTTGAACAAATGTTAATGTTTAAAGGAAAAGTTACAATAAGATGGAATACATCAATTACCTATTAACAATAACACTAGGTAAAGGTTACTTAGTTGTGCTACACAACGTTAATTATCGTATGGACTGATATAATAGTTTATATATTTATTTTATTGATTTTGAAACAATGCCACAGATGAGTAGTACATTATTTTGAATGTTTTTTAAATATTCTACAATGCACATCCGTTACTTGATTTTTTAAAAATTTAATTTTGTAAAAACAAATAGTTCCTTTAAATATACAAATATTAATAATTATTTTAAACTATGTTCTTTGGAAACATTAGAAATTAATAAAGCTTTGAATTCAAACATAAATATTGTAAATAAAGTAATAAATCATTATAAATCACCTCTTCTCACAATGTTTACAATGCCTAATCCTTAACAGGTGCAGCTATTGTTTTCAATTATTTTGTTTTTGTAGATGTTTTAACAAAAATATTAATCAGTATTATCTCGCTCGTCAATGGTAAAGGTTTACCGAAATCGATCGCGATTTTAAAAAATCAAGTAACGGATGTGCATTGTAGAATATTTAAAAAACATTCAAAATGTCTCGTAACTGTTACATAGTTAATCCTTCTAAAATAACTGATAGTACATTATTTGTTAGTAACCTTTGGACGTGGTTGAAGAAGGACGAGAGTGGAATAAATGCCGTGGAGATGCGTTCACTAAGAAGAATGGTTGGTAAAACATTGCGGTATAGAGTAAAGAATGAGGATATCAGGAGAATGAGCGGATGCGAGAAGAGTGTTGTGGATAGAATGCGTGTAAATAAGTTACGATGGTTTGGACATGTTGAGCGAATGCAAGATGAAAGAATGACGAAGAGGATGTATTTGTCTGAAAGAGGAGGTGTGAGGAAGCGTGGACGGCCAAGAACCACGTGGATCAAATCCTAAAGGACGGCCGCGTGTTGAGTAAGAGAAATCGGCGAACATGTATGAGAAACTGGATGAATGTGGAGGAAGCGAAAGAAGTTTGTAAGGATAGATCTATATGGCGTTCCATTCTCTCTGCCTACCCCTCCTGGGACACGGCGTGAGGGTATAGATAGATAGAACCTTTGGACTAGCAGGAATAGCTAGCAGTTTGGTAAAGATGTCTTACAAAAAAACTATTGTTAAGATTTTAATTATCAATTACATATCTATGTATATGATTAATATTATTTTGTTTTAGCAATTATGATGAGTCGTGGCTCTTTACTATTTTCCCTGCTGGCATCCTCTGCATTCGGTAGTATTATAGCATCCAGACACTCAACAGTAAAAATGGAAAAGTCTCAGTATACTATTTTCGATTTTACAACAATGAAGAATGTAGATGACTGGGTTGAACAATCTGATACTGTCAGGACTGTAGGAATGTCTAAGGCAGATCTCACTCTTCAGAAAACACAAGTATTCCAAAGAGCAGTTTTTTTTGCACTCTTAAATCCACAGCCCAATGGAGCTGGATTTGCTGGCATGAGGAAATTAGATTTTAATGCAAATTTGGAAGAATACAATGAAATTTTAATGAAGTGTAGAGCTCAAGGAGAAAATAATGGATTTAAAGTTGTCTTACGTCATAAATGCTTGAACGATGAACCAAATTATACTTACGAGCAAATGTTTGAAGGACCAAAAGATTTTCAAGTTGTCAGATTGCCATTAGAAGGTTTCAAACCATACTACAGAGGACAGGAGATCAACACGACTGAGACATTAGACAAGTCGAATATAACTGGCTTTGGATTGCAGTTTTATGGGGGAGTGTATCTTCCAGTGAAACAGTCTGGACCTGCTACTTTAGAAATTGATTGGGTGGTGGCAAAGTGAATAAGATACTTTTATTGTTATTATTTTATGGATAATACAACACATGCAATAAACATACGGGTTATTCTCTCAGTGCCATAAAATAAATTTAAATGCATTGTTATATTTCAAGATTGATAGGTGTTAGGAATTATTTATAACAATTAAAATTCATAAATTTTAAATAAATCCAAATATACTGTGAGTGTGTTCAGAATATATTGGGGTTTAGTTCAAATCCAGAGATATAATTTTTAATGTAACTGTGATACAGCCCTAAATGTTTCCTCTGTATATTGAATACTTTATATGTTTTACTGTTGTATAATTATTTATGAAATCAATTTTTAATAAACAAACATGAAAAAATAATTGTTCAGTTTTCTTTCTTCCCTTTATTGTAGATAGTAACATTGTACATGATTTACATATCTAAAATATTAACCTAATTTTATTCAATACTTTCATTGTAATGCGTACCTAATATTATCAACATACCTAGATATAGAATCAATTTGAGATAATAATCTAATCATTATGTCTATTGTTTGGAAAAATGTAGAGGGTTAAAATATCCTCTATATATGTATTAGTTAGTAAATAAGCTTTTAATGGACTTGTACTAGGGCAAGGTAACATAATTATTATAGTAATTATATTAATTTGTATTAAGGTGCATGTCATTCGGTCTTTGCTGTTGGTGGTGACTGAACGGTAGATATTTCACGGCATTAACATGAATATTTTTTGTAAGAGGTAGGTGTATTTTCTAACATTATTATTAATTATACCAAAAATGGTTGTTTATTATTTATTTTAAATATAAAATAGCACCACTCTTCATGACAGTGTAGGTACATCTTTTCAATGATAGAGTGATACATTACACCTAATTTTAATATTAAGCTAAAGCTGTAATTCACAGGAATCTGGGAGCCGGATGATAATGTGTTTGACTTTTAAATATTCAAAAACGAAGTCTGTTTGCTGACCATTATTTAACTTTAGTACAGCATCCATTTAGAAGTTGTTAATTTGGATAATCTAATGTCAATATTTTTTAGCAACCTGATTAGATTTTGGTTGGCGTGTCTAATAGTTTTCAAAATAAAGAAATGCTTATGCGATCAATATGAATCTGTTGGATATGATACCGGACTCTTAATCTCCTGTAAGTACATTTTTTTAAATTTATTTTATAATAATTGTTAATGTTTGCACAGTTTAGTTGATATGCAAGGCATTTTATTATTATCATTTTGTATTCCAGGCAACTTACAGTTACTAGACTTTACAGTTAGATCTAGCACAACTAATAATTTGAAGTTACTTCTTATAATTGGAAAACCCAATGAGTTCCACACTTTCTATGTGAACAAATCAACTTCTCTATTATCTGACCCGTTCTTTAATAAGGAGTACAAGACTGTTTTATTTATACATGGATTCATAGAGAGCACTAAAGAAATAGTAACTAAAAACATTGTATCAGCTTATTCAAAACTCGGAGGATATAATATCATATTGTTGGATGGTAATCCTTCAACTTGGATAGACTACTTCAGGTAGGTTTTGTTTAACTTATAGTAATATAATTAATCAAACTCTAATTCGGGTACTTTTGGTGTAAATACAATGTATTGTTTTAGGGCTGCAAGAGCTGCACGTGATATAGGGGATCGCCTTGGTCTTGTTCTATATCGTATGTCCAGGAGAGGTCTCAGCATTGCTAACTTCACTTTGATAGGTCACAGTCTGGGTGCTCATATAGCTGGATTTGCAGGGAGAGCGTTTCGAAAAAAGGCAGGCAAAAGGCTCCCGTTTATAGTCGCATTAGATCCAGCTGGGCCTTGCTTCAGGAATGCTACAAAAAGAGACAGAATTGCATCAACTGATGCGGAGTTTGTGGAAGTTATTCACACAAATGGTGTCCGATTAGGTCTTATGAATGTCGTAGGAGATGTAGATTTTTATTTCAATGGAGGTAGAACTCAAACGACATTTTCTGGAGAAAAATGTGGAACCACGTGCAGTCATCTGCAGGCTGTATCAGTTTGGACAGCTGCGATAGAAAATAATAAGAGATTTTTAGGTTTGCAATGCAGGAATTTGGAGGAATTAGATATTGGTAATTGCTTTGGTGGTATACGGAATGTTGCTTTTCTGGGTCCAGCAACTTTGAGAAATACAACAGGTGTTTATCTCGTCAGGTTTACCAGGGCAGTACCTCACTGCATGCAATTCAGCAATTACCATTATGTGCAGACTGGGAGGTGGTTCGGATTCAATAATGGATTTTATTAAGTAGGTGATATACCTATAATAATATTTGATAAATAATCTTTGGCTGCCTCTCCTTTACCTATTGAAATATCGATACCTATTGAAGTATTATATAAGAACATATTATTATGAAATGAACAAATAGGTACTCACATATTACAGGTGTCCCTTACTTTGTGAATAGTTAATAAAAATGGGTAGGCATAGGATGTCACATAGACATGTAAAGAGTCCGATATTTTATTCCCTCAGTACACAACTTTTAATATTTAGATTATTTTATATTTCACAATTTCATGAAAACATAAAGCTCAGTCACTAGGTATTGTTCTTCATGCTTAGATCATTCGGTAGGTAGGTATAGATATTTATTTATTTATTCTTTCACTTGTACAACAGTATTAAAAATATAAGTCATAAAAACCTACCTAACTGGGCATGAGCCCGTACCATTTACTAGAGATGCGCCGAGTACCTACTCTGTTACTACTCGGTACTTGGCATAATTATTCTTTTTATACTCGTAATCGGCTGAATTGACAGAAAGAAAATAAGGAGTATTAACAAAATACATCGAGCGTCCTCTTCAGCTCAATACTTTTTAAAGGTATTCAGATGGGTAGATTTATTCAACATCAAAATTAGGTAAGTAGATATATAAAATGTTGAAACATTTCCAAAATTATATTGTAACCAAACAAAATGAATTAAAAAAAATTGTTAAAGCTTTCATTGAAACTATACATTTTTGAATGAAATAAACAAGTAGCAAAAATAACTATTGTTTGTTATTTTGTCTAGCCAATAAAATAAATAGTAATCACAGAAAATAAATAAACAATAATTAACAAAATACTAGATGAAACACTGTTAATAAATAATAATATGTTTGCTACATGAAAAATAATGTACAAATATAAATGAAACAATAATCAATAAAAATTACATCGCCAAAAACAATTACCAAATAAAAATTTATTCTTAAGATCAAAACTTATAATGCACAATTATCGAATAAATAAAATTAAACTGAAATTTTATCTATTAATAACGATATTTGTCTACAATATACCTTTTGATTTAGTTGATACGAATGACGATTTATTTTATTCGAAAATGTCTGCTTTGGCGCGCTTATTGTTTTCGATAATAATATTCAATATTGATATTTTTCACCATAGATGGCATTTTTTATTTTTTGTTTGAATTTGATAGTTGATGACGCAGAGAACTGTCAAAATAATTATTTTTTCATGGATATTTTTTTCTTACTTTGACAATATTTCGACAATTTTCTCCTATTTTGTCGATAGTCGACAAAATTACTCAGCCTGTATATGTAGTGTCTGGCGAGCTTTTAAGTGTGTGAGTGAAAGATGAAGATTACCTCTCCTGTGGAAAATAGGATCTCGGTAGCATCACCACCTAATTCGTTGAGAGGAAAACTTCAGGAGTGATTTCTTGTTATAGATTACGTGACTGGGACTGAGAGCCTTGCAATTAACGTCTGATTCTACATTTTATTACTGTTTACCTTTTTGTTCCATCATCATAACACAAAAGTATCTACTTACCTATCTATAAAATATATACGAACAAAATATTGAGTTACTATACAAAACCTAAGGGCAATGTAAAATATTTCATAAAACTTCAATCGTAGTTATTTTTTTTAAGGAAAACCTCAAGAGATGATTCTTGATCATTTTAAAGGTATTAGCAGCACTTATTCGATATGCGTGCAGTTTCTGTGTTTCCCGGCTGATAAGCATGTTTTAGAATAAAATGAAGTTATGTATTTTTGAGTTTGTAAAGATTTTGAGGTAAAAAAGAATCATGAAGAGTAGGGATAAAAAAGTTAGGTATTTGACTGAAGTCATGAAGTCTGATTTGAGTGATTGTCGTGAAAAAAGAAAAATTAGAAGCAGATGGAGCTCTATAATAAATTGATTATAGTTGGTATTATATCTACGGGTAAGAGGACTTGTATTTTGAAAAATAGGAACGGGAAACTTTATTTTGATTAAAAAAAGTTAATATTCAATAAACAGTTCATAAAAAGAATTATTTCGGTGTAGTTATTAAGATATGAATGCGTTTAAAATTATTATTTCCCATCAAAGTGAGCGAGGCGAGGCAAAAATGTGATTTAACGAGACTAATCTGACAGACGTAAATTATACTAGCAGGATATAAAACCGTGGATAGCATGCCAGTTTGGGATATGGGATGTGGAATGAGCAGGGGACAGGGATAATATAATATATAAACAGGTGATTAATGAACAGAGATGATAAACTCGTGGTCCGCATTGCGTTATATTTTATTATATTAATAACAATAACAACAGCGCTGTAGGTAATATAATAATAGCGGCGCTGTGCTGTGTAAGTGCACAACCCTTCCTAGAGAAACTTCCGAATCTGCGGGGCGCTAAAACAGCAAATCACTTATTATGGGGCAAATATTGGAAAATAAGGTTAGTTTATTTTTATTCGTTTTACATACACAACCATATAATACTTAAAGTCATAAAAAAATTGACAGATACCCTTGATCACATTTAAATAGCCATATTATTATAATTATATTTAGCCTCCCAAAATCGCAAATATAGTTTATGTCAGAATTATGAAATATAAAGGTACTCTTTACATTTAAAACTTTGAGCCTGAAATTGTCTCTTCAGCATACTTCATTTAACTTGCCTCATTGTCCTAATTTTTTTTTCATTTAAATAAATATCATACTAACGCTAATTTGCAATGCCAAAGTAACGAAATCATATAAATTAAAATCAATCAAATTCGTGATATTTCAAAGATTAAAAAAAAATACCGCACCTACGATTTAAATGTCTGGGGGAACCCGATTGCCATTGATTGGTTAATTTTGATTTCAAATTTGAACTAAGCGTGGAATAATTAAAAAACTTTTACGCATAAAAAAATCAATAATACAAAATATAGGTAGATACATATTAGTAGAATATTTACGTTTTTATTGCAATAATATTCATTATGAAATATAACACGAGCGCTCAAAAAATGTCATATAAAGTAAAATCTTACAAAACATTCAACTCCCACAGCGCACACAATCGTGATTTTTAATATTTGTGTTGTTTTGTGTCATTATATTATAATACGTGGTGTTATACATTGTACTTACTTACTTTACTTTTCGGGCCCGGACTTCAGACCTTGCTATTCCATTAGTATGTAACGACGTATATCGCTTTGTCATTTGCCATTCTCATCACATGCATTCTCAGGCATTGCAATTAGCGAGAATCACTTTGCACCTCCCCGCAGTCGCAGCTTGTGTCTTCCCTTATCAAAAAAGCCCCACCTCTGCTGATTACTTTTGCATCTAGTCACCCTAACCCTTAGTGCGCTGTTCAGTGTTTTCCACGTGGAGTGGCTCAGAATGTAATATATTTTACTTTTGCAAGTCTTAAATTACTGAGATATTACGATCTCCGTGGCTACCCGAACTTTTCTTAGATTGAACTACTTAGTAATTCTAAGGAATATACAAAAAGGATATTTTTTTTACCAAAATACCGTTTTCATATTTAGCGTGAAAGAACGATATAAAAATACGAAAATTTCGAGTTAAAATTGATCCTGAAAACTGTGGATAATTAAATTAATATAACGATACGATAATTAAATTAATAGAATGATATAAAAATATGTACGAAAATTTCGAGTTAAAATTGATCCTGAAAACTGTGGATAATTAAATTAATACTTACTTTCATAAAATTCATATAAACTTATAATCATAATAAGATACTATCAAAATCGTCATTATATCTTTCAATAGAAGAAATATTTTAGAACCAGCGTGAGAGTATATCTATTTAAATTATAATTTAAAAGACAGTTGTTATAGTTTATTGTGTTAACGCCATCTTTATCGTTTTTGTTAAATAACCCATTAACGTTCTTTGGTGTTAAACCTAACACACATAAATTAGATGATGTATTACAAATTATATACAACGATATAACTTCAATGTTTCGATAAAACTTTACGGCCACTAACCACTCCACCATTTCAGGTCCATTATTAGATAATCATTTCTTGGCCATTTGAAACATCTACTTGGTCTTATATACCATCATACTGCCATGCCCATAGACATGTATAACTATAGACTAGCTGTAAAGCAAAAGAAGTGAAAAAATTAGTAGACGGACCCTGAACATAGTCGAGGTGTAATTATTATTGGTCGTAGGCGAGCGTTGCTTACTGAATATTTCATATGTGTAGTAAAAAATACATAGCATGCGAGAAAATGCTTAGAATAATATACAAACGTCGTTTGCTATCTACTCAATTAAATGTTTCACCATTTTTTTTCATGTTACTTTGAAACTATATTCTATCTCTTTCTTAACCACGCATTTTAAATATGAAATATGACGCATATAGCAGGAATAGAATGTTTCAGATGTGAAAAATTTGTGCATAATCTATAGTTATATATGTCTATGGCTATAGCCACTTACTTGGTCCTATAAACCATCACATTGTTATGGCCACTTACTTACGCCCTATAAAACGTCATTTTGCTATAACTAGATGAATGGGTTATATGCAACGCAAGAAAATGTTTAAAAAATATGCAAATTCTGTATGAAAATATGCAATATAAAATAAAATAATATTTTGAGTTTTTTTCCACGAGGAAGAGGGGTTTGAGATTGCATTTATTTTATCTATTATTATTATTTTTTTTTTATTATTATACCATCACGGCACATCCCACGAGTGGGCTAGCCAGCAGATCAGCTGCATGTAAGAAACATGCAAACTGTCCTCTCCGTGCCAATATAAAATCAAGACATTCATAAAAAAATTGACAGATACCCTTGATCACATTTAAATAGCCATATTATTATAATTATATTTAGCCTCCCAAAATCGCAAATATAGTTTATGTCAGAATTATGAAATTATTATTATTACTGACAATAAGACGATTCTTACAAGGATCATTACAGCTGAAGGCCAATGCGATCCCAGAAGAAAACATTAAACAATATCCGAACGATAACACATGGATTTTAGTATTCAGTCCACGAACGTTTGCGTAGATGCATGACAAGTTAAGCACTGACTTTTGGGTCATCAGAGGCATCGGCGGACCGGCGCTGTCGATACCCTCGAAATGTCCACTTATTGATAGCAGTATTTGGCGGCCACATATCCGGGTCCATCCATTCATCAAACATCGACACTGGTACGCCAATCTTAAATGATGCATGCCCTTTATTTTTTGAGATAATTTGATCTATTTCCAGACCCTCTAAGTCCGGTTTCTTTTTTGTCATATAATTTCTCACATCACTGACCGTTGTCTCAGGTGCCAAGGAGAACACATGAATAAATCGCTTGGGTTCAACTGTTTTAAGCAAATCGTCTGGATTGCCAGTCCCTCTCAATATTGCACGTGGAGGGGCCCGACTCGGAACATTGGTCGCAACTTCATGCAACTGAGATCCGAAACCGTCTCCCCTTCTCTGATCAATCGATCCACGCCGCGAGCGAGACCTAACCACATCCGCATATGCCAATCCAGTTGTCATTGAGACATTAGCAGCCGCACCCGACTGGAACAGGTTCATATCACCGTTAGGTAGGATTGGAATATCTTTATGTGAGAAACTCTTACGAGCTTTGAGATCAGCCACTTCCTTTTCCAGACACTGTATTCTTGTATATAAATAATATAAAGGTACTCTTTACATTTAAAACTTTGAGCCTGAAATTGTCTCTTCAGCATACTTCATTTAACTTGCCTCATTGTCCTATTTTTTTTTTCATTTAAATAAATATCATACTAACGCTAATTTGCAATGCCAAAGTAACGAAATCATATAAATTAAAATCAATCAAATTCGTGATATTTCAAAGATTAAAAAAAAATACCGCACCTACGATTTAAATGTCTGGGGGAACCCGATTGCCATTGATTGGTTAATTTTGATTTCAAATTTGAACTAAGCGTGGAATAATTAAAAAACTTTTACGCATAAAAAAATCAATAATACAAAATATAGGTAGATACATATTAGTAGAATATTTACGTTTTTATTGCAATAATATTCATTATGAAATATAACACGAGCGCTCAAAAAATGTCATATAAAGTAAAATCTTACAAAACATTCAACTCCCACAGCGCACACAATCGTGATTTTTAATATTTGTGTTGTTTTGTGTCATTATATTATAATACGTGGTGTTATACATTGTACTTACTTACTTTACTTTTCGGGCCCGGACTTCAGACCTTGCTATTCCATTAGTATGTAACGACGTATATCGCTTTGTCATTTGCCATTCTCATCACATGCATTCTCAGGCATTGCAATTAGCGAGAATCACTTTGCACCTCCCCGCAGTCGCAGCTTGTGTCTTCCCTTATCAAAAAAGCCCCACCTCTGCTGATTACTTTTGCATCTAGTCACCCTAACCCTTAGTGCGCTGTTCAGTGTTTTCCACGTGGAGTGGCTCAGAATGTAATATATTTTACTTTTGCAAGTCTTAAATTACTGAGATATTACGATCTCCGTGGCTACCCGAACTTTTCTTAGATTGAACTACTTAGTAATTCTAAGGAATATACAAAAAGGATATTTTTTTTACCAAAATACCGTTTTCATATTTAGCGTGAAAGAACGATATAAAAATACGAAAATTTCGAGTTAAAATTGATCCTGAAAACTGTGGATAATTAAATTAATATAACGATACGATAATTAAATTAATAGAATGATATAAAAATATGTACGAAAATTTCGAGTTAAAATTGATCCTGAAAACTGTGGATAATTAAATTAATACTTACTTTCATAAAATTCATATAAACTTATAATCATAATAAGATACTATCAAAATCGTCATTATATCTTTCAATAGAAGAAATATTTTAGAACCAGCGTGAGAGTATATCTATTTAAATTATAATTTAAAAGACAGTTGTTATAGTTTATTGTGTTAACGCCATCTTTATCGTTTTTGTTAAATAACCCATTAACGTTCTTTGGTGTTAAACCTAACACACATAAATTAGATGATGTATTACAAATTATATACAACGATATAACTTCAATGTTTCGATAAAACTTTACGGCCACTAACCACTCCACCATTTCAGGTCCATTATTAGATAATCATTTCTTGGCCATTTGAAACATCTACTTGGTCTTATATACCATCATACTGCCATGCCCATAGACATGTATAACTATAGACTAGCTGTAAAGCAAAAGAAGTGAAAAAATTAGTAGACGGACCCTGAACATAGTCGAGGTGTAATTATTATTGGTCGTAGGCGAGCGTTGCTTACTGAATATTTCATATGTGTAGTAAAAAATACATAGCATGCGAGAAAATGCTTAGAATAATATACAAACGTCGTTTGCTATCTACTCAATTAAATGTTTCACCATTTTTTTTCATGTTACTTTGAAACTATATTCTATCTCTTTCTTAACCACGCATTTTAAATATGAAATATGACGCATATAGCAGGAATAGAATGTTTCAGATGTGAAAAATTTGTGCATAATCTATAGTTATATATGTCTATGGCTATAGCCACTTACTTGGTCCTATAAACCATCACATTGTTATGGCCACTTACTTACGCCCTATAAAACGTCATTTTGCTATAACTAGATGAATGGGTTATATGCAACGCAAGAAAATGTTTAAAAAATATGCAAATTCTGTATGAAAATATGCAATATAAAATAAAATAATATTTTGAGTTTTTTTCCACGAGGAAGAGGGGTTTGAGATTGCATTTATTTTATCTATTATTATTATTTTTTTTTTATTATTATACCATCACGGCACATCCCACGAGTGGGCTAGCCAGCAGATCAGCTGCATGTAAGAAACATGCAAACTGTCCTCTCCGTGCCAATATAAAATCAAGACATTCATAAAAAAATTGACAGATACCCTTGATCACATTTAAATAGCCATATTATTATAATTATATTTAGCCTCCCAAAATCGCAAATATAGTTTATGTCAGAATTATGAAATTATTATTATTACTGACAATAAGACGATTCTTACAAGGATCATTACAGCTGAAGGCCAATGCGATCCCAGAAGAAAACATTAAACAATATCCGAACGATAACACATGGATTTTAGTATTCAGTCCACGAACGTTTGCGTAGATGCATGACAAGTTAAGCACTGACTTTTGGGTCATCAGAGGCATCGGCGGACCGGCGCTGTCGATACCCTCGAAATGTCCACTTATTGATAGCAGTATTTGGCGGCCACATATCCGGGTCCATCCATTCATCAAACATCGACACTGGTACGCCAATCTTAAATGATGCATGCCCTTTATTTTTTGAGATAATTTGATCTATTTCCAGACCCTCTAAGTCCGGTTTCTTTTTTGTCATATAATTTCTCACATCACTGACCGTTGTCTCAGGTGCCAAGGAGAACACATGAATAAATCGCTTGGGTTCAACTGTTTTAAGCAAATCGTCTGGATTGCCAGTCCCTCTCAATATTGCACGTGGAGGGGCCCGACTCGGAACATTGGTCGCAACTTCATGCAACTGAGATCCGAAACCGTCTCCCCTTCTCTGATCAATCGATCCACGCCGCGAGCGAGACCTAACCACATCCGCATATGCCAATCCAGTTGTCATTGAGACATTAGCAGCCGCACCCGACTGGAACAGGTTCATATCACCGTTAGGTAGGATTGGAATATCTTTATGTGAGAAACTCTTACGAGCTTTGAGATCAGCCACTTCCTTTTCCAGACACTGTATTCTTGTATATAAATAATATAAAGGTACTCTTTACATTTAAAACTTTGAGCCTGAAATTGTCTCTTCAGCATACTTCATTTAACTTGCCTCATTGTCCTATTTTTTTTTTCATTTAAATAAATATCATACTAACGCTAATTTGCAATGCCAAAGTAACGAAATCATATAAATTAAAATCAATCAAATTCGTGATATTTCAAAGATTAAAAAAAAATACCGCACCTACGATTTAAATGTCTGGGGGAACCCGATTGCCATTGATTGGTTAATTTTGATTTCAAATTTGAACTAAGCGTGGAATAATTAAAAAACTTTTACGCATAAAAAAATCAATAATACAAAATATAGGTAGATACATATTAGTAGAATATTTACGTTTTTATTGCAATAATATTCATTATGAAATATAACACGAGCGCTCAAAAAATGTCATATAAAGTAAAATCTTACAAAACATTCAACTCCCACAGCGCACACAATCGTGATTTTTAATATTTGTGTTGTTTTGTGTCATTATATTATAATACGTGGTGTTATACATTGTACTTACTTACTTTACTTTTCGGGCCCGGACTTCAGACCTTGCTATTCCATTAGTATGTAACGACGTATATCGCTTTGTCATTTGCCATTCTCATCACATGCATTCTCAGGCATTGCAATTAGCGAGAATCACTTTGCACCTCCCCGCAGTCGCAGCTTGTGTCTTCCCTTATCAAAAAAGCCCCACCTCTGCTGATTACTTTTGCATCTAGTCACCCTAACCCTTAGTGCGCTGTTCAGTGTTTTCCACGTGGAGTGGCTCAGAATGTAATATATTTTACTTTTGCAAGTCTTAAATTACTGAGATATTACGATCTCCGTGGCTACCCGAACTTTTCTTAGATTGAACTACTTAGTAATTCTAAGGAATATACAAAAAGGATATTTTTTTTACCAAAATACCGTTTTCATATTTAGCGTGAAAGAACGATATAAAAATACGAAAATTTCGAGTTAAAATTGATCCTGAAAACTGTGGATAATTAAATTAATATAACGATACGATAATTAAATTAATAGAATGATATAAAAATATGTACGAAAATTTCGAGTTAAAATTGATCCTGAAAACTGTGGATAATTAAATTAATACTTACTTTCATAAAATTCATATAAACTTATAATCATAATAAGATACTATCAAAATCGTCATTATATCTTTCAATAGAAGAAATATTTTAGAACCAGCGTGAGAGTATATCTATTTAAATTATAATTTAAAAGACAGTTGTTATAGTTTATTGTGTTAACGCCATCTTTATCGTTTTTGTTAAATAACCCATTAACGTTCTTTGGTGTTAAACCTAACACACATAAATTAGATGATGTATTACAAATTATATACAACGATATAACTTCAATGTTTCGATAAAACTTTACGGCCACTAACCACTCCACCATTTCAGGTCCATTATTAGATAATCATTTCTTGGCCATTTGAAACATCTACTTGGTCTTATATACCATCATACTGCCATGCCCATAGACATGTATAACTATAGACTAGCTGTAAAGCAAAAGAAGTGAAAAAATTAGTAGACGGACCCTGAACATAGTCGAGGTGTAATTATTATTGGTCGTAGGCGAGCGTTGCTTACTGAATATTTCATATGTGTAGTAAAAAATACATAGCATGCGAGAAAATGCTTAGAATAATATACAAACGTCGTTTGCTATCTACTCAATTAAATGTTTCACCATTTTTTTTCATGTTACTTTGAAACTATATTCTATCTCTTTCTTAACCACGCATTTTAAATATGAAATATGACGCATATAGCAGGAATAGAATGTTTCAGATGTGAAAAATTTGTGCATAATCTATAGTTATATATGTCTATGGCTATAGCCACTTACTTGGTCCTATAAACCATCACATTGTTATGGCCACTTACTTACGCCCTATAAAACGTCATTTTGCTATAACTAGATGAATGGGTTATATGCAACGCAAGAAAATGTTTAAAAAATATGCAAATTCTGTATGAAAATATGCAATATAAAATAAAATAATATTTTGAGTTTTTTTCCACGAGGAAGAGGGGTTTGAGATTGCATTTATTTTATCTATTATTATTATTTTTTTTTTATTATTATACCATCACGGCACATCCCACGAGTGGGCTAGCCAGCAGATCAGCGGCATGTAAGAAACATGCAAACTGTCCTCTCCGTGCCAATATAAAATCAAGACATTCAGGATGGGTGGCAAACCTCATCGCTGAATTTAAGATGTAAAATGTCTCTATTTTTTCGAACACCTGCCTTTTACAGGACACTCGAAAACTTACGCAGAAGAGTGGGAGACCAATTCTTTACCAGGTGCTCCACGGGATATTTTATCTATTGCAGTAGTTATCCATAAATGTTTACCGGCCCCCTACTATACAATTCACAAAAATTGTAACATGTTCTGTATTTTTTAAGTTATTATTAATTTCATGTTACAATACTCGTAGAACGCTGGCTTGAGAGCACAGGCTTGGAGCTTGCTCTAGACTCTAGGGGCTCCGGTTAGTGGTCCGCGCCAGGCTTAGGATGATGTATGTCCTTTGCATATCCCAGTGAAGCTAGAACGATGATCAGAAGGTTTTGCCTCATCGAGGACACGAACCACGAAGGTAGATGCAAATGGGAGAAATTAAAGAGAATTAATATAACACCCAACAGGAACCAACAGCAGGGCTACTCTTGACAAAACTAAACACGATCTTAATCTAGTCTTGATCTTGATCATACGACGCACGAAGTGACTAGTGGTCAAAAATACACGCAAACCGATCACGCGTTAGCGGTAGCGCGGTGTTTTTGACCATAGTCCCTTCGTGCGTCGTATGATCAAGATCAAGACTAGATTAAGATCGTGTTTAGTTTTGTCAAGAGTAACCCTGCTGGAGCTGTAATTCGCTGACGTTTATTGGTTGTTGCTAGCGCTTCCCAAAGGTTTGTACTGTGGGTTTGTACTGGAAGTAAATGACGTCTTTTTGTTTAAGATGGAAGATTCGAACTCGCGATATTAAAGTTCATCAATAAAATGTTTTGCGAATTCATAAAGGCTAAAGCACATATTTGTATAATATAATCCGATATCTAGTTAGAATGATAATTTGATTGTTAGAATTTCGGAGCGTTTCCATTTGCTTGATGAAAACAGCTATTGACAAACTTCAGAGATGAATACTTTTAAAATAAAGTGTTGACGTTGTTAGAGAAAAGTGAGAAAAACTTCAAAGAAGTGACTTTAGGAAATTTATTAATACTACAATATATATTCAGGCGACCCGAACCGTCAACCTATGGCATTAGTTTATAGTAGGTATCTACATATTAGTATTATTTTCTTCTTCTTCTTCTCCTTGGGCAATTATTAGTCCCACATGGTGGTGGGGTCTGCCTTATTTTATATTAGTATTATTTTATATTAGATAATAAAGTACCCAGACACATTGTTTTGTACCTGTATTACAGAACATGTTACTAAATAAAATCTACCTACGAGTTACCATATCTTTAATAAAATGTCCACTGTCCTGCACGACATCTCTCTTAAATTGCATAATGATATTATTTTTTTGATAAGAATTATTGTACAAATTAAATGACTATTACATAAATTAATACAAGACAAAAATATAATGCTCTTTTTGTGTTTCACTTTTTACCTTCCAAATACCAATAATTACAAAACCAATCAGAAACCTCGATTGGAGAACCATGTCTACACAATGCAACATTGTGTAAAATCTAATCGGAAGAAGTTAGAAAGGTGTCCCAACGTTTACGAATTGGCTCTAGGCTGGCTTAAGTGATCACTTTCGGTGTCCATGGACAACGTTCACCAATTCCACCATTCTCACTGTCACGATTTAAGGTCCACCAATCGAGAGACGCTTTATGCAAACCTTAGAAGCAACCATCTTTTTGTGATCTCATTTTTCAGATCTCAAATAGATCGCGATCTCCCGTCTGAATGGCGCCGGAACAATTAAGTTCAATTATGGATGTAACTAGATGTGGGCAAATGGTGCAGTCCCCCAGGACCCACGATCCTTAGTGGCCCCTAACGTAGGAATTGATTTACCCTCAATATTGAGGATCTTGAACTTAACCAACAGTGGAAAAAAAGAATATTATATTTCTACTACCTCCCTCCTTGTCGTTTATGAATTATGGAGCTATGTTACAAAAGATAAAAGTACTTAATGATTCAATGCTCTACCTCAGGGCCTATTAGACCAGTAGTTACGCCATTGACGTTATTATTGTATAGGTACGTACCTATTTATTGTAATATAAAGCAAAGTAAACAGGTGAGATTATGGAAAGCTTCGTTGTATCCAAATAATTGACATTAATATTGTCTGTTGGTATATCTAGAATTCTTGTTAGTTAAGTAATGTATTAATTGTCCCTCTAGGTAGATGTACCTACATTTACAATAAAAGTTTAACTGGAGCCAAAAACACCTGACACGGCTAATACATTAGTGAGACGGATATTCCCATCTCAAACATAGGACTCCCATCCCACATTCAGGACTCCTTAATTGTTTCATTAGCTCACCAACACGCACCACATCCTTTGTTTGATAAGCTGTTAATATTATTATTAATGTAGTCTACAAAATAGGGCAGGGTGGGTCGGAACCTTCAACCCCTACGAGACACACGTGGATAAATTAAAATAGTGGACAAAAGGAGTTTTTAATGATTTCTAAGAATGTGGTCAATGAAATTAATTTCCACATAATTAGTAGGTAAGAAACAGATTTATTTATATGCTGTAGCTTTAAACATATTGTAATGATTCAGTTAAAGATTATTATCTGTCACGAGTTGTTATAAATTGATCCACTGGGTGGTTTGCTTTTCATCGAATGAAAAAGTAATTTAATTTTTGTAAGAGTCTACAATTTGGAATAGTTAGTTAATTTGTTATTGCATATGTGTGGAACATAGAAAGTTTGTTATGTAAAATCTGTGCTGGAGATTTGGGTTTATATTCTACGCAAACATCCCAAAAGTGAGTGAGTCATCTTTTCTGTGCCATCAAACCATGAAATACTAATAATTGTGTAGAGATTAAGATAGGTACTGAATTGCTAAATGATATTCATTACATAAATAGATTAAATAAGCTCAACATCAGAAGGTAAGTAAGCTCATCATAATATTTTAGATTTCAGATTCTGAAACTTGAGCTTAAATTCTAAATTATAACTTTACTGTAACTTAAGAACACATCGTTTCGAATGTGAATATTTTCTCATTTTATAGAGTCGAAAGAAAGTGACAGCTTTATTTGAAATAATATTGAATTCGCATTCTTTGATTACATAAGTACATGAAAATAATAATAAAATACATTCAGCAAAGGAACAAAAGCCCAAGGCATATTTATTATGAGTTCTTTTAACTATGTCTTTTACAAAATGTAGGAAAAAAGCGATTATTGAATTATTATGAAGAGTAATCATATAAAATCAACGTATGAAATTATATTTTGCTGGTAGGCACAAAAAAAGCTGTGAAGGTTTTTCAATTCAAATATACCTATATTTGTATAATAAACACGATTATGTGTACTATTTTTTATGTAATAGGTTTACAGTAAACAGTATTTACTTTTTGTAATAGTAGTTAAGAGTAACATCTATAGAAACACATTTAAATACTTCAATGCTGCGATGAGGTATGTCATCCATTCTGAATATCTTAAATTCTTGTTGGCACGAAGAGGATGATACTCATGTTTTTCATATGCACTTGAATGAATAAATATATATTTATATTTTTTTAGATAAATAATACGTATTTTAATATTTTCGGATTCAAACGGTAGGGGACTACAAATTTTTCATATAGGTACATATAAGTTTTTCCAAATCTTTTTGTGATTCTGAAAAGGATTTCAGTCTATTGAGAGTCTAAACATTTCACAGTCTAAGATTTCATTACAAAAAAAAAAAAGCGTGAAGACGAGTCCAATGAATGAAATTTTATTATCTCGGCAAGAGTAGAATTAAGTTTAATTTGAAAGTTACGATTATATGCATGATTTTTTTTAGAAGATAGTATAGACACCTAAAATATATTCGTACTATGTGAATATTTTAATTTCTTTATTGAATTTATTCATTTTACAATGTTTTCTTTATTGTTTCTTCCTTTTGCACCATTCATATCGTAGTTAATATAGTATAGTATTGGTGTTGTAATTTATAAAGTCACCGCTCGCCCCTAACCCAGCCTGTTGTTAGGTCGGGTAAACTGAGGGCGAAGGCATTTCAAACTTGCTGAATTGAATTTTCCATAGGGTGAATAATGTGGGCTATGCTCATACGTGAGAGTGTCCATTTTTATCATGGGTGGAACATCTTATATTTATAATGAGTTTTGTTTGATTCCAACTCTAAAAGGTTAAGGTAAAAAAAATAATATTTTAATCTGCAGGGTTATTCATGACACTATCTTAATTTTGTATTGATCTTAACTACGATGCGCTATGTGACTAAAGTCAAAAATACGTGCATGCCAATCCAGTGGTAGCTGGGTATAGTCGTTTTCAATATTTTCATGAGTATTATGATTGTATCGTAAAACATAACCCCAAGAATTTACCAGCCTTGGTTATAATCATACGACGCGCGAAAGGACTATGGTCAAAAATATCGCGCTATCGCTACCGCGAGACTGGTATGCACATATTTTTGACTTTTATGAAGTGATTTTATGTCTGAGATATTATCTATATCATATTTCTAGGAACGATGTGGAAAGAGGTAGCCATTCAGTAAAGGTGATTCAATACTCACATAATGAAATTGAACCGAAAGCTTGTTACAATTCTGTGTTTAAAAAAGGAACTACGCAATCTGAAAACATATTTTAACATGAATTTATCCATGTATTAAAATAAAAATAAAAACTAACTACCTACGAACAGGTATTTTCAAACATGCTACGTGCTTTTAATCAAAATATCGTACGTCATAATATCTTCATGGTGATATTATAAATAACGTGTAATGTAAAATATAAAGATAGCTAAAATAAAAAAAAATCAGTACCGGTAACAAATTTCCGCACGACCGAATAGTCAATTCCATATCAGAATGACATAATCTGATACCATAAACGAATCGTTCGCATCATGGGCGTACCGTAACTAACCCAGTTTGCCCCCTGAGTAGAAAAGTATACAAAATGAGTACTAAATAGTAGAAGAGTATACAAAATTAGTAGTAACGTATGGATAATATTGGCGTCGTAGCAGGATGCTGCTCGCCTTAGAAGTTAGACCAAATATAAAGTGACTTTAGAATTGTTGTTTATAAACGAAGAAATCGCAAACCATTTCAAATTTTTACAGCGAATTGAAAATTTAATGAAAGGGGTATAAACTTTTGTGTGTATACCACATTACCAAATCTGAAAACTAAAGTAAAAAAGGTTCCACACAGTTAAAACGATTGCAACAATTAGATTAATTCTACATAAGTTCCTGTCCCACTCCTAGAAAACATCCCAGGTACGGCCATAGTTTGCAGAATTCTGTACAAACAAATAATATCAAATAGTACACTACTCGTATGCGCAATAATAATATAATTTTGTGTAACATTTCATTTGATCAGAAGTAAGCGCGTCATTTCCTCTATTCGTTTTTGTTTGTGTGCTGATGCATCGATGTACATACTATATACCTATAGGTATATTATGTAGTGTTAAAAAGTTACAACACACGGCTGTTTTTGAGAATTTGATCCACGTGGTTCTCGGATGCTTAGGTACAATGAACATTCTACAAAAATGATAGAAATAATTTATATACCCTTTACACATTATGAAGGTACCTTTATAATTAACATTCTAATGTAAATGTATAATATAGTTGTTGATTGATATAGGTAGTTTAGATACATGTTGGCATGTATGTATCTTTTGGTCGAATACAGAATTTATTTATACATATGTAACGAGAGAAAAAAAATTAAATACATTAATATATACTCGTACTATATATACATAATATACTATCGATTTAGGATGTTAAATGTTGCGTAGCATGCAAAAAGTGTTGATTTATGTTGCAATGGTGGGATATCCTTTGTTACTAGGGAGGGGAGATGGGAGATATGTGTACAAGGAAACCCAGGAACTAGTGCGGACATGACCAACTGATATTCACTATATAAACCTCCTTAGCTCCTACACCGTATTACTTATTCGTGCGTTATAATTTGATATTATACTTACATACATACAACATACATATATACCTGCCATGATAATATTAGAATTATTATTATTTCTTACTTATAACCCTTTTCAAAATCAGATGTCGGCAATGGAAAACAAATTGAATTGTTTACCCAATGTATGTATATTTTACTTACAAATGCTCAGTAGATTTTTTTTCATTTTTTTTTTCTATCTAGATACAATACTTTAACTTTTGTTAAATGCAATTTTACTTAAAATTGCATTTAACAAAATTTAATGTCTGCTGTCATTATTCTAATGTATAAAATTCTCGTGTCATGGTGTTTGTTATCGGCTGGTCCGATTTTTATGAAATTTTCTGTGCTTATCGTGTAGGTCTGAGAATTGGCCAACATCTAATTTTCATACCCCTAAAAGTTGAGGGTGTTCCATCCCAATTTTTTATTTTTATTTCTCGGTCAATTTTTTTTAATTTAATTTTTTTATGGTGAAGCATTAAAAAATACATATAGCCCTGAATTTTCACCCTTATACTCCCCTATAATAATGTATAGGTATGGCAAAACAACGTTTGCCGGGTCAGCTAGTATGCTTATAATATTTTCATTTTTTTTTGGGATTGGAGATCTTGATCCTCTTGAGATCTGATATAGGCGATATCAGATAAAATGTTTGCTTCTGTTGATTTGCATTAAATATTTTTGGATTGATGATTGTGGGTGCATTGCCATAAAATGAAACAAGAACGTTGATGGACCCTACATGGAGAGTGGGAGAATTGGTGAACGTTGTTCATGGATATCAAAAAAGATCACTTTAGCCAACCTAGACCTGATTTGTAAGCATTTGTTTGCCTTTCTCACTTCTTTTTATTGAATTGTTCACAAAGTTAGGTACATACATGGTTCATAAATTGAAATGTCTAATTGGTTTTATTTTCATTTACGCTACGATATTATCAATTCAAAATGATAATATTTGATATAACCACAGAATTCCATACAAAACCTAGAACCCTGACTCATTTACAAAAGTGAGGCAAAAAATCAATGATTTTTGACAGAACGGTTGGCGAAAGCGTGTGGTGTTTCCTACATTTTATGGAGTATTTCTCGCATTTTCATAAAAATATATCATTTTTACATTTATAAAAACGTAATTGGACATTTTTTGAAGTTCTTGTCGACGTTTTCAGCGATTTATCACTTTTTTTCGCCAACCGTTCTGTCAAAAATGCCGAAAAATGGTGCCTCACTTTATTACAATGAAAATACATACGAGTACTCCATCTAGGTATAATATATATAAAAATCTATGGACATAACATGAAAAATCATAAAGTATTTAAGTATTATGTAAAAAATCTATTGAAATTATGTTTAGATATGATTTCACTTAGTAAATAAGATTATACAAAATAATTGTTATCTTGTAAAGTGTTCGATAGATATAAAATAGTTTAGAAGGTATTTTTTTGTATACCTATCTTATATCATGAAGTTTTTACGACGTTACAGAAGCCATTATTAATATAAATGCATGCTGATATTTTTGTAGGTATCAAAGTTTCCATTAGTAATGCAGGAGCTTGGCGACAGTCCATGATTATATCACCCAAAAGCACAAATACCGTTCATAGTCTGAGCTACCCTACGTGAAAGACACTGAATAGACTAAGAGTTGGTGTGACTAGGTGCAAAAGTAACCAGCAGATGTGGGACTTCCTGGATGGGGAGGACACGAGCTGCGACTGCGGAGAGGTCCAGAGTGATTATTGCAATGCCTGCTGATGCGGAATGCATGTGATGAGAATGACCTTAAGATGGCAAATGACAAAGCGATATGTATACTGGAGTGGTAAGTTCTGAAGTCCGGACCCGAAAAGTAAAGTAAGTAGTAATGCAGTTTAAAAGTTTGCATTGTTAATGACTGAGAAAATATAAGTACAAATCTACATTACATAAAACTATTATTTATAATAATAAGATGTTAAGGCAATTCTTACACAGTCTCATAATTCACTACTTGAACAAACTTCATCTATTCTTCTTATAATCGCTGTGCTATAATATTTTCTATCATAATTTTGTAATACAAACTGCAGTGCTTACTTAGTGAATGCGGAATAATAGTTAATGAGATGATAGCGAACGTTGAACAAATACAGAATTACTTCATTTGCATTGTTACCAAAGTAAAACAATATATGTAGGTACATTTATACATAGTATCAAGTATATTCTATGGGCGTACTCAGTCAATCACTAGGATCTCGGAAATATATTATGGAAAGTAGGGAAAATTAGTATTAAATTAAAAAATTGACATCGAAATGGGGAGGTGTCCCCCTAGAAGTCAAATAAAAAATAAAATAGTTTTAAAATTATTGTACAAAAATAAGAATATCTTGAAATATCTCAAATTCTGGCGACTATCTATTTCTATCTAAAATTGAAAATCTGGCAACCGGGGATAGGGGAAGGGTTAGTGTTAAAGAAAATTTGCGCGTAGAAAACTATCTAAAATACTAAATCATGGAAAAAGCGTCTTAAAAAGGAAAACACATTTGATAATTGTGACAATATAAAATTGTTAAGTTATATAGATTGACACATTTAAGTTTTTTGTTGTTGATATATTTGCTTCCCTTTTGTTTTTTAGTAGTGATATTTTCCCCATAACGATATAGATCTTTTCACAGTTCCTTAATCACTTCTTGTAATTATATATTGTTTACAAAAAAAAAAAAATAGCATAAGTACCTACATTAGTTTTTTTTATCAGACGAATTTGAAAATATAATTGTAAATTTTTATATTTAGTAATTTCATCAATAAACTGAATGTACGAGTAGCTAATTAGTTTCAATGCTTATTTATTATATGAAAATCTCAATACTTAACAGAACAGAGTGCCTTTTGAACCCCGTGGCTGTTAATATACAAGAAATAGCTTCGTGTTATTTTCAAACATATTATTTTACAAGTATGTAGATTGTAGGTACATGCTTGTTGTAACAGTTAGCACGTGGATAAATAATTGGGAGAACATAATATCCTTTGATAAAATTCATTAAAAGTGTTAAACAGGTTGATGTGTAGGTATATTGTAGGAAGGAGTGGTTTGAGATTCTTCATAATTATATTTATTTATTTATTTATCCTTTTTGCACATCATCATTACATGTCGAAGACCAAAATTAACGTGCGCTTTGAGGGAGTTCTTTTGAACCAGACCGAATACCCGAAATATCTGGGTGTCACTCTTGATCGTACCCTAGCTTATAGGAAACATATTGACTCACTCTGCGGTAAATTAAAAACTAGAAATAACGTCATCCAGAAGCTGGCGGGGTCAGGATGGGGAGCTAATGCCGAGACACTACGTACTGCGGGACTGGCGCTTGTGTATTCCACCGCAGAATATTGCGCCCCAGTATGGGATGGAAGTGCCCATACTAAGAAAGTGGATATCCGACTCAATACCACAATGAGAACCATTTCCGGATCATTGAAACCCACCCAGTGCCAGTGGCTACCCGTCCTGGCGAACATCGAACCTCCTCACCTTCGTAGAAGTACCTCAACGCTGCGGGAGTGGACGAGGGCGCGCGACAACACCTCTCTCCTTAACACGACCTTAAGAGACATTCCGAATACTAGATTAAAATCAAGAAGGCCGTTCTGGTCCAGAGCACAGGTCCTGGAAAATGGTAACTTCAATGCGGAACAGGCATGGCGGAATGAATGGGATAGTAAAAACACAAAAAATAAATACTTAGTAACAGACCCAACCAAAAGACTTGATGGTTTTACGTTGGACCGTAGGGAGTGGGTGAGATTGAACCGCATTAGAACGGACTGCAGCAGAAGCGCAGCGGAGCGCCATAAATGGGGGTACATTGCCGACCCTAGCTGCGATTGCGGGGCAACATCACAAACCACGCAACATATTGTTGCTGATTGCCCTATTTATAGGTTCCACGGTGTGATGGAAGGTTTTAGTAATCTGACAACCGAAGCCAGAATTTGGCTGAGGGATACAAGAGTCATTTTATAAATTTTAAATATTTTGCGATTGTATTTTATTTTACAATTTTATCTTTCTGACATGTTTTTTTTTACAATTTTATCTTTTTGACATTTTTTTTTTACAATTTTACCTCTTTGACATTTTTTTTTATGATTTTTGTTTTTAGTGATTTTTATGATTTATAGCGCCTGACATGCCATACGATTATATATATATATATATATGAATGACTGTGTGATCAAATTTTCATCGGAAATGCATGTGCAACATGCATTCCATTAATGAAAGATCACTTGATTTTACGCAGGAGATAGTATGAGGTGAAGGTTTTACTCCATTTCACTGCGTACAGTCGGGCAGAGACTTGGCTCTTGCCTTTGCATGTGGGACGAGACACGGCCCGTCACCGGAACATGCAGATTGGATTTGCAGAATAGGTGTTGTGTTTCTGCATTGTGTATACATGTGCTTCTTCAGGACCATCTCGCAGAATGGCCGACACAACATTAAATCCAGTATGCGGGGAGTATCGCATATTATGAATGACTGTGTGATCAAATTTTCATCGGAAATGCATGTGCAACATGCATTCCATTAATGAAAGATCACTTGATTTTACGCAGGAGATAGTATGAGGTGAAGGTTTTACTCCATTTCACTGCGTACAGTCGGGCAGAGACTTGGCTCTTGCCTCCGGTGACGGGCCGTGTCTCGTCCCACATGCAAAGGCAAGAGCCAAGTCTCTGCCCGACTGTACGCAGTGAAATGGAGTAAAACCTTCACCTCATATATATATATATATCATTACATGTATAACGGTGTTAACAAAACAATATAAAATTTAAAAAAAATGGACGATACGCAGTGGCGAGATTATCACTATAAAGTGATTTCTTCCATCTAACCAATGCAATGTTATATAAAAATCCACAGATAGAAATAATACGCGAAGATAATGGTAGGATTGAAAAATTGCTTAATTTAATAACCTCACCATGAAACTAATTGCTCGAATGTATAAGATTTAACTTAAACAAAGGTGTCTGTCTCTGAACTTCGTGTGGTGAATTAAAATAATATATTACTGTTTTTAGAAAAAAAATATATTTTGAAACTATAACGTTTAGAAACTACAATTATATCAATTAATTAGTCCAGTGTTCATTTCTAAAAAAGGAATAAATACATTATAATTTTAACCTTAACTAATGCCATTTTAATGAAATATTTACATAATGTATTATTTAAGCCATACAACTACATTTATACTTAAATCTCTCCTAGTCTTATGGGAATTCTACGCCTCGTGTAGCTTCAAACAAATCTTTAGGTTAACAAACACAGGTATTGCTTGGGATTGGTTTTTCTACCATAGGTTTATTTTTTTGTTACTTCAATGCTGTTAGTGGAACAAAAGTAAAAACATAGTTTTCTCACGAGATTTGGTGATTGTTGTGGTTGAATAATAATTACTCGGAATTTCATTAGATTTTTTCCCCACAAAGTTATTCATTGCGAAGTTAGTTTCATGTGCCGCGGAAGGGATTAGTGGCTTAGAAAAAACTATTCCTGGTACAGCTGATATAATTCCAACATATAACTAAACTAGCAGATACTTGTATGAAAATCGATCAATTTATTTGTTAGTAATCTCTTGCTCTAACTTAATTAATAGCTTCAACACGATTCAAATAAAACTTGTTATTAAACTTGGTGTTAGTTGGAAGCACTAACTAACTTTAAGATGATAATCTCACCAATGCCTATTTAAACTTCATTGATTGTACATAACCTGAACTATAAACTTTGTAAAATAATCAATGATGTGTGAAAATTATGTGAACACATTTTATTTATTGTGAATATCAAAATAAAAGGTGATCAAAGGATTTTCAACGCCATGGAATGATACTTTGTTAATTCATAACCTCTTCGGAAGTCAATATTTCTTTCGTAGTAAATGTCATGGGAATGGGTATTTTTTAGTTAGACAATCTTCCTGCATGTAAAAAATGTATAAATTATAATAATGGATTGTAAAAATCTCTCGATTTGTGAAATATACGGTTCGTAGTGATAAGGCGCAAAGTTATAATGGATTGTAAAAAATCTCTCGATTTGTGAAATATACGGTTCGTAGTGATAAGGCGCAAAGTTATAATGGATTGTAAAAAATCTCTCGATTTGTGAAATATACGGTTCGTAGTGATAAGGCGCAAAGTTATAATGGATTGTAAAAAATCTCTCGATTTGTGAAATATACGGTTCGTAGTGGGTGTATTTAATATTAGAAACACTATTAAGTAAAAATATATACCTACTCTGACCGGAATATATTTATTTTTCCAGTGCATCTTAAAAAGTATATTAGGGCAATCAATCAATGAAGTAATGAAGTCGCAATTTTCTTTTCTTTATTTGTCTTAGAGCAAGGGAAAATAGTGTATAACGATAGGCTGGATCGGCGATCCGTCCTCTCTTCCTAACCCCATAATCCCTCATATTGTGACGTGAGGAGATAAACAAATGTTTTTGATTGATTACAATTTTTGTTTATTTACAATAAACTGGTATCGTCCACTTTCGTTCAATAGAACAAACATTCTTAATGCTTAAATTAATACTTGCACTGTTCATTTAATATCGCGTTGTGTGTGTTATGTTAGTTCTATGCAAAGTTCATAACTGCGGTCAATACTTAATGCACTTGTACATTCGTAGTCCTCTTGTAATTAATGATCATTTCGGATTGGATTTTGTTCAAACACCAGGGGTTATATTAAATATGGACGTGGCATTCCATGAAACATAACATAATTGTATGGAAGCACAGTCATATGTTTCGAATATATAACGGCATAGGAATGAATCAGTATATGTACGAATATACCGTAATAGTGACGTTTATGAATATAATTTCGCTTCCGTTACTAAAGATTTTTAAGATTTCGTTTGATTTTACTTTACTATAGGCACAAAATGAGAAAATTTCATATTCTTTTTCGAGATGCAGTTCGGAAGTTTTACTCTCTTTCTATCTCTTTGGTGGTTTTCCTCGGGATCGTGAACTGACTAGTGTCTTCCTTGCGCATGCAAGATTCTGTTTTCAGCCATTCGATCTACACGGTCTTTTCAGAACCATTTCTAATTCCATCTTACAATGTCAACAGTATTGCACATTTTTCTAATAACAGTATCTTTTATTCTGTTTCTGAGAATTTTTTCCGCAACTATACGTTAGGTATTCATTTCTGATGTTCTAAATAAGTTTTTAGTTCGTAACGTATCTGCTCTTGTTTCGATACTGTGTATCATCATAGGTCTAACACAGGTTTTATATATTCGGATTTTACTTTCAATTAGATTAATGTTTATTTCTCCATATGGGCAGTGATGATAGTTTGACATTTTTAAGAGGACTCTTGAAAATGTCAAACTTAGTTTTAGACGAAAGCGTTCGAGTTCTTTAAAAAAATTAATGAAAAATTAATTGTGTTTAGAAATATTGTTATTTGTAATCATGAATTTTCACTCTGTGAACGTACAAATATTAGAATTGCTTTTTCAAAAATTCAGATCATCAGTAAATGTAAGCGGTGCATAAAAATACTGTACGTGAATGACAAAACATTACAATCAGGTAGGTAACAGAGAATTAAGAACAGAATCATTTATAGGTATTATATGTATAAAATAAAAATAAATTTAAAATTTACTTTTAATTACAACAAGAATCTATTTTATATTAGGTATATAAAAGATCTTTGATCACCACTATAGTAGAGGCGAAAATCCTTGCTTCCTTCACGCAGCTGCTGCCAAAAATATTCTGATTTCCATTTCCGCTTCCGTTAAATACTCAATCGTTACATCGGTAATATCTAGATACATATTATTGTTAGATATATAAATACCTTCATATCATATAATATAATATGCAAGATGTATCATTACATATTCGTATATTGTATCACGAAGGTAACTGGAATATTCGATTTACTAATATAATACCTGATATTAATACATTTATGATGAAATTCAATATAAATGTATGTAAAAGCAAATTTTGAATATGTCCATTCATCTATGTATTAAATTTATGTCGATTCAGGATTAAATTAAATTTTTTAAAGTAGGTAGGTACTAATAAATGCCAAATAATTTTACAGGGTCCTATTTTGCTTAAATAATCTGGCCAAAAAAACTCTATAGTTTTGGCTCACATTCAGAGGGTTATTTTTCACTCATTGTAAAAAAAACCCTCTGAATGGAGGACACTTGCCTCCATTCCATTTTTATTGAGAAAACAGTTAAATGAAAATGAATGCCTTTTTTAAAGGTGTAAAGATATAATTCTCACTGTGAAATTTTTGTGATTACGTAAATTACGTAAGGATGTATAATATTGTATATTTCACAAGTAGTAGGTACCTACATAGATAGACACTTTACGAGGGTCTACTTGTGTTTTTATATCCATTATTATTGTCTATACTACTTGCTACAGCAGTCTTTGCTGCTTCATCTCATCCGCCATTTACTCATTCTTCCGTGGAATCAAAATGGCGACTCGCTACATTAGGCAATACACGCTTATTTTTTCACTCAAACCGTTCTACAGACAAAACAAAAATGCCGAGAAAACATAGCATTCGCGGGAGAAAGTTACCAAGAATTTTTATTACATTTCTGTCTGAGATCTATTAAAAATGAACAAATTTATTTTGTTTTAACTTGTGAAAAGTACATTATGACCATGGTTGTAAAACAGTGTTAATTTGAAGGCAGCTTTGTGGTTGACACATTATTATTGTTTGAAATTGGGTTCGTCGGTAGCCTGGAGGTAGAGTCTCGGCCTTCAGAACATGGGGTCCGTGGTTCGATCCCAGGTGCCGGCAAACTCCCCTTTCACGGAACAAGCTTTTAGCTTAGTGTGAAAGGTGTATAAGGTTATATTTGGGTTTAAAACAAACCCAGATATATCTTTTTAAAAAAAAAAAAATCGAAACTGGACAAATCAAATGTTTGGCAGTAAAATGTCAGTAAAACACAAAAACTAATTTGATTTTGACTGACTTCTCTTAAACTACTGATTTTTTCCGGTATTTTTCACAAAAATTGAAAGATTTTTACTATTTTGGGAAATCAGTTTTACAGAACTCAACAGAAAGATTTCTGCATACTTAGTTGAAAAACATTTTTCATCTGTCCATTTTCGATACTAAACCAATCATTTTGGACTAATAATCTGAACGTTAGAGGCTACTCATTACCTTCCAATTGTTTTTCTGTACGTCACTTACATTTGAATGCTATGGAAAAAATCACAAAACTTAATAAAAAACAACACACACAGACATCGATTAAAAAGGTCATAATTAAAAAAAAATGTACATAGTTCATTTTCACAAAACCGTTAAATCCAGTTCAAATTTTAATTACTTCCTTTATTAATTTTTTTTTTTTTTTTTTTTTTTTTTTTTTTTTTTTTTATTTTTTTTTTATTTTTTTTTTTTTTAAAAGATATATCTGGGTTTTGTTATAAACCCAAATACAACCTTATACACCTTTCACAGTAAGCTAAAAGCTTGTGTCGTGAAAGGGGAGTTTGCCGGCACCTGGGATCGAACCACGGACCCCTTGTTCATGAGGCCGAGACCCTACCTCCAGGCTACCGACGAACTCAAATGTTATCAAACTTTATACATGTTAAATATTTGAAATTTAAGAAGTGTTCGTACGAGTACATATTAGGTACGTGTTATGTGCTATTGAAATCACGCATGATATGTCAAATTAGAATTCCAGCAAAAACTGTGTCATGAGGAAAATTACGAAGTTATTTTCCCTTTGGCTTTGCAACTGAAAAGATGATAATAATATGAAAATGAGAATAATAATTAGATATCTACTCTATGTATTATATTACTTATTCTGTCATCTTCGCATTTTGTTCTCGGCAATAAGTCTCAACAGAGTACACACCCACATGCATAAAGCTGTGAAATATCAATTTATAAAGAGATGTATAAATACTCGTACATTGTATGTGGAGGGAAAATATAAAAGATGTATCCTGAAAGCATGAAACTCTTAAGCCGCATTTATATTATTTCAGCTTATTTTGCTTTAGAGGTGCGCTAAACCTATATTGAACTTCAGTTTCTACAGCTTTGCTACTACATAGGTACTAATTGACAGCTTTCTGGTAAAGTTACATCCGTCCATCGCGGCATCTTGCAATAAACTTGTAATAAACATGCAAGTCGTCTACTCAAACATTCTGGATGGATAGTGTTCTAGTAGAGTGACCAACTTCCAATTAGCTCGAGTGGAGTGTCTAGCTCCAGAAGATAAACTTGACATTGTATGCGTTACTGTAGTTCTCATGCTATGTAGCAAAACACTTGAAGTAGAGCTAAGTAATGCAAGAGACAAATTTTGAATAGCTGTAATAAATCCTCGTAATGAATGTCTTATTATGAAATATATTTTTAGTGTCTTTTAAAAGGCTTTTAAAGGATTTTGTATGTCAAATGGTATGAACATGTTACAAATGATGCTGTGCGCCGGCGCACCCAGCAGAGACCTGTAATCTCCGTAATACAGGAGAGACGATGGTCCTGGCTGGGACATGTTTTGAGAATGCCTAATGATAGTTGGCCAAAAAGAGCACTGTTCTTCCGTCCGCAGGGGTTCCGTCGGCTCGGGCGTCCCTCTTTCACAATACACCGTTCCTATGACAGCGATATCAGAGCGCAAGGAATGTCGTGGAAAGAGGTGACGCAATTGGCACAGAGACGTTATGAATGGAGGAGGCTGGTTTCTGCCCTGTGCTCCCGAGAGGAGCGTTGAGGGCGATGATGATGATGATGATTAAAAGGCATATTAAATTGTTAAACTTTTGTTTTGAGAATTTATATATGATTATTTTCAGTTGTGTCCAAGCTGAATTGTGTTGTTTTCTTATATATCTCTTTAAAATTTGATAATGATTAGGTTAATTTTTAAATTAAATATTTAGCCCTATAAAACAAATATTTTCTTGAAAAACAAATAAACACTAATTCACAATATACCGTGAAACTGAAAATGCCAAATTTGTTAGAGAAAGAACTAGAGATTGTGTATGGTATATTTTATAGCGAAACCAGAACAGTTTTTTTATTATTATTTCAAATAATAATTATAAAATGTTGTTTCGCAGCATGACACTGAAACATTACATTCAATTTTAGTAATATTTTAAGTATAATGTATGAAATTGACAATATATACTTTACACGAAAATATACTACAAAGGTATTATTAAATATAATATTTCCATTATTATGTGTTGCACACAATATGTTTTTCAGTAATTACAATATTATTAATTACAATTTTATTACATTAATGTCCATTACTATTATTATGATGAAAATTAATTGCTTTATCTGCTAAAGCATATTATACGATGCAATAGTAGGTATGGCAGATAACACTATACTATATCTTTACGCTGTATCCCAAGTGGCGTAGGCTGAGAGGACGGAAAGCCACACAGCTGTATCCCTATATATGTACTTTCTTTTGCCTCTTCTACATTCATACAATTTCTCATACACGTACGCTGTGTTTCATTACTCAAAATGCGTCCGTCCTTGAGAATTTTATCCATATTAATCAAGCTACGTAGTTCTAGGACGTCCTAGCTTTTTCACACACTCTCTTTCAGATAAATAAATTAATTGTTTAATTTAATAATTATTATAAATAATAATTAAATATATACTCATACAGTATATTATGTGCTAAAAATATACATACAAATAAACCTCTGACGTCTCATTTTTCAAAATTAAATATTATTATCTTAAAATTGTTCAAATTAACAAAATTTTAATACATTTTTTTTAGTTTCAATAGTTTTATAAAGTTAAATTTTTGGGTGTTGTTATTTTTAAACTAGTTAAAAATTTCAAATTTAAAAGTGTGAATTAGTGAATAATATTTGTGACATTTAATAATACCTTCAATTGGAACTCACATAAAATTCTCGCATTTTAGTAAAATTTGTGACAATCAAAAGTGTTTTCAAAATTTTATAATAGTTAAATAAAAATAAAAGGCGCCCTTGAGACGGTCTAGGGACTGTTAAACGGCGTCAAAACAAAATCATCCATAATCATCATCATACAATATTTAAAATCAAATTGCAGAAACGTCTTTAAAGCAGCAATGAAAAACTTCTATACATAAGGAGAAAGGATTGTCCTGATTAGGTCACTTTTGTCTAATGTTAGCTTATCAAAAAGAGCGTTGCTCTTTCTTTCCTGGACAAGAGAGGGTTGTATGCATTTGTTAAAGCGTGTCTTAATAAATTCTACTCAGTTTCTTAAATTTGTTATATGTTTAACGTGTAAAAGGCTCACACCGTGTACAAGTGATAAATAAATAACGTATGATATCTACATAGATATTTTTTGTGGTGAATTATTTTTGACTAAATTGTAAATTTATAATCTTTTCTGATGATCTTTGAATATATTTCATTTAGGTATCGTAGATTGTTTATAGATGGCTCGTAGATAAAATGTAAATTCGTGTTTTATTAAGAGGCAGATACTACTATTTCAATATTCTCATTTTACAAGAACTCAAAACATTATACTTTTGACAGTTCTCTAAGTACACTTGAAAGACTAAGAACCTTACAAAGAGGTGTTTGAAGTTTTTGCATTATTTGATATTTTATGTAGGATTTATAAAGGGTTAGTAATATTGCCCCGCGAAATATTAATACAATATTTTATAAGAAAAAGTAAGATAGAACTCGTTCGGTATTTATCGTAAAACGAGGATGTTCTAATTTTAAATAAATTGCTTTTGATACCTATAAAGGCAATGCTTTCAATTCAAGGCTTATATTTGAAGAGGAATTCAATGTACAGATGAAAGCTAATGGATGATAATTTAGATTTGACGCCGAACAAGAGAAAAGAGAAGGAAAATGGAGGGGGAGAGATGCTGTAAAAGGAGATAGGCTATCCGATTATTACATTATTAAAATACATTCGAAAAATGTCTTTAATAAAACCAATTTCCTCGACAATTTGAGTGTACTAACGCGATTCCTCCTATTTAGATACAACCGAAATTTTTAATTTTTATGGATATAAATTTATTTGAGAATTGTAAAAGGTTTTGTTTATAAAAGTTTTAACAAATCGTTGTTTTAGGTAACGCTTGGTACATAAATGTGACAGTCATCTTAATATTTCCCTTTTTTAAGGCAAGGTACATTTATGTCAGTCATGCATCGAAAATGTTTTTGAACTATACTATACTACCTACACTGTCACGGTATAATCCACAAACGGGGTAGCCACTAGCAGGCCAACTGCATGTAATAAACATGCAAGCTGTCCTCTACGTACCAACAAAAAATAAGGCATTCAGGATGGGTGGTGAACCTCATCGCTGAAATTTAGATGTAAAGTGCCTTTATTTTTTCGAACGCCTGCTTTTTACTGGACAGATTTAAAACTTACGGAAAAAAGTGTGAGCCAATTCTTTGCCGGGTGTTCCACGGCCATATATGAAATTGTCAATTTTAAAAGAACGTCTTCTTATTAGTGCTCATCTTCATATAAGCCTCTTCAAAACAGGCTTCATTTTCTGTCTCGAGAAACACGAACCTATTTTTTACACCACTTGAACATGGATAAGAATACCTGGATATGAAAAACAAGAGAAATGCTGTCTATACTTCAGAATGTCTTATTTTTGTTAGAACGTAAAGGATGACTGACATGTTTTTACGAGCTATTAATCCACTGGCAATATCATTTGTGAAAGGTGACGTGATGGTATAAAAATTAGTCAAGAAAGATGAACTAAAGTTTGTTTGCAGAAGAAAGTTCATCAAAATAAAAAGCAGACAATACCAACACGTAATAATAAAATTGAATTGACTTAAAGGATTTGACTTTCAATATAGAATTTACGTTACTTTGACTTTATAGCCTTTTTATATTATTTCAGTTCTTAGAGTTTCCTGTCTTTTTCTTAAACAATATCTCAGAAGTGATATGTAGGAATATATTTTATATTACGCTTCTCCCATCACTTGTGAGAGTGAGATGATAGTAAATACATATAAAGGGCGTACCCAGGATACTTTCTAGAGGGGGAGGGGAAGTGGCTTAGAAAAATGAATACTCCATTTTATCGCAGCGAATTGATTTTCGTAACTCTCATCTTTATAAAATTGGTGGGCCATTTTTGTTATTGTATTAAAATTTGGTAAAAATTCATTATTTAAAAAGAAACTACTTTATAAACTAAGATACAGTTTTACAATAAACTTGAGAAAGTACGCTATTTTTAAAATAGTTTTTAAATCCAACATTTTTCAAGCTTCAGATTCTCTCAATTTAGTAAAAAAATATGTGACGGGTACACAGTTTCTAAATTTTGTACCATTGCTTAGAAGAAAAAACTTAAGCTTAAAACTTATAAGTTGATATGGTATTTCTAAGATGCCATTTTATTTAGACTGTGCCTGACTTCTGGGGGGGGGGGCAGATATCCCATTTTGTCCCACTCTGGGTGTATGTATTATGTGTGTACGTATATAAAGAGAGTCGTATGCAATTCATCGTCAACGATCCTCTTTATTAAATCTGAATGAATAATAAAAGTGAGAAGATTCGAGGGTTGAAGGTAATAAAAGACTTCCTTATTAATCCCGTGTTCAGAATGTCTGATCATATATCCTACTACGAGTATATCTATTTAACAATCTTAGATCTTTGCAGCTACACAATATATTCTAATATTTTAAATTTTATTTTGTATTCGCAAGTATTCACAGTACAAGAATTAACGGATGTTAAGGCGATAATATCTGAAAATAAAAAAAACAATGTTTTCTTCTCCTATATGTTCTTTGTTGACAGAGACGTCTTTTGTATTATAAGGACAATGCCAAACTCAAACACAGTCAAATGGAAATTGACGATGTCCTAATAAGACGAAGACGTGTCTCTCGACAATAAAACATATAGTAGAAGAAAATATTGCTTTTTAATTTTATTATGGAATTCTACTATCTAAACACAATTGAGGTGCTTTGGCACGTCAACGACACTTTAATGTTGTCTAATAACAATAATAATAGCACCAGACCAAGGATTGGTCTCCCACTCTTTTCCGCAAGTATTCGAGTATTGTAACATTAAATATTACTTGTATTATTCCCTGAAGGGGAATGTAGAGAGTCAACACTTAAAATACTAACTGGGCGCCAGGTGTACTCCTGAAAGGGTACACCGAGAGAGTTTAAAACACTGTTTAGCAAATTCACAATTTATTACAATCACTTGACAACTGGTACAATACTGTATAAAGAAAGTAACACTATTAGTAAAACAATACGAAGACACCTCCAGGCTAGGTTAGATGGAAATTGAGGTAGTCGGAGAGAGACTAGGTAATAAGGTATGGCACCAAGAGTAGGCACATCTCGGACTGCCAGGGAGTAGCGGGTAGGTATAAGGAAAGTTACCATATAGCAACAAGAGTAGGTACTTCTTGGACAGCTATAGAGGGTAACGGTAGGTAAGGAGAATCACTTCATAGCAACAAGAGTAGGTACTTCTTGGACAGCTATAGAGTAACGGTAGGTAGGAAACCTTGGCCCTGGAAGAGCCACCGCGATTCTGCCTTTCAGTATGCCGGGCTCCGTCTTTTATACCCTTGACTCCGTACTGGACAGCTGATCGAGACCTTGGAAGTGGATAGTGTAGTGGTGGGAGATGTACTGTGGCCTTGAACTCCGCCTTCCTATTTCTGCTCGGATTGTTCTAGAAGGTTCTAGAACATTCGGGAACATTCTGGAGGCTTCCATCAATGAGACATCTATTGATGAACCTGGCAACCAATCAGGTACTTCCTGTATCTTGACAGCGGCTGTCAGTCATGATGGGCAGGTTATGTTATTGTTATGCTATGTTGAAATTACGTGGTGTTACAGTATTCTATAAAAGGCAGGTTTTCGAAAAAATAGACATTTTACATCTTAATGCTGAATGGAGAACTAGATATTATTGTGTTATGTTATAAAAATAAACTTGTATCATTTCTATATATGTAATAGTAATTGTAAACTATTTTATTGAATAAAAAATTCTATTCTATTCTAATTTCGGCGATGAGGTTTGCCTCTTATACTGAATGTCTTATTTTTTCTTAGCATGGAGACGACAACTTGAGTGTTTATTGCATGCTGTTGGTCTGCTGGCTACCCCACTCGAGAATTGAAATGCTCCCTTTATGTACCCGTAATGGAAAATTTCACACCGAGGATGACACACACATTTACACAACATAATAATTGGTATTACAATTCTCGAGTGGGTTTTGCAGAGGGAATCCCACAAGGACAACCTAATGACATGAGAATTGATGTTCTTGAAACATCCAGGGGTAAGTGGTGGGAATACCTCCCTTAATGCTGGCTACGTCAATTGTACAATATGCCATGAGGATATTGTAATATAACTAGCACCATATACCCCATATTGCTAGATTCAGTATTAAATTTATGATAATATTCAAGATTGGGTAGCTTCTAAAATGATGTAACAGCTATTCAATTTATTATTTTCTCTTTAAATTTATTACACTGTGTTCTACTTTACTATATTTTAATAAATAATTCATGTGGACATCATATTATATTATAATAATATTGCATAGTGTACTTGTACTTGTATTACATTATGCGATACTCAAACTGTACTTAAAATTTTGCAATAATTATAATAATAAATGCTAGAATCAATTTTGATATTCTTATGTTATTATATGTCTTTCTAATGATATTTTTATATTTCAAATTAAGTTACTACCTTTCTCACAATATTTTTTTGTCCTTTATTTTTGTTGTTCTATGTATATTATACATTTGCAGTTACACAATATCATTTATTTGTATCACATTGTTATATAACTTGATAACTATGTATGCTTCTTATTGTGCAATAAAGTTTATTATGATTATTATTACATTTGTTGGAAATTGTTTGCATGTATTGCTTGTATATGAGTCATTGTAAAAAATGTTTTTACGCCGTTTAATGTATTAATAAATAAATAAATATGTTTGTATTGAGTTATTGTGTGTAAAATCATTTCTGAAATAAATATTACTTGTAAGAAGCAATAAAATAAACTTACAGGCCGACCAAAATCAACTTAATTAAAAATGCAACTTTAAATTTGTTTTTAATTCACATATGGCTTGTCCCAATAATCTGTCAATTCGTTAAAATCTATTGTGTAACATACGTTATACAATAGATTTTAACAGATAGTAATGGACAGATAGATTATTGAAACCGACCATTAACCTTCATTCGGATCAGAGCTACTACTGCATAATAGTTAAAATGTATTCCAGTTTTTGTAAAGATGAGTAAACTAACGATTAAAAAAAAAGTCCGATCACGTAATATGATTGTGCTAAATATAGGGTCAACAGTTTGATTAAAACATTAAAAAGAGTATCATAATTTTGTAGAGACTTTGTGTCACAATTACACATCTTTTTCTCCTTGAATAATTATTATTAGTCCCATATAATATTGTGGTTCGTTTCCTTCGCTAAATTGTTTCGTCTAGTGCGTCATTCTCGAACCACAGTTATATATTCTTATAATTCCCAAATTGTGACATCCTAGACATGAATAGATTTGGGTCTCGAGGAACGATCAATCACCTTCATACATGCAAATCAATGCCTTCTACGAGTATAAGTATATTACCTACCTACCTACTATAATAAGTATTATGCCTTCACGAGTTGATATAATATTTTGTTTACAAAACATGACGAAGATGCAAATTGGTTTTAATAAATTTCAACATTTTGGTGTCTTGATATAAGAGAGACTTAGACAGTTTAGAAAATAATAAATTAAATAGAAAAGAAATTTCATAATATAAAAAACATTGTTTTTTGTTTCACATCAATGTATACCAAAATATACCACAATTACGCCCAGTGCTGTCACCAATACAATACTCTAAAAGAGTTTATACTCCGCCCTGATGATGCCAATGTACTGGTGAAAGCGCTAGGCGTAATTGTGGTATACATCAATGTGAAATAAAAAAAAGCGTTTTTTTATATTTCATATTATTGAAATGTTGTTTCTCAATGTCAACACTGAAACATTAAATTCAATAGATTTTTCAATTAAAATTTGGGTTAATTGGAATAGATCGCACCTTTGCTATAAACTCGCCGTCTGTATATTGATGATATCTCATTTGAAAGCATTTTTCTATAAAATTGTATGTATTGTGATTAATAAACAGTAATGAATGAATAAATAAGAAAATAAATAAATAAAAACAAATGTTTTTTACACAATATTGCATACGTTTTTCTCAATAAAAAATCAATACAGTGGGAAAATTTATTTGCTTTTAATTTCATAACGGAATTTGACTTCACAAACACCGTGAATGTAAAAAAATTGTCTTTTTTCTCTATTCCATATCAGGATTCCCCAAAATTGGCAGCCATGAGATTAATTTTCTACCAGGATCACACTTCGATTTTCATTCATCATGAATGATATAAAATGAAAATCAAATACATATGTACTTATGTCCAATTTTAAATTAATAGCTCAAACTGAAAATAACAAATATTTTTGTATTTAACATGAAATGATACATTTATTATTAAATTGAAAAAAATTGTTTTGCTAATCACCTGATGATAAAGTCGAGAGTCTCCGAATACTAGTAAGCGAAATTAATAAAAGTCATTTGGATGTTAAGTATATACTGCGCTTTTTTCCAATTTATCTTGAAATGGACTTCCAACAAGTACCTTCGGTCAATAACATCGTAAAAACATTTATAAATGTCAAAAATGTCATGCCTTTGCAATTGAAACTAAGGTTATTTCTTTTATTAAAGGTATGATAAATTCTAAAATCATTCATAGAAAAAAGAAATATTCAAATATCTCTGTAATCTAAAAGAAATTCAAGTGCTGAAAATGAATTCGGTGAATTTTAAATCAAAATATAAAATTACTTACCCAGACGCCATAGTGATTGAAATATAATAGTTGTAATAGGAAACTAAAAAAAAAACAATAATCTACAAATTTATTCTCCTTTATGTAAGAACTACTATGTAACTGTCAGCGTTAGAACAAAACAATTGAAATTCCCTCTGAAAAAGATAAAAAGCTATTAAATTCATTATGTATTGTTTTGGTGAATTCTACAGTATCTTGAGGCGATGAATATATTTGAATGAATTAATTTAACAAGGAATAATTATAACTATAATATTTTCACAACACTAAGAGCGTGAAGCCACAGTCTCGTCTCTTATATAAAGAAAATCTGTGCTGCTATCATACTAAGTACGCCGGGACAGTCCTAATAACCATGGACTATTCTACATAGAATCGTTTAATCTATCAGAGTTCTTCTAGTGTTGAGCCCCAATAAACCTAAAAAGTTTTGTACAGAGTCATAACATTTGTCTTCTTTTGGAATTACCAATCTATTATTGATATGTCGAAGATATTCTCGCTCAACTTTGATTCGGTTTTTTCTATACACTACAAACTAAGGATTCTAAATAGCGAAGTCATATTTCAATGAATTACGAACAAGAGGGACACATAGCAATTAAAGTGTAAAAACATTTGAGAAAGATTTACAAGTACATAATAATGTAAAACCTAAAACTCTCATGACACTGCTTCATGTTCTATCAATGTGACGTTCCAAGACCAATCCCAAATTCTTAATTGCCTGAACAGACTGTAATATAAATAAAATAATAAAAGAGTGTAATTAAATAAAATAGGATTTTCAATGCAGTAAAACCGTGTAACCTGACATTTCCTTAAGTTGAGCACAAGGTTATTCATACCACACCATTCCCGAAATCCGCACAGATTATCTTGTAGAATATTACAATCGTCAACATTAGCAATAGCTTCAAAAATATTTATATCATCTAAATAAATACGTATATTAACATTGAAAAACACATTAACTGTATCATTTATAAAGATAATAAATAGTGTAAGTCCGAGGTGGGAGCCCTAAGGCTTAATGATGCATTAATATTTAAAACATTTAATTAGACAAAATAGGTCACGTAGCTTCAGTTTACTGAAAGTAATTAATAAACTTCTTTAAATCTAAGTCCTTCCCAATAACCTTTTGAACCCTAAGCCATTTACGTTATCACCTTTTTACAAGTATACATAATAAAAGTACGACTTACTACATCCGTATTGTGTACGAAATCGTAACGCTGGCAAAAGGAAGCAAAAAGAATATTGCATAACATAAAATATTAAATTCTAATTAAGGACTTAGCAAATTATGACGTCCGTTATTTCAGGCTACTTTTCTGATCTTCCTCTTATTATTTTTCGTATAGAAGTTAACACAAGTATTCTTATCTTTGTATTTTAATCTTTTTGAGGCTTTTAAGTACTGTCTCTATTTAAAATATAATATTCAATCCATTCATCCCACAAGTGAGGTAGCCAACGTATCGACTGCTTGTAATAAACACGTAAGACGTTCTGTTCGTGCAAACATAAGCTAAGATATTTAATTAGACTGCCAGTCTTTTACAGAATATTATTAAATTATACACAAAAGAGTTAAGAGGCCAATTCATTCTTTTTGGATGTCTGCACGGAAATAATTATAGATATGTAAAATTTTATATATAATATTATGAAATAAATATTCGATACTCATTGATATTTTAAATAACGAGAATTTTGTTTATTATTTTGTAATAAGAAGAATTGATAGGTTCTTAGCTAACTTCATCAACCGCCTTTTTGCATGCTATTATAATATTATCATCTTCACTATTTCTAAACAACTCGTAAATGAATAGACGGCCTTGAGAACGACGAAATAAATTTCAACATAATTACCATCTTTTGGGTTGAGATTTAAAAAATATTTCGTATATTGAATACTTGTAGGTACTGATTTCATTCTATATTTGAAATTTAGTGTTGTCATCCAACATTTGACAACATACTACAAAATATTGAAAACGGCTTAAATGAGGTGCTGGGTTAAATATTTTACAAATTATCTGTAGATAAATTATGACGCTTTGTTCAATGGTTTCTTCAACCTGTAATATATAAAAAAACACCAAATATTGTTCTTGTTTCTTGATGTAACCTCATCTAATGTTTATTTTTCCAAGCCATCACGCTATTCTCATATAAATGAGGTTACGCATTTAGATTATCTCTATGAGCCTTGAAATTGAATAACATTTTATAATGAGACTTTGTAGGATATAAAAGTGTTGAGCTCCGTACATACTTGTACTTTAATGGATTTAAATCAGGATAATAATAAAGTACCTACCTAGTAAATTCAAGACGAAAATTAAAACACTCTATGCAAGGTCTCATTCTTTAGGCAAGTTTAAGGCTTAAACATTAAAGGTCTATCTATTATCTGTCTATTCTTTCACGCCGTGTCCTAATTTCCTATGTGGTGTAGGCAGAGAGAATAGAACGCCATATATATCTATCTTTACATACTTCTTTCGTTTCAACTACATTCATACAATATCTTATAAAAGCACGTCGATTTCTCTTACTCAACTCTCTTACTTAAGAATTTGATCCTCGTGATAAAATCACGCGGTTTTCGGACGCCTGCGTTTTCTCATATCCCCTCATTCAGACAAGTATATCCTCTTTGGCAACCTTTTTCCATTCCATTCTTTTGTCATTTAATATATATTTTTATAAAAAATTACAATTAATAGTAATATAAACTAGACTACTATTTAAAAATAAATTTACGAAATTTACAAAAGATTATGCAAAATCTCTCATTTTTTGGTATTTCTTCAGGAAGTCTGTACTTAAATATTATACATTGTTGATATTTATTGGATAAAACTAGATTTGTACATATAAAATAATAATATAAAAAGAAATGGTAATTTCAGAAGAAACAATAATTAGGTGAGACGAAACATAAAAAATAATTACTTAACGAATTCGGGATAACCCTAAAATACTCATAGAAGCTACGACCGGAAAAGATTCCTGAAATTTCACTAATCCTTATGATCATTAAAGTCCTTTACTAAATCTACAAGTAGGTAGTACCTACGTAATAATAGTATTTGGCGAGCAAACAAACTTTTTAAAGGTCGTATCCGATTATTATCATTGGCAAACCTTTAAAAAACCTCTTAACCGTGTAGTGTTAGGGTTTATGATAATAATTACTGTGGAGTTTGAATACATATTTGCGTACGAGTATTTTTGGGATAAAGTTGACCTTACTTTAATCCAAGCAGTCCTCCAATATAAATATCTCAATATCTTACATTACGCAATATTGCCATTTACTGTATTACTTACCTTATGTAGGTATACAATATATATATTATACCTGTAATATCAATATCAGGTATTAGTATTGCTATAAAGATGGGTGGAACATAATTTGGGAAAGGTTCTCTCGCCTTTTTCTATATTAGGAAAGGTTCACGGAGTCATACGAGTAATAGGCGGATCAGTTGAAGTATTATTACTCTCTTACCCTTCACGCCGGGATATATCTATGTAATGTCTAAATTAATAATGATTCAATCGTAAGTGTAAAATATTTTTAGATTTATATGCTTTAAGAATTAGATACGCAACACTCATCCATCCTAAAATGTCTTATTTTTATTGGCAAGGAGAGGAAGACCTAAGTGTTTATTGAGTTGAATGAGATACCAAGATGGCATACACAGATATATTATACGTGGCAGCTGTTTTTTTCTTTTACTTTTGTGTCGTGTCAGGTCTCCCCGACGATAACATGCACACGTGAGAACGTGTCCCTATCAGTCCGAAATAGTTTGATCCGCTCTGGAAGCTAGCTAGGCAACATCTCCTAGTTTTTAGTACTAACCTTCTTACTAATATTTTTTTTTTGTATAGACAATTCACACATACCGAGCTAGTCCCAAACTAAGATATGAATCTTGTATTATGGGTACTAACACGACGATACACAACACGAACACATATACATATAACACCCAGACCCAGGACAATTTGAAAAAATGTCATTCTTCATTTTGCCCTGGCCGGGAATCGAACCCGGTACCTCGTGAATTAAAGGCAAGTGCGTTAGCCTCCGCGCCACACCGTCGTCATCTTATTGTTAACTTTTTTCATTGGTGAATAAAATTTGTGAAAGTGTTTTTTCATGTAAGTAAATCACTCTTTTATTTCGTTCCAACAATGATCACAATTTCTAATTAAGACATAATTGGAACCAGATTAAATTACTTTCTATTATTACATATCCTTCTGTTATTTTTTAAATGGAGTTGGTGATGAATATATACACAGTGAATCTGTGATAATATTTTATTATAATTAATCAATCACAGACACTCAGCAACAAATCAGCCCCCATATAACTGGTCTGTATCTCTGTCTGTATCAGCTCTGGATTTCTATCCACTCCACAGTAGTTTAAAAAAACTGTTTTGTTATCATGTAATGTAAGTATTTTTTTAACATAACACAATAAAACTTGTAAAAGGTTTTGAATTTCAGATCTTCCGTTTGGATACCTATCTGATTTAGTCTTATCATTAAAAAAAATATCATAACAAAGACAAATTGCTGTCATTGTCACCCTAGTTTTTAACAAAAACTTTGATATACTTTTTTAAATAGTGATTTTAGGGGCAGATACAGAAGACTCGACCCCGTTTTTGTATTAATGACGCTATTAATTGGAACGTGTATTACATTTAAATTTGTAATTATGTACTAATTTTAATTTTATTGTTTACAATAAAAGAACCGAATGAAAAATGTGTTATAATGTTTGTTTTTTTAGGGCAATTACAAGCTAATGCGAGACTAATGGGCAATAACATATTTTTTCATAAATTTATGAGTCTAACATTGATACGCATTGATAATCCAAATAAAGTGTAGTTATGTACCGGGGAAGAACATTATATTGAAAAGGTTTTAAAGTTAAAAGTCAGCCTTCTCTTATGCTATATAATTTTATGTGAATCAGTTAAAAAAAATGTTATTTCATAGCACCAACACTAACTTCTCTATGTAGGCTGATTATGAGAATGGAAGCTCCTGAATACCGGTTCGCAATCAATAGAGGTCCATGAAAGTACTTCAAAAAGTTTTCTATTTATTTTTAATAAATTTTCTCATCTAGCTGCAATTAAAAAAGTTTTTTTTTTAAATATATTCAAATTTCCATCAAATATTTTCTAATAACATTTCTCTCAACTGTTTGCGTTCGGAACAGTGGCAAAAAGAAAGTTTTTGATCCAATACAAAAATTAGCTTCTGAGGTATGTAAGTTGATAGAAATAAGGTAAATTGAAACAATTACCTCTTTTTACTAGAAAATATTGAATACAGCAGAGAGACATCTTTTGACTTATTAGGTGATTATCAAGAAGATTGATAATCACCTAATATATTTTCAATGATTTATAGTAGAAAGACTTGTTTCAATTTACCCAAAAATGAAATTCTACTACGTGTGCACCGACACAATTAATAATCGATAGAAATTAATTCTGATAGATTGTATTTATATAATTATGCAACATAGCTTTTCAAAAGTACAAAAAGATACCTAGTACGTCTTATTTCAGAAACTTACTAAAGAAATAATCATCTGAATGGCAATTTCACTTTGTGTATTGAGTGAATTATTTCAAGAAATACTATTAAAAAGATTTAATTATGTTGTAAGTGGGTATAATTGGTACTTTGATTCGGGAGTGGTCTGGAACATATTGTATTAAATTCGGATGATGAGAAGATTGTAAAAGGCTTTTGTAAAATCTGCGTTCAGCAGGAGGAGAAAATAAATAAAAGAGATTGGATAACTTTATTACGAGGGATAATTTATATTGGATTCCATCAATTATTATCGAAAATATAACACTCTTTTCGTGATGCAAAAACAAGTACAACACATTCCGATGTTATAGATAATTCTTTTTATGCCATTATAGAAATTTAAATTTATATTAATAGAAACACGCTGATCACGAATATCCTTATAAGAAACGATAATATAAATATTTGCATTTAACATTTTTATTTCAAAATTTCATATTTTCAGTTAAAATTTTAAACACTTTGTCACCGAATAATTCTGTTGTGACGTCATTCGGCGGTAAGTCGTATCGATAGTCGTAGACTGTCTATACTGCCTGATGACGTCATACACCTTTTCCGTCATGGGTGTATTTTTCGGTGAAGTGTAAAAACTGTTTTTTCAAATGGTGATAAAAGCCTAAATAATGCATATAGGTATGTAAAAAGTTTAAAACACCAGAATATTTATAATTTTTTGCACTATTTTTTGAACTGGATTTTTTTTTGTGGAAGTTTCCAATTGAATATTACAGAAGTTAACTGGAACATTACAAAATGTTAAATTTCGTTAAATGTTATAATTCGTAACGTGAATATGTGCGTCTCAAAATATATACATTTATTGAAACATTATTGGCAATAACTACAAAGATTATACCGACATTAAAGTGAATATTGACAATTTTCAATTGACACCTTTAAAGATATGTAAAATAAGGTATAAGTGTACGCTTATATTTGCGAGGCTAATTTAGGGAAATAAGTTTTTTTGTACAATTTGCCGAAAAGCATTCGTGTGATTAATTTCCTTCAAAGCATTTTTATTACATCAGTATAATAAGAGTACAAAAATTACCTGCCTAGCGACACAGTATTGAAAAAGGACGTTTTTTTGTAATACTTTACACCAAATTATCCAAAATAGATTATTACAAAATTTATTAAATTACTTATAGGTTTAAGTTTCAGGGGTTTTGAGTAAATCAGCTAATTTATTACAGACTTTATTGAAGAATTAAAATAAACAAAACATAGCAAAGATTAATTACCAAGTCTTTGTTGCCCTCCAACAAAATGAATACCCTGTCTTTGATCCTGTGCATCGAGAGAGTAAAAAGTTTCCTTTTTTTTTCAAACCACTCCTTCATGAAAATATTTTCCATGTTGTTCGATTCCGCATGCATCCAGCAGTTAATATCAATTTATCTTGCTGGACATAACTTCACTGCAACTTTGATTTTCCCATGCAGCTGAATGTACCTAAGTATTTCTTGGTCTTGAAGAAAAGGTTTTACTTATTTTAACTTTACGCATATCAAAGTTGATATTATATTAAAATTTGGTAGTATAATAAATTTAATTAACACTTATTTGTTATATTTTCATAATAATCATGAGGAAATATTATAGCATCTCCTTGAATGTTACTTATTGCGGACTCTATAACTTCCAAAGCCCGTAAAAAACTGCCATTAGATGTAAAATTCTTTATCGGAACGCTGTTCTGTCTTTTGTTAGTGTGTATTATATTTTTCCTGTCCATTATTGTCACAAAATAATAATGAGATAAGTGTGTGCGTGTCCGGTGTCCTTAGTCTGGAGTGAATGTATGTAATGATATTGTTCTTTTTATAACGAATCCTCCAAGATCCTTTCCATTTCATTGTATTTCACCCTCATTGTTTACTTCAGACACAATGATGTAGAGGCCTTGAAGAGGACACAAAGAAATCCACAGAGTACTAAATAATTATATTATCATATCACACCTGACATTTAAAGCCCGTACTGGGTGCACCTCTCTAACCGCAATTGTTAAGGATATTCAAGGAAATCTGTAGAGGGTAAATCTAAAGTTATTCATCAGTACTTCCACAAATATATTATTACTCACGTTTTGATGCAAGAGGTATGAGATATGTAAGGGTTTCCTAGAAACTCTCTGACTCTCTGGATCTGTTGTTCAATATAAATGGCATTGCAAAGCACGTTGATAGTTTGAAAAATTAAATTGTTTTAGAGCTGAATCTACCTGATCCATTATATACGAGTGGAGGGCCTTTAAAGTGAGAATAGAATAAAGTTGGATCTAGGATTGAAATTTAAAATAATGCAATATGTTTTTGTAATGAAAGTTGACTAAGTTGACAGCAAGAGGATTTAACAAGTAGGTATGGGATCTTTCGTTCGAGATTCTAAATAATTTTATAAAGAAAAACATAAATGTCAAATACAATCAGTATACAGACAGCGAGCTTATCGGAGTGGCGTGATCTCTTCCATATCGGAGGATCATTATGATCTGAAACTAAAAATCACCGAAATTTAATCGTTTTAACGATAATCTTTGTCGTAAAAGTGTTCAGATAGTTTTATTAGCTTATATTAATCGGATTTTATTTTTGAATTGTATTCAGTGTAGGTATATGGATAGTGTGTTTTGAGTTGAACCAAAATTGTATTGCCCACTTATTGCAAAGGTGAACTTTGTTATGGAGAATGATATTTTTTATTAAACAATAAATAATGAAAAACTTCCTTCTTAAACTGTACGAAAATAGCTAAGGAGGTCATAATAGTGTTCGAATATTCGGTCGACGGACATCTTGTTTAGAATCTATCTATCTATCACATGCAGTTCATCTTCTCTGTTCATAAAAATAAGACGTTCAGGAAGAGTGACATTCCTCATCAATTCACTTTACAGGACACTCGAATACTTAGAGAATATATTCTAGAGAGACCTCTTTATGAGGGAGCCAACGGTCTATAGTTTAGACTTTTAGAGTCTTGCCTGACATTCGTAATCCGACATTAGGTAGAATATGATATGAGAATAATTACTATGCAACGTATGTAACTGTTATAATAATATGTTTTACACGGTTCATTGTTTCACGGCATTAGAGAAGCTCTATTCCATAACGAGCTAGAACAATAGATTACATCCTTGTCAGAACATGCGGAGATAGAATATCAAATGCACTGCAATAGAATGAAAGTAGCAAAAATGAAATAATATCTAATAATAATGTTGAGTTTTCGCATTTTACCGGATTTTTGCATCTGCGTGAGTGAAGATATTAAGAATACTGTACTAGTCAACAGACACTTCATCCGCACAACCTGTGCAAACTCTTTTTAGTAAGAAACAGGAAATGCTTACGATTCGGCTTAGACTGGTTTAAGTGGACTTACCATGGTTCATTCGTCAGTCCCATCAATTCCTGTTTCAAACCATTATGTTCCAAATGAAGTACTATTCTGCAATGACAACCTTAATTTGAAGCTCCGGCAGAGAATGATTAAGTGTTAAATCTGGTCTGTGCTGTTGTATGGTTGCGAAACTTGGACACTTAAGGTTAACACAATGAACCGGTTGGAGGCATTCGAGATTTAGATTCATCAAAGAATGCTTCGGATACTGTGGACAGACTTGGTGCCCAATACAGAAGTACTACGCAGAGCACATACAAATAGAGAGCTCCTGACAAATATTAAGGGTCGTAAAGTCTCATATTTGAGCCACATCCTGCGAAGCGAAAAATATCGGCTTCTGCCATTGATAATAGAAGGCAAGATTGAGGGACGTCGTGGAATAGGAAGAAGGCAGATGGCGTGGCAATGGACCGGAATAACACGGATGAGAGAACTGCTCCGCACAGTGCGGGACAGGGAGGCATTCTCCAGAGTGATCGCCAACGTCAGGGGGACCTGATACGGTACTGATAGTAGAAGAATGTTCCAAATATCTTGAGCATACATGTCAACTAATAGCAACCATCTTTATGATTGCTTTCGAGGCTATTGACATTCTATCTAATATTTTTAATATTTGCAAATATTTTTGAGTCTCAAATCGTCAGATAGAAAATATGAAATAGGTACATTTTTTTCTATTTCTTTTTTTAACGAGATATTGAGAGTTGTAATACAAATAAATAATTTCAGATAATGTAGATAGGTAAATAGGTTTCATAAATGGGTAAAGAATTTCTCAGTTTCTAACGACTTTGAAATGATGATATATCTTTAAATGATATAATAATAATAAGAATAGTATTTAAACGAGCGACATAAAAGTCTAATTATAGGTAGCAAAAAATATGGAAATCAGCATACAGAAATATTGACTGGGTGACTAAATGTGAGCGATGAAAGTTGTAGTGTTAGTCTAAATAGTAGGATTTTCAAATGTAAATATATAATATATACAAAAGCCTCAAAGTAAGTTTATATTAATGGACGATACACTATTTAGTGTCCTTCCTGGAAAATATTATTCAAATGTAAATCAACCTAAGGTTTAAATAAAGGGGCCAACTGAGCGCAATAATAATGTATTTACTATTACTACAGGTGTAACTGATATTCGAAAAATATTCGGTATCTGGTCAGACTATTTCTTAGTACCTAACTCGTTATCCGATTTGAACAAATGTTTTTTAAAGGTTGTAATTACAAATTTACAAGAAATGAATTTCTTAAATTTCTTTGGTATTCTGACTCTATAGATCAGCGATGCACAAACCGCGGCCCTCGGTCGGTATATCTACGGCCCGCCAGCGAATTATATACTAAAAAAAACACCAATACCGGTGATAATCGGATATTCGGTAGAAGTACTGGATACCTACTTAATGATTCGAGTAAATATTCTTTAGAGTAGTTTTTGAAATATTTCAAATTCCTATACCATTTTGAAAATTCTGTGACGGGGTGGGGGGGTAGAAATTTTAATGTGTGAGCATTTCTAAAAATTAAAACTTTTTAGTGTTAATTTCCTTATAGCGGCCCGTCCTGGGCTCATAATCTTCGCGAGTGGCCCCTGTTCCCTATAAGTCTGTGCATCCCTGCTATAGATTCAACGGTAAATTTCTCAATCAGTTGGCTGCGTTGGTGGTCACTTCTTGTAGGTCCTCTCAACCAAACTCAAAGCCGTACAAAGAACATTTCGCAATATAGTTAGTTGTCTAGTTTTGAGAGACGCATTCGCACTCTGGACTAGGGAACAAAAATCATTGATGCATATGGTCATTTATTGATTGGGAAAGATGAAATAAGACAAATTAATTTTATCCTTTCAATCATCACTTTATATACCATCATAACAACTATCATATATACTGTAGCAAGTAAACTAACCACTGCATATAAAAACCACGGAGCCGTTGACTAATCTAAAACTACTTTTTAATTAGTAAGTTCACATGTAGAATGTATTATAATTATATTAACCATAAAATTTCATAATCACAATAAACACCTTCGTTATGTGATAGGTAATTTTAAAATAGGCAATTCACGACAGTCAATAGCTGGGTGTCTGGCTATTCGGCTTAGGATCTCATCGGACATCTGGTATTAAGCATTGCTTACAATATTATTACCGATTGATATAATTAAGTAAACACTTCATACATTATACTTGAACTGTAACTGATAGTTGACTTACTCTAAATAAGTACTCTCAAAACTCATTCAATAACAGAAACATACTACTAAGACTACTTTACTTTACTACTTAAGGCACATTATCTATCTATTATTTCCGTATCAGAAAACAGAAGTGTTTTTGGAAATGATTTTAATTTATTAAAACGAGAGGGTCTATAAAACCATTTTTTAAAACTATTTTACCTAAAAATAAGACATTTTACATCTTAAATTCAGCGATGAGGCTTGCCACCCATCCTGAATGTCTTGATTTTATATTGGCACGAAGAGGACAGTTTGCATGATTCTTACATGCAGCTGATCTGCTGGCTACCCCACTTGTGGGATATGCCGTGATAGTATAGTATAGTAGTATAGTATTTTACCTATAGACATAAAATTTGTGTTTTTATACTGTCTTTTAATTTTTTTTCTAATAATTTTAATGTTATTTTTGAATATTTATTACCTACTTTAATTCGAAGTAATTTTTTCTTGAAAAATTTATTTTATTTCATTTTGTTCATTACGTACATCATAAAGCAGACAATATTAACATATAAATCATATATTTATTTGTTCAACATGTGAGTGATAATAGAAAAAGTATTAAATGTAAATAAAATAAATAAATAAATTACCCTCAAAAAATAAGTTGCACCACAGTAGGCAACGTAATATTATTACTATACTGCTCATTATATTAGACAGAGAAATGTGTTTTGAAACTCACCCAAGTAACAATTAATATAAGACACATCAAATCTATTAAGTGTTAAAAATATATTACAGTAATTCTTTCGACATATCTTTCGGCTATCTTGAATTTGATACAAATGAAGTACAAAAATTACGAAAAATATTATTTACTGTTGATTGATAATAAATATTTAGGCTTTTCTACTACTACTACTACTACTACTACTATACCATCACGGCATATCCCACAAGTGGGGTAGCCAGCAGATTAGCTGCATATAAGAAACATGCAAACTGTCCTCTTCGTGCCAATATAAAATCAAGACATTCAGGATGGGTGGCAATTTAGGCCTTTCTGATAAAAATAATAACATAGGTAAGGGTACATTATACTAATTAGATTTTAGACCTTTGAAATTTGCATAGCAACCTACAGTATAATGGATTCTTTATGCTTGACTCTATTGTGTATCGAAAATGATTGTAATAATAAATTAGCATACTGGTAACAGCAGAGGACTTTGCTGGTCCACTTATGGATTTGTATAATTATGTGAACAATATTTGTGATAATATGACTGTTTGTATCCCTGTCAAAGATGTAAATAAATAAATAATAAATGCAAAGTTCTTCTATTCGCTTCGAGATGAATTACCATATTATATATTTTTTCAGAGAGTGAAATACAGACAAATAATACGACAGACCACTTACCACTTTAGGAACATACACACAGTAGATACATATTACGTATAATTATATAGGTACGTCCATCCGTTTTACTTTTAACAAATTTATTCTGGGTAGCGTGTGGACATTATCTTTCTACCACCTTTCAGAGGAAAAGGAGTGAAATGAACACTGTGGTTTATTTAACATACATATATACATACATTTACCTACTTGTTATGTATATCTACATGAATTTGTTATAATATTCATAACAGTTTTATGTAGGTACTTACCTCAAATATAACACAAGACCACTCTGCCTTTGATGAAAGTATGTTTACAGTCACACTGACTGACATATTCACTAAACTTATTTTTAGTTTTTGTTCCCATCTCCGCTCAGCTTGTTTACAGTTTTTATAAATTTTGCAATTTTATATTCATGTAATTATAAAAATGCAAAATAAATAAAACGCTTGTTTTATTTATTTCGATATGGAATTCTACTACCTAAACACCGACACAGTGAATAAAAATGCAATTTAACTGGATGCAAACTTTTCTATAGTAATTATCTCTTTGATTTACGATACTAGATACCTACTCAATACAATAAAAGGAACAACTACTACTACTCCAACTATTATGTCTTACATAATGATATTTTAACTTTAACTCCGTATAAAGTTACTCCTGATTGTCAATTGTTTTTTTGTGTACCTATTCCTTCCGTAGAACAACTGCTTCCATTTCAAAAATTCATGATATAATAGAACAATTATACATTCACGAAAAATTTGAATTTCGAATAGGTGCGCCAAATAATACATTGTTTTATTTCAATTCATTTAACATAATAGAGGGCGTGAACCTTTTACATGTTCAAGAAAAGTATTTATCTCTACAGTATTAAGCGCCCTCTTTTAGTCAATCAGGTCCACATTTAAGTTTATTTCTTCGTTGTTTTGTATTGTTTGACTCGTAAAAAAGAGAAAAAAAAATCATTAAACGAAAACAGTGAAGACTAAAAAAGTAGAATAAAAAATAAATAAAAACGCACATAGTTTATAATAAATTCGTCTTTATTTTTTTTAATAAAATATCATAACATTACAAATAGAAATGGTCTAACAATAAATACATACATTTTTATTATTATAATTATTATTATCATGTAATATTATAATATCAGTAATTAAATTAATAAATTTACATTTAATAAGTGGTAGTAATAATTACGCATCTAATATTAAATTATGACGAGTATACCTATCTAAACCATTTGCAAAATTACAACAACATTCATATATATATATATATATATATATATATATATAATCCTGTAAAATATATATTTATCTGTAGCATGCTACATTTATGCCACAGTTTTTTTTACCGAAAGATGAAAGTATGACTGACTTATTTTTGAAAAACTATATCAAATATCTATGAAGCTTTTGCATTATTTAAATGTAAATTTAGAATAAGTAAATGGAAACATAATCATGTAATATTGATTTGGTTGACATTAACGCTGTTTTTAAAGAATTGATATCACTGTTGGGTATAAAAAAAACACAAATTATAAATATAAAATATAAACACAAAATATAAAAAAAACATCCTTAGATTAATGATTATTAGCGGGATTCATAATAAGCGGGACCCAACCTCTGGAATGGATTACCTCTTGAGCTTAGGCAAGCTGCAGATCTTAAGACATTCAGAAGGGACCTATAAACTTTTTATTTTACTAATTACTTTTAAATATTGCATTCTGTTTTACAATCTTGACTTTAAATATTGTATTCTGTTTTACATAATTGACGTGGATACATGTTGTATCTAAAATATTTGTAACTCAATGTAGTATAGTACTTCTGACGTGGATACCTTTATGTATCCGAGATTTCTCATTTATCTATGTATTTATCTATATTTATAATATGACGTGGATGTAATGTCCTAGAATTGATGAATTGTACAGTGTCCTTGAGGTGCTTTGGCACGTAAACGACACTTTAATATTGTCCAATAATAATAATAATTAATATAACATTACTAGCTGACCCGGCAAACATTGTTTTGCCGTATACATTATTTCTAGATTACTAATATCGCTATTAAAAAATAGGGGTTGATTGTAGAAGGGTGAAAATTTAGGGCTGTATGTATTTTTTAATGCTTCACCATAAAAATAATAAAAAAAAAATCTAAAAATTAAAAAAAGCGTATGAAAAATAGATGTTGGCCGATTCTCAAACCTACCCGATAAGTACACAACATTTCATCAAAATCGGTTCAACCGTTTCGGAGGAGTATGATAACAAACACCGTGACACGAGAATTTTATATTACCAATTCGCTTCCTTTGCGGGGTAGGGAGAATTCATGATCACACACCGGCCACCTTCTTTAATTATTTTCATCTTCGAGTAAAACAGAGATATTTCAACAAATTTGACCACCTTTCAACGCTTTTCTTGGGAGTGCATGTCAGAAACCAGGTTCCTCAACACAAATCATCACTGCAACAATTGAGTTATCTCTATCCACGATATAACCAAAATTTTGATATTGTTTTTGTTATTAGAACATTGATTGGTTAAAGAGAGATATCCAGACCGTTGGATATTTCGTGGACGAAAGAATGGCGCCCTTTTTGACCAACTAGGTATAATCGAATATTTTTAAAATGTAACCCATCCAGGATCATCGTCTTTTGTTTAATTTCATGACAAAGTATCCGTGATCGAGTGAGTAATGAACTAGGAATATTGTTATTTAAATTAATACGTTTTGATTAAAAATTATTTTCAAAATATTTCGCATAATTTTACATTATCTCCTATCATCATTTGTGTCACATAACGTAATGATACATATGGGACTTCCTCTTAGTACATTTTACAGAAACACGATATTTTTATTCCTTTATTTTTCCCTATTAGGTACCAACATACAATATACGTAAATTAAAATTCACTTAACATGCCAGAGCGTGTGACATTTTTATATTGTGGAGGTAAAAATGTTACTATTACCATTGGTATAAGACCGCTGTTACTGTGAAAATCAAGGCGTAAAATGAAAAAGATACTATAATGCAAAATTTATTTTGCCAGAAGATTGCCAGAAGAACGCATGATCTTCGTTTGATATAATTTTAGTGAAATTTTGAGAGAGTATAATTTTATCTTTTTGTATCAATGGCCTCTCAATTTTTTTCTCAAGTTTTCGATTGCCCAGTAAAAGGCAGGAATTCTTAAAACATCATAGATATAATATTTGAAATCATAATGTCAGCTATGAAGCATGCCACCTATCTTGAATATTAATATCAAATAATCAGCCTTAAAATGGTATGAAAACCTTACTAGGCGAAAAAACTGGTTGCATTCGAATTTTAACATTATGATGAAATATGAATGAAGCTTTTATTTACGGACATGTATAAACAAACAAAAGAAACTTAAACATCATATTTTTTCAAATTATTCAAATAATAAAACAACATTTGAAGGTTTGTGGGCGTTTCTATATCAACGAAAACAGAAAATGTTCATTTTCCTTCCTTGTTTATTCTAGGTTCATAAATAGATATTTGATGAAATCTAATCTTCGTTTTCCTTTTTAAGATTCAAGAATATGGGACAGTGCTCATTCTATATGTAGAGCAATGTATTAGTTTACCAACTTTATGACAATAAAAAACAATCGTTATTACCTAAATAGGATGAAGATTTTGTAAAAATATCCAATTTCATAATATTTTTTATATTCAAGCATAATTCTAATATAGAACACACGTGTCAGATAATAAAAACAACAAACAACACTTTCCTGCCCAAAATAATTAAGTTACTATATTTTATGTAGCATTACATATTCCAAAATGTGACACTTTGTGAAGTTAGTCGACGCATCACTCAAATATGTACCAAGTACAACCAACAACACATTGGTGTAAATTACGTCTGTGAGCTTAAAGTCCAGGAGGTAGGGACATGGAATAGAAGCCGCTTGCCAAATTACTGCTGAAAGCTTTTACAAATAATTTGACTGAAGGAGGTACTAGTATTCGTGTATACAATAATATCATCTCGACATTTTATAATATATAACTACGGTAGAAAAAAAAATCGTACAGAAACACGGTAAGCCAAAATGTGATATCGCTTAGCGACATAAAATATTAAAGGTATATTATTATTATTTCCGGAATTAAAAAAGGATAATTTTAACATTTGAGTGACGGAATAAAGAATTAGGTTAAAATTCACAAAAATGTGACTAAAAATGAGGTACGGAATACATATTGTATTATATCATATTTTTCTGTTTGTAAATATTATATACAATGATATATACAAATGATGCTGTGCGCCGGCGCACCCAGCAGAGACCTGTAATCTCCGTAATACAGGAGAGACGATGGTCCTGGCTGGGACATGTCTTGAGAATGCCTAATGATAGTTGGCCAAAAAGAGCACTGTTTTTCCGTCCGCAGGGGTTCCGTCGGCCCGGGCGTCCCTCTTTCACAATACACCGTTCCTATGACAACGATATCAGAGCGCAAGGAATGTCGTGGAAAGAGGTGACGCAATTGGCACAGAGACGCTCTGAATGGAGGAGGCTGGTTTCTGCCCTGTGCTCCCGAGAGGAGCGTTGAGGGCGATGATGATGATGAAATAATATAGATATATTTTTGTTCAAAAGTAAATGAGATGATTTTATATGTCATTAGTGTATTATATTGCTATAAATACAACAATGACATCTGGGATCGCATTGTCTTCAGCTGTAATGATCCTTGTAAGAATCGTCTTATAGTCAGTAATAATAATAATAAATATTTCATACATCGTCACTGCTTTATTAACAATTTGCTTCTATTTGTTTGCAATGCTCAATTTGATTACTAAATAAATAAATAAAATACTGAAAAAAGAATATACGACAAACGGGATAAAACAAATTTTGAAAAAATAATCTAGACTAAATAAATAATATAATAATCATTCATTTAAAATCCAATCAACGATTCTTGGGAATGAAATTCCAATTAGCATTGAGATTTCTCCCGCCTTATGCATTAAAGATAAGATTTTTCCAATGCCATACCAATATTGATTTAATAACGATAAAATACAAGTAGAAATAAACATCAATATTAAAAAAATAATCTTCTTTCAGGAAGCATTCCTTTTTTCATGTACTGAAAAATAATTTATAATATTATTTAAAAAATTATTCTCTTAACTGAGACTACAACAACTTTTGACGAAGGTGATCTCAGCAGGAAAAAAGTTGCTGTTAATATTGAGAATCTTATTTGATAACGTTTAGATCATTTTAGAATATGTTATTAGAACTTGTATGATAAAAGCTCAACTCACACCTGATGTGGAACTTATCTAGTATCCTTTTTAATAAAGTCTAATTAATACCTTACCTTTGAAATAAATTACAGTTTTTATATTATAAAGTCGTCAGTTTATCTGAAGGTCTTTTAAATTATTGATTTTTATTGTTCTCTAGTCCATTTTTTATGCATCAATTTTGACGTTCTTTACGATCTAGATAGGTACATTAGTAAAGTACTGGAGTAATCCCACAGGCTATTTCTATATTATACTTTATATATGAATCGTTACATGTACACATTTCCCGCTGTATAATACAAATATTATATACGTTTAGTTATGTAAGAGGCTTTTCTAACTTAATTCCCGGTAGAAAGGATAGATAAATGTTATTATAGTTTACAAAACAAAGTGTTGATGTGCACTAGGGCATGGTGCCTTTTGAAAATTGTTATTCGCTCGGCCGTGCATGTTAGAAGCTGTCATAAGAACGAAGGATGAATCCTTTGTCATGTTTATATCGCTCTGTCCCCAGAACAGGAAAGAGGACAAACAGTTTATAGCTGCATACATATAGGGTCAATACAATACATACAATATTATTAAACTGTTTATTAGTGTAATGAAAATTAAGATTAAGAATTATTCAAAATGTTTATTCTTTCAGAACAATCTCTTTTCTCTCATTCATTGCTCAATCTCAAGCGCTCGAGCATATAATTTTTAATGTAAAAAATGAGCAGTGCTTTTGTTTGGATACATTTCTCAGAAAATTATATAGGTACCTATGTTACAATGTAAATACACAAACCCTCGAATAATATTATGAATAATAATATGAATGAATATGAATATTATGTATTCAAGTAATTTTATCCTTCATTCTTAACGTTATACTACTACCACTACACCATCACGGCATACCCAAAGGTAGCCAGCAGACTAGTTGCATTCAATAAACATGCAGGCTGTCTTCTCTGTACCAATAATAATTAAGACATTCAGGATAGGTGACAAACCTCATCGCTGAATTTGAGATGAAAGGTTATACTACTTCTAATAAATATTTTACAGAGATGTAGTAACCAGGGAAAACAGTTGAGCGGATCGAGTTCGTATCGCAAGAATGATGTCTAGTGCCAAAAATTCTTAGAAATTTAATTGAATTTTCATCTGATGTATAATGATTGGTCTAGCTGGTTTTAATTTATTTTATTTATTTATTTATTTATTTATTCATTCTTTACTGTACATTGATAAAAAACAATTACATAAAAGGTATACATTCAAATTAAATACAATCAATATACAGAGGGCGAGTTTATCGCAAAGGCGCGATCACGCGATTTTAAACAATTTATAAATGGTAATATCTACCTTTTTTCTTTCGACTACATCATCTGTTGAAGAACTTGATAAAATATTATATTTCATTGATCATAAAGCAAATTTGAGATGATTTGCAGATCACTGAAGTTTTTTCATTATGGTGGAATGGTGTTCTGCTTATAAAATGGAAAATACGCAACTCCATTAATTGTATCGGCATTTACTTTGTAACACTTCATTTTAAATTATCAAATAAAATAAAATAAATATTTATTTTATTTTATTTGATAATTTAATACGCAACTCGTTTATTTTGTCTAACATTAGGAATCGTTTTTATTGATGTTCACCAAACATGTTTAGCTAGAGGAATTCCAATGGACTGTACCTTTATTGATTTATGTATTGACTGTATGTATTGTTATAACTGTCCGTATTTTGGAAAAATTGTAAAATGAAATAAAAAAAGATAATAATTAATCTTAACGGCTGTCTCAGGTAATGTGTGCTGGTTATCTGCTTGTATTAACTAATATAGTACTGACCGTACACAAAGAGAGTACGAATGCATGAAATGGAAACGAATGTTCGAAATAATCGATTTAAGAGACCACTGATTATTGAGAAGTAAATAGAACTTTTGAAAAGAGATTACTCATTTCAAAAGTTCTATTTTGTAAGGATTTCAACAACGATGTGATAAACTGAACAAAAAATATTCTTATACAGCGATACTCAGTTATTAATAACTTTATATCATACAATTTCTTTCATAATGTTTCTTAGGCAAGCTTAAGTATGAGAAACATACTAAGCTCATGAAGCTTGGATATGTTTTTTCTTTTATTTGTTTTCTCTCATTTCATTTCTTTATTTTAATTTATATAATGAGTAGGTCTTGTGTTTGAAAATGGATAAGTGTTAGAAAATAAACAAAAGGATAAAGAATATGAAAAAAATCAAAATAATGATATTTATAAACGAATACATGATGCATAGAGAAAATATTTGTGTGAAATGAAAATCATACTTTTCATTATAATTATAACAACTTAAATTTTTTTGTTATAATTTTTTTCACCAAATCAATATAACATGAATCTTGTTTTAGACAAAAACATTCAACTGATAATAATAAGTATAAAGAAATTATGTTGACTCTTAATGTATTTGTTTACTTTTTACGTTGGCAGGTTATGATCCATTAACTTTTTGCTCGTGTATTTTATGTATAGCAAAAGACTTTTATTTATTCTTACACATTTTCGTCAGTCCAGAATACAAAAACTATGATATGTTTTATGGACAAATATGGAATAGCGCCAAATCGAAAATGTATAAGGAATAAAATAACAATAGGCGGACGATCGTTGACAGTTGGGAATTATCAAAAATAGAAATATCATAATAACCATAATATTAATAAATATAGTCTGACCAAACAAATACGATGCCGTTAAGAGGAAGTTTATTTATTTGTTTACTTTTACGTTTTTCTTTGTAAGAATATACGGATATATGTATATCAACTGAAATCAAGTGTAGTATCAATGTTCCTTATAAGTTCCAAAGTTCACTGATGCCTACATGTATTATTCTTAATTTGTATTTCCTGGATGTTGTAAGAAGTTCTATTAAACGACATACGATGTTTTTTGGAGCAGATTTGAAGTATTCTACAAATATGTTTTATGCGTATGAATTAAATTAATAAAATTTAATATTCGATTGGTAATTTATAGTCATATTGTTAAAAGTGATTTTTAATTGGACCATTTATTGGACAATTCACATATTATTTCAGTGATAAGGTTTGCAATACATTCAGAATAGAATGTTTTAATATTTTTAAAACATGAAAATGACGATCTATACATTCATTCAAATTAGTTTATTGGCCATCTCACTTCCAGGAAATGTCGTGATGGAATACTAAAAGCGCTCGAAATTAAAAAAAATGAATGCAATTTATATTTATGTAGTATGTGTATGAATCAAACAAAGGGTAGTTTCAAAATACTGTAAATTAATACTTTATTTCCAATATGTATCTTAATATTATGTGATAATTCCCTTTTATCATACGATCGGCAACACTGTCAAGAAAACTAAAAGCAAATAATTTAAACTTAGGTGCCGAAAATATAAAGTTTTATCTTACATATTATTTATGACTTCGACAATGAAAATATTAATCGTAACGACTGTGAGACACACAAGAGAATATTTTATTTACGACACATCTTAAAATGTTTCATATTAAATTTGTCTATTATAGAATTTTATTCTTTAGGGCATTAAATTATTACTAGCTATCTAATGAACTGTACAAAATATCAAAAAGAGTCGATAATGTACATTGTATTTAATATTACATTTATTTGTCAGGAAAATATTAATATTTATACATTAAAATTTAAAGCGAGTGAAAGATATAGGTGTAAGATTTTCTTTATATCTAATCTACCATTACAAAAACAATAACCGAGCAATAAATACGGTATTTCAACAATAAAACATTTAGTCGCTATCACGCACAATACGAAGAACACATTTAAATATCACGATAAGAATGTTTCACTATAATAGTGATTCGAATACAAAGATTCGATTGCGTAGAAGTCTTCGTCATAAGTTTGTGTTTGACAGTTCCTCACAAATACCACCGGAGACTTGAATTCGGAGTGCGGACACAGGGCCGTTCCAGGATTCTTCAATACTCCGCTGTATGAGGTGCTTAGATAATTCTTGGGCAGCCTTCGTTTAAAAGGTTCCCATTCCGATGTTTCATGTCAGTGTGACTTGGTCATAATGATTACATCAGGGGCTGATTTAGTCGTTTCCACACTATAAGGTCTTCTGTCAAACTTCTTGTGAGCTTTGCTTATATTCTCCTCCGTAAGGTATGTTCTATCTAAGCAAGTCTGACTGGGATCAAAGTCAGCTTTGTTTCTGTTTTTATGATCTTCATATTCATGGTCAGTTTGAACGTTCCCTTTATTGTCGGTATTTCTATTTGGATCTCCATTACCGTTACCTTCATCATCAAATCGTTCCATTTCGATAACTGCTTCGGCTTTATATCTCGGGTCTTTGGAATTACTACTCAAAGATCTCGTATCAGCTCTCTGCATTGTTCCACCACTATAACCGAATGTCGAAAATGGTGTTGGTGTTTGTTGGAACGATGACGGTCTAATCGACGATTCACACGAACGAATTTCTCTAGATCTGAGTGGTTTCTTAGAATAATCAACAGTAGGCGGTATGGGTGAAAAACTTCTTTCTGATTCGGGATGACTGAATGCTGGTGTATGGAAAAGACTTTCTCTCGTTTGACAAGAGCTATCACACATTTCAGGTAAATTAGTGCTTCCTATGACATCAATTCCTTGGTCATTACTTCCATGTCTATTCCTTTCTATTTCCGCATCATAATCCTGTCTCTGTAGACTTTGTTGTCTTACGATATTCTCATTATCTCGATTATTGATGCTTGCATTTTGAGGCATTGCATGATCGTTAAATCTTTCCCGTTTGTTTCCTTGAAGTAATATTGGGAGTATTTCACCAACTCCAGGAACATAACAATCGATATTATCTAGGTGGTCATCTGATTGTTTAGGGGAAAGGGAATCTTGTTTCAAACTTATTTTTGATACAGGATCCTTTGAAGAGACTCTTCCTAGTTCATCAATATTCCCTTCTCTGGATTGTCGAATATGTTCCTGAAACAAGAAGAAATAATAAAATTATAGATAAAAATAATAAAATTATATACATGTCACCATTTAAACAATAGGCTAAACTAGTGAGAGCAGATAACAACAATTAAACGACTGTATTAAATAAATATTTCATATATTTTATCGATATTTTTAATGGATATACCACAGAAACGAATTATAACATTAACCGACTTATTTGAACATCCCGTCGCATCGATTATTATCTTAAATAAGAATTGAACTATGTCAAGGATATGAAGCTTAATTGAACATTATTATTTTTACCTCGTTGAATTTTATAGCATCTAGATATAAAACATTTCGAAAATATCTACTGAGAATGATAATAATAGTTTCCATTAAATCATGAGGACTGTATCTATATTATACCTTTGATGCCTTATTCAAGAATACTATTTGGTAATTAAACTCAGCTGTTTGAACAAAATGAATCACTCAAAACAGACTATGATATTATTATATATTAGTATTGATGTCGAAATCTAGGTCATTTTAAATTATATTGTCTTAATTGTTAGATGGTTCATGATCATTTGGAAAACTATTTTTTTAAATATTTTCTTACGATAGTGATGCATGCCTCTCATTCTAACGTCCTATTTTTTTATTGGCACTGAGAGAGCAATCCGCAATGTTCATTACATGCAGCTAGTCCGCTGGCTACTCCACTTATAGAAAGTGCCGTGATAGAGACTAGTAAAGGTTAATAGAACGAAACAAACAATATTATGTGCACGGATATTTTAATGTAGTTAAATAAAAACAAAAAACTTTGTAGAGTTGTACTAGTTGTTTTTTTTTCGTGTGAATTGTCAAAAGAATCAGACGTGTTGTTTTTGCGCTCTGTTGTAAACTAATATATTGATGTATTTGAGATGTTGCAAAGTTGTTTGCTGTGTAATTGTTGATTCGGTGTTGTCAGTGATGAGTTTGGAGTGAAGTTTTTTACTTTGGTTTTCTGTTATTGATGAGTGTTAGAGACTTTTGTTTTTAAGATTTTTGTTTGTTACTGCTTGACATTTCAATCTATTTTGTTCTCATCCACCAATGGCAGATCGAGTTAATGACGACATTATTGTGCACCAATAGACTGTGGACTTTCTACTATCTGTCAGTGACATCATTCATGTGCTATAGTAATCACATAAAATCAGGCGTTTTGTTATAATCTAATAAATAATCTTGGCAATGAACAAGTACCAGACTCGGGCGAACAATGGCAAATCTAATTCACCTGTTCCAGGTTTGCTACAGCAGGTACCCACCAAACATGCTGATAAACCGAGTATCATAAAGTCATCTGGAAGTGAAATATCTCACGATCAGATGATTGTTGAGATAAGAAAAATCATTGAAGATAAGTTTGAAGAAAAGTTTGATTTCCTGAAGCAGGAAATGTCTATTATGTCTCAACATATCACAACAATTATCGAATCCCATATCAGTGTTGTCACTGAAAGGATTGAAAGACTTGAGGAGGAAAATTGTAAGTTGAAGAGTCGTCTCTGCGTATTAGAATCTTCTGATAAAGGTGAGAGTTCTAAGATACTGGAGGAAGTTGAGGAGAGAATGAGAAGGCAAAGAAATATTATTATATGTAATGCAGAGGAAAATCATATCGATAATAAACATGAATCTATTAAGTTCGATAAAGTGATTGTATCTTCAATATTGGGCAAGATAAACCCTGAACTGAAGGATGAATCCAACATAAGATGTGTTCGTCTCGGCAGAAGAATTGAAGGGAAGCATAGACCAATCAAGGTATTTCTGAAATCAAGGGAACAAGTCATGAGTATTGTGGGAAGGAAACGAGAAATTACTGATAGAAACATAAGAATATATACTGACCAAACACAATCTCAAAGAGATGAGTATAACAAGTTGAAGACCATTCTGAATGAAAGAAGGCAAAAAGGTGAAACTGACATATCAATTAAGTATGTATCTGGTAAACCTATCATATTCAAACATAGGTCCAGGCATGCTTCAAAAAACTAAGGAATACTGTGTACTGTTTATACCAGAATGTACGAGGAATGGGGTCTAAGATACAGGATTTTATTTCGAACGTGGCAATTTTGTCATGTGATGTATTACTCTTAGCAGAGACTTGGCTACACTCTGGAATCCATACATCGGAATTGGGTTTGTCGGACTTTAATGTGTACAGAGGAGATAGATCCATGGAGACTAGTACGAAATCTAGAGGTGGAGGTGTTCTCATCGCTGTGAGGAGACAATTCAAGTCAAAGCAAATTAAGCTTAGGCATGGAGATGTGGAACAGGTATTTATTGTTATAAATAATGGCAATGCCAGGAAAAAGTTAGTGTTGGGGTGTCTTTATATACCACCCTCATCTTCTGTGGCTCAATATGAACATCATTTTGAAAATCTCGAACGTATAAGATCTTCATTTCCTGATGCAGCTTTTGTGATTGCTGGTGACTTTAACCTACCGAACCTTGAATGGCGTAGAGAGGATCCTGAGCGTCCATTTAGGGTCAATCATTCGGAATTTTCAGATGTAGAGAGAGTTGTCGTGGATGGTTTAAACTTTATGAACTTTTACCAAATGAATTATATTACCAATAATAATGGAAGGGTTCTAGACCTTATTGTTTCCGATGATGCAAGTATTGATGTATGTAAATCTGATGAGCCTGTGCTTCCTGTCGACGATCATCATCCTCCACTGGACATTGTTATTAATGGCGGGGGAACAACCTTTGTGGAGCAAAATAAAAAAATCATGTGCTATCGCAGGGCTGATTTCGACAAAATTAATGAAAAATTGTTTAACACTGATTGGGACTTTCTAGAAAATTCCCCTTTAACGGATTGTATTGAGCAGTTTTATAAATTGGTATGGGGTCTCGTTGACGATCACGTCCCAACAATTTCTAATTCCCCCTCGAGTTACCCTGAGTGGTTTAACTCTGAGCTTAAAACCATGATTAAGGATAAAAAAATTGCACACAAAGTTTATAAATACACTGGTAGTCCAGATGATTATCGTCGATTTCAGGAATTGCGTAGATCATGTAACAAGCTGTCGAGTGCATGTTACAAAAAATACATAAGTGATATTGAGAATACCATAAGTGTAAACACCAAGCATATATTTAAATATTCCAACTCTCTCAAAATGGAAGGCTCAGGATTGCCAAATAGCATGTATCTAAATGATAAGAATGGAAAAACATCAGAGGAAATAGCTAACTTGTTTGCCGATTTTTTTGGCAGTGTGTATAGATTATCTGGCACGAATACTAGCTTTGCCTATGAGTCTCCTGTAAATATTCAATTATTTTCTGTTCACATTGAGATTAGAGACATAGTGGAATGTATTCGAGGACTTGAGCCTAAAACGAGTACTGGTCCTGACAGGGTACCACCCTTGTTTCTGAGAGAATGTATGCATAGTTTGTCATACCCCTTGTTCATAATTTTTAATAGATCCATTGCGTCTGGCTTGTACCCTGAGTGCTGGAAAGAAAACTATCTGATACCTATTCACAAGTATGGGGATAAGCATGATATAACTAACTACAGACCCATATGCATGCAGTCCACCATTCCGAAAATATTGGAAAAAATATTGTTAAGTAAAATGTCTTCTAGTTTTAATAATATAATTACCGAATGCCAACATGGATTTGTGCCCTTGCGGTCCACCTTGTCAAACTTGATGGCCTATGAGAACTATATATCTGATGCATTGTCTCGCAGGGGTCAGGTAGATTCGATCTACACTGACTTCTCGAAGGCATTTGATAGGGTGGACATTGGGATACTCCTGAATAAGTTATTGGCCATTGGCTTCTCCGGATCTCTGTTTGACTGGTTGAGCAGTTATCTCACGGGTAGAAGGCTTACTGTTAGGATTGGTGATGCATTCTCATATACGTTTGAAGCCCTGAGTGGCGTACCCCAGGGCTCTCACTTAGGCCCGATTCTATTCGTCTTGTTTGTAAATGACGTAGTAAACATATTCACTGATGTGAAAGTTTTAATCTACGCCGATGATCTTAAGATTTTCAAACACATAGAAAGTGTGAATGATTGTATTACAATGCAGGAGAATCTCAATCGCTTCCATGATTGGTGTATCAGCAATAATTTACAGTTGAATGCTGATAAGTGTCAGGTGATGAGATTCTACCGAATCAAGCATCCAATCATTCATGAGTATGAGTTGAGTGGTACAACACTTAAATCAGTGGAGGAAATCAGGGACCTGGGAGTAACATTTGACCGTAGATTAGATTTTGTTTCTCATATTGAGAATGTTTGTGGCAAAGCACTGAGACTGCTGGGTTTTATCTTGAGAATATGTAGACCGTTTTCTAATGTAGATACCATTAAAATACTCTATGTCTCTCTTGTACAGAGCGTTTTAGAATACTGTTCAACAGTTTGGAGCCCAGTTTTTGAGGTGCACAAAAATAAGTTTGTTAAGGTTGAACATAAGTTTCTCAGACACATTAATTTTAGGCTGGGTATTCCTGTGGAAGATATCGATTATGATTTCTTGTTTGGTATTTTGAACCTGATGAAGCTGTCTGAGAGGAGAGCTCTGTCTGATCTTATGATCCTGTACAAGATAATACATGGACAAATACACTGCCCAGAGGTCTTGTCTCAGATTAATTTTCTAGCCCCAATGAGAGTGACAAGACAGGCCCTACCCTTCTATGTTGAAGATGCCAGAACCACATATAATTTTAACTCAGTTCTCAATAGAATCCAACGTACGGGAAACGAATATGCTCACGTGGTGGATTTGTATGGTGTGGGTCTGGCCAAGTTTAAATTTAGTTTGAAAAGAGCAATTGTTTTATCTAGACAGACTGGTTGATTTTTTTTTTTTTTTTTTTTTTTTAACTTCCCTGCAATTCAGTGTTTTTATATATATATACATATGACAAGGGTCTTCCTGCTGTGTGTTTTTATTTTCTACATATGTCTGCGTGTTGTTTGTTTTTAATTGTTAATTAAGTGTCTATGTGAGTCGTGTGGGTGCGAGCGGCGCTGTCTCCTTTTGGGAACAATTGAACATGCAGGATACTTCTTAATATTTGGTTTTAATGTCTTGTAAAATGTTCTACTTTCTAAATGTAAGCATATTGCTTTCTCTTTGCTTTAGTTATTTTCAGACTTTTTTTCGCTTAACATTGCCAATATTTCAAATACGTTTGCCCAACATAATTTTTTCTTGTAGAGAGATAGTGCTGTTTGCATTTGTACGGCACATATGTAAATTTTTATCTCTGATCATGGATCTTTTGATGTGTTCTTTTTTTTTTTAATGTATAAAAAAAGCTTATTATTAATAGCTGTTAACAAATGAATAAATAAATAAAAAAATAAATGTGCTTTTATTCAGTGACCTTTTATTCTAAATACATGGCTCACAGAAAATTGTAAAACAAAATATACATATGGAACAATCTAATAAACATTTGAGTCAGAGTAAGAGTTTGAGAAAATATACCTCTGCATGATTATTCATCATAATGGAGGAGAACAGTAACATTTATATTTATTTATTTATTTTATTCTTCACTGTACATTGGTTACAATATTACAAAATAGAGGACAACAACAATATCATTTATACTCTGTTATTGTGTGTTGTATTTTATTGATATTTATTTTGTAAAACTCAATCATCATCATCATCTCTGTCGGTCCCTCAATTCTGAGGATCGTGACCATCATGCCTCGTTCTGTAAACCATCTGTCTCCATGTTGAGCGATCCTCCGCCATGTGTAAGGCCCCGTGAAGTGATTAATATTTATTAAACTCAATATTAATCAAGAAATAAAATATTATTATCTGATTATACAAGTTATTTATTAAAGTGACTCGAGTTTCGACATGTTATGTCTTTTTCAAACTCTTTTAATGAGTTTGAAAACTCGAAATCGAAATTCGAATTACTTTAATAAAGAACGTGTAAAACCAAATGATCACATTTTATTTTTTGATTCTGTTGTTGTGTTTTGTTTTTATTTCCTGGAAGTTTCGAGTGTCCTATAAAAGGAAAGTACTCTGAATATTTTGATTTTTATTGTTACTGAGAGGATGTCTTAATCTACTAGCTAACCTTGTCGTGAGATATGCTAAGATTATAGAAAGAAGGGATATGGAACAAATCTACTATAATATTGTTCTTCTATTATCAAAGCTGATTGAAAACAATCATTTTAAATTGCTTTTCCAAAACTTGTTTGACTTGTAAATTAATTCTCATAATAGATAAGGTTTATTTACTCAATAATTGTGATTATTTGATACCTAGTACATACACAAGATAATAAATCACTTCGAGTAGACCGCTCACATCATTATGTTTGAGAAATGTACGAAAGAGAAGGTTGTGTATACGTAAACAGAGGGTTCTTCGTACTATGGATGATGTAATGCAACAATATGTCAAACCACGAAGAAGAAAATGAGTTGAGTGCATCTACATATATTTACAATCATGGTATAATTGCTGAAACTGTTATGTTGGTCATTATGTTACATGTTATTCACAAAAATATGTAGATTAGCGTTGATCACATTTTATGTTTGGCTTAAGTTTTCCGTGGAGCACCCGGCAAATAATTAGTCTCCTACTTTTTCCGTAAGTTTTTGAGTGTCTTGTAAAAGACAGATATTCGAAAAAATAAACACATGTTACATCTTAAATTCAGCGATGAGGTTTGCCACCCCTAGTGAATGCTTTATTTTTTTGTCACACGACTGGTTTGCTGGCTACCTCACTTGGGACACGGCGTGAGGGCACAGTATAGTAATAGTGTAACAATTATTTTTGGCGTATTCTGACCGCAGAACACATCTATTTAGAAATTGACTTTACGGAGCAAAATTTAATTTATAAAAAATATACAATTTTCCTGGAATTTTGGGCAAAAGGATCGGTCTTTCACTTTTTTCCCTTGATTTTCAGATGTCCTGTAAAAGACAGGTTATTGTAAAATATCATGAATAAGACAGTTAAATATTCAGTTTAAATAAGAGTTTTATCGAGTTTAGACGAGTGTCTTGAATGTCTTTTTTATTGGCACAGAAAGAGGACGATATTATTTATTACATGCAGATGTCCACTGTCTTCCCTATTTGTGGGTGGTATTATGATGGTATAGATAGATTTAGGTATAAAATGAGATTAATGTGATTTGATACACCGTTGCATAATATCATGTGTACTTGTACGTCCAAGTGGAAGTGTCAAGTGGGGAGAAAATGGCAGTTGTTGTTTATACTTCGGGAGTATTTACTTTGAGGTTGGGTTATGAAAGTCTCTGACTGTACACACTCTTATGAAAAAAAGGGGATGATGATTCATCATCTCTCATAAGGGTGATTAGTTATTTTTAAAGTGTGTGATGCAGTAATAAACATCTTATAGTGCAAGTGCCTAGTATCATATAAACTAGACGTCATGAATATTTATGTAAAAATGGGTAAGATTATTTTTAACCTAGAAATATTCGAATAAGAAGGCAATGATTGATGAATTTGGTTTAGATTGAGATACCTTACAGTCTAATTATTTATTTCTTTTTATCATATTTCTTGATCTGTATATTTTTTACATGTAATCAGTCCACTAGCTTCTATTCTATGAAAGATACATGAATTTTATAATTTAATTTACTGGCTATTTTGTAGCTGTAAAAATCAGAATGCTAAGAATCAGAAAATTATTACCTTTAATTCAGCGATGAGATGTCTTACCCATTATGAGTGACCTTATTTTGATTGTGGTTGAAAGGACAATTTGAATGTTTAATTCACGCAGTTAGTATACAAACCCCCTAGACAAACACGCACTTGGCGATCGACTACAAACGAATTTTCGACAATAACCGCAACAATAACGCATAATAACACGGTACATTGTAGGTAGATTGTCGAAAAGTTCGCCAGTAGTCGATCACCAAGTGTGGTTTGTCTATGGCCCCTGGTAACCTCATTTGTAGAAAATTCCGTGATTGTACGGAATAAGATAGGATGAATGAAATCCATAAGAATGAAATATCTCACAAAGTTTAATATAAAAAAATACACACTTCTGATGAAATGAAAATTTTTGTATAAAGTGCACAAACTTCGTGTTACAAAAAAAACAAATTAAATTATAGTACAAGTCTATAATTACATAAAGTTAGAATGACATGTTAAAAAAAAAACAACATTTTGTATAACATTTTGTGACTGCAACGTATGTCATTAGCGTGGGGATGTGTTGTCCTCTATGTTAGAGAGAGTAGAGTACTGAGAGGGTTAACCTCAAGTGGAGGTGTTGATTAGAGTAGGGTATGTCATTATACGCTATGTATGGTCTAGGGCCTGGGGATGTCTGTTGCTGGTTATATTATCTCATCATCATATCATATATTCAACGCAAACTAACTATGTATATACACTTTCCCGTAAATAAGAGTACTGTGTGATAATTTGACGTAGGTACTACATTCTTTTAATTTTTGTGCACGCTATGTTTATGTTGTCGCTCAATAGTTGAAGTAGTCAGTTAACTAAATGGCGGTTAGTTACACGCTGGCATTCAAATTTCTGGCTATCAAAAGTTAAAATATTTTTTTAACTCAGTGTTTTACAATCCTAGTGCCAAATAAACAAACTTAATTTCAAATTAAATAGAAATTTTGGGTTAGTTTCGATACGGAAGAATGTTGAACGTTTGCCGCGTCATTGCAATTCAACGTAACTGCTGGCCATTCAATATAGTGCCTATATTATTTAACTAACCACCTAGCCATTCAGTTAACTGGCTAATTCAACTATCGGACGACGACTTAATAATATGTACTTGAACGATACGCTTTTGGTTGCATTATAACAAAAAAAGAAACTTTGCAATGGAAACTCTTTCAGTTGGTCTAAGGTCAATTTAGAATTACTAGTGAATTATGTAGATTATTTTGATTTTGTGTTAGTAAAAAAATTAAATATACCTCCAAAGCATTTATGATTTAAGATAAAAGGAAAAGGTTTTATTAGATAAAAAAAAAACATTGCTGGCATGAAGAGGAGGACCTGCCTTTCAATTACGTGCAGCTGGTTCGCTGGCTATCTTACTTATGGATAATTCTGTGATGATGAGAATTAACATGAGCATTAAAATTTGTATGAACAGAATGTTTTAAATATATACGAAATATTATTTGAATGGTTTCGAAGGTTATTCATGGTTCACTTAGTACTTCTATCATTTATAATAGTTTCCTTATTTAAGTACTAGTAAGTAAAAGGGGGTTGAAGTACTTAAGTAGTAAAGGTATCCATTAAAAGGTTATGCTATGAAAGTAAATATTTGCACTAGGATTTTAAGCTCAAAATTTGATATTGGTTATTTGTAACATTAACGTTAACCTACAGACTACCACTAAGTTAGAGATATTACAGCGATTAGCTTTGTTTAAGGTTGAAAATTTGCAAACCGCGCAGTTATCACATGAATAACATTTAAAAATTAGGTCAACGATTCTCTCACTGAAGATTCTCATTACATTAACGGCTTTAATTAAACACTTTACATTTTATTTCATAGTTTGTTGAGCGTGCTATTTACACAATTTACACAATATGTAAATATTTATGAAACACTAAATAATATAGGTGACTGCGTAATAATGTAAAATGAATGCTAAAGAATATATATTTGAAACACTAAGTACAAAAATGTGAGATAAAAAAATAAATAACAAATTTTGTTTTCCTGATTCAAATTGTGACGGTGTGACGTATCAAGCAAATTCTCCATATTATGTTTACACGTGTAGCATATGTATTTATCGTTTGTTTTAAAAACTATTCAACGTGTGTTACGCATTGAAGAAACTCTCATCGGAGGAATTTAGAAAATGTTTTGCAGGAAACAGATAGAGGTATTCTTTGGTAACTATAACAAATGTCTTTTAATTTCGAAGATACTTAGTTTTCGACAGATACGATCCCAACTAAACTAAAAATAAGTGAAAACTATGCGTAAAAGTGAAATTAACAACAAGTTTTTCTTTCAACAGGCAGTTTTAAAAACCCTTTACTTTCAGATATAAACAGCACTAACCTTAGACTATCACAATAGTCTGGGAAAATCTAAATAAAAATTGTATTCATTTAGTTTTCAACAAGTTGTTTATAAACGTCCAAAACGATTTTCAGTGAAAACAGCAGGGCTACTCTTGACAAAACTAAACACGATCTTAATCTAGTCTTGATCTTGATCATACGACGCACGAAGGGACTATGGTCAAAAACATCGCACTACCGCTAACGCGCGATCGGTTTGCGTGTATTTTTGGCCAATAGTCACTTCGTGCGTCGTATGATCAAGATCAAGACTAGATTAAGATCGTGTTTAGTTTTGTCAAGAGTAGCCCTGCTGAATGCTCAAATACACAGATGGGTACATACAATATTTTGTTACACCCAAATAATAGTTAACTCTCAAATAAGTAACTAGCTCAAACTATCGTTAAGAAAACTAGAATTTTGTGTGCATTTACAACTTTCAAAACTTATACGATGAAGACAATACATACTTGTGTTCAGTAATTAGTTAAAAGTACTAAGAAAAGTGATGCTGGTAATACAACTGTTTCCGTTGAGAACACTCTACTTCTACTAATAGGATTTACCAAAACTTTTCATTTTAAGATGTTTTATCCATTCATGCTATGAATGTAAAAGCATATAAGACTATTACACTATATATTTAAAACTGTGCGTTAAAAAGTTGTTAAATTTTTTTTTTCGGAAATAATTTCAAAATGTTTTCGGAGGCTTTTAATGTTTATTAAAGACAAACAAGTACAATTTTTTAAGGACAAAATAGATCTCTAAATATCTTTGCAGAAATTTTAAAGCTTACGTCGAAAGATTTGATTTCTAATCAGTGTACAATTATCGTATATCAACATTTTTTTTCTATTATACTCGTATTAAGATCTATGAAATCATATTAAGTACAGGATGCCTAACAAAATACAGTACTAAGTAATGTTCATATTACCATCATGTACATAATATGTACTTCGCGTCATAGACTAACTTTCATTTCCGAACAATAAAGGAAATACGTAACTACAGCAATATTAACATGATCCCGAAACAGGGAAGGCGAAGTTTCAAGTGGCGAAGCCTGTGTGGAAATTAGTATTACTATTGAGCTAAAGAGAAGATAGTTGCAATATAATAATACCTTTACAAGATATTATGTACCTACCTGCTACGCCAAACTTACTGAACTGTACAAGAACATCATCCAAAATATATTGGCTATACTTACATAATTGCATCACATTATTACAAACACACACGTTATACTCACTCGATGCATGTTGTTTAGTATAACAAGACAAAATTACATAGATGCATACATACATTGAAAATGATAAGAGCAATATATAGGAAAGTAATATTTAATGGTTAATTTTAACTTCAAATAGTATCAGGTGCTGGTATTAGGGGTTGAGTTGTATTATAATAAAGGATACATACCTATCGCTTGTTTTATTAATTTTTGAAAGATCTCTCAACAATAAATAAATAAAACAAGTTTTTTTTTACTATACTATACTATACTATACCATCACGGCATATCCCACAAGTGGGGTAGCCAGCAGACCAGCTGCATGTAAGAAACATGCAAGCTGTCCTCTTCGTGCCAATATAAAATGAAGACATTCAGGATGGGTGGCAAACCTCATCGCTGAATTTAAGATGTTCAAAGTCTAAGTTTTTTTTAAAATTTTATTATAAGACTCACGAAAAAAGGGTTTTTAATGTAAATATTATTGTACTATTTAGGTAGGTACATTAAATTATGGAGTTTTACAAAATAAACAGTAGGTAATAGAATACAAAATAACAATGACAATGTAACATATGTTTAATCACTGTTTTGGTTGAGAGTATGGGCTTTTTAATGGCATTGATCTGCACTCTCCGCACGTAGTATTCAAGTAGGTATCAATAAACTTGTAAATGTATAACTACTCGCATATGGTATTGAAAACATTTTAATTGTTTTTTTTTAAGAATCAAGAAGTATGTGTGTTCATCGACAAATTTGAATGATTAACTTTAAATTGATTGCTTTAAAATATAATTTTTAAATGAACGAATGAGAAAAAAAATTGAGCAGGAAATAGGAAATGACTTTGTTATATGACTTTCAAAAGAATAATACGTCACAAAGAAAGATAATATGTTAAAAAATAAATGTGTATATATCAGAATATTAGCTATAATGTTTTTTATTTCTGTACCTATTGAAAATTATTTCAAAAGAACTTTATGAAAATATATTTCGAACAACTGGTTTATTTCATTGGCCATGTTCCATTTCGGGAATTAGTTTAAACATCCGTGTACTGTGATATTTGCTTGAGTACGTAAGTACTAGTATATTTCAGAAGGAAAAAATGAATTATACATTTTTTATATACTCACGGCAATACATTAAGACTAAAAGCTTTACCACTATAGAAGCTACATCAGTGATACAAAGTAAATGAAAAATTATATTGAAACATAAAACAAGTCTATTCTTTTAAAAGGTTATTTTTATAAGTAGGTATCACTAAAATATGGAAAGGACATTATCTCACAATGATAACGAATCCTCTATCATTGTGAGAAGACTATTTTAGGGAAACTTTAGCAATGAAGAAGTTAAAAAATACTAAAGCATTGAAATTCTATCTAATCTCTTTCACCGGTCTTTTGCGGGAGAGGCAACGAAATGTTAAATACAAAATGTGATATTTATTCATACAACATACGTTTTACAAATATTTACATCTTTATAAAATCCTTCCCTAAGCTCCGTATAAAGCAAATGGTATTTTATACACTCTGCAATCAACCCATCAACAATTTCTGAAGTTTTATAAAAAAAGGAGAGTGATTAGTGACGAGATCGATTAATTGAGTATTGTATTATATTGTATAAGCGTATTTTTCAGTTAACACAAATAGTATAAATATTTAGTTGTATCGGAAAAAATGTGTACTAAGCATTATTGACTTTATATTGTTCAAACATATTTGAAAACAAATCAATTGGACTTTTGTAAAAAGCGTTTATATATATATATATGTATATAATTCAATAGTAGAACTCGAGTAGCTGTAAAGATGTTCGCCGATCTATGTAGAAAGAAAGGTGGTACGGAGCTTAAAGAATTAGAGGGAGAAAATAAAGATTTACTTACACATAAAGACATTAACAAACAATTACCTGAACAAAGACTTTGTTTTGGGTTTTTACGTGAGGTGTGTGGAAGGCATTGGAAAGCAATCACGTAAAGGTTTCTGCATTTTTGTTTAACTTAGAGTTTTATTTTATTATGTTGCCAAGCTTGTATATAACAATATATGCAGTCACGTTAACTAAACATTTGTTTCAGAATACATAAAATAGTCTTTACAAATTCCGAGTACAAATTTGCTGAATTATGCAATTAATAATCAACGTGTTATGGATGTATATAAGCAGTAATTTTTTGCTTTTTGATGTTCGTTTTGAAGTTACAAATAATTGTTTGTTTTTGTCAAATTTAAGATAATAATCCTATGATAAAAATAGCCGTCTCGATGTGTAAGCACATTTTGTTGAGTGAGTTCGTGTTTGTTAGGTGCTAGTACATCATAAACATGATGTAGTGATTGCATAAAACAAGGAGTGACGTAAAATGTTTATCGTTTACTATCATAATAATATTACTTGTGGGTAGCCGTTATTCTCTTGTTTCCTTTTACCCCCATTTAGCTGGTTTATCTCAAAAGCTCTTTCATAAACGTGAAATAATCCCATTATGTTTCCAACGAAAAATCATAAAAATGAAATAATGGTGAATACTTACTCAAAGGGATGTTTGGGATTTTGTATTATAGGTAAAACGTATCATTTTACATTTCAAAAATAAAATGGAACTAGGTAGAACATAGATGCTTCATAAAATTTATATGATAACAAAGTATAATTAATTAATAGAAGTACTTACGTCATCGGCATCAGGGATTGAAGATGTATGTATATGACAAGATAGAAGGAAATGAAGGCGAATTTTAGAGAAGGCCAAGGCTCATTACGGGCTGTAGAGCCACTGATGATGATGATGACTTATAGGAAAAGCTCAAATGAATTGATTTTGAAACGTAGATATAGAGTTGTAGAGTATCTAAAATAGAGATTTGCGGAAATATATAATGCAGACTAATGTCTATGAAGTGGAAGATGTTACCGCATGAAAAGCTTAGGTTTGAAGGTGTAAAAAAACAAAAAATTCACTGCTGATTTCTAAGTTTTAGTTATCGAATAGGAATTTAGGCTTACAAATATTTTAATTATGAATTTTTAATTGAAGGATGTAAAAAATGAAAAACAAGAAATCCATATAATTTTTACGACATTTCATTCCATTTGAGTGCACTATGCAACGTAAAAGAAACTTTGACTACAAACGATGGTAAGTTTTTTAAATCGATTTGAATAAAAATACAATTTGAAATAAAAAGTAATCTAATGATAGTAAAAAAAACTTTTTCTTATAATTAAAAAGAAAATCGCTTTCTGATTTTTTTAAAATTCTCTAGCAATGACAACAATGTAGCCATTATAGGGTTTCTTGAATGCTTGTATAACAATGAATAATTTCACACAACATAGTTTAATGATTTTTAACGTAAATGTTATAGAAAGAAAACCTTTTGTATTATTGTTGTATTCACAAAGACAACTTATTGCTGCGTGGGAGATTCTATCTGTATGTGGGATGAAATCTATTAGTGCTAGAATATTTTAAAGCGATGTAAATCACAAAACTTATTAATAAATTTTCATTGAAATATGGTAGGTAGGTATATATTATTTTGGAGACGAGTATTTTAGCTTCGTTAGATCATGACATTTTAAAAGTGTTTCCATAACCAAAGTGTTCACTGACTTGAAATAAACACAAAGACGATATCTGGTACGCCAAAGTATTTTTTATATTCTTGACTAGATTGAACAAAAAGATTAGCAGATGGTAATTGATCACCATAGATTTTTCTAAAACTTATTGAAACGAGTTAGATAATATAATTTTATTAAATTTATTTTAACTCATGAAATTGAAATTGAGAATTTTAAGTAGACTTATTATATCTACTTGCTTCAAAACATTATTGTAAGAAATCTGTATTAGGGAGTCGAGTGGAATAACCATTATTAGGTATAAGGGGACGACATCGTAAATCTTGTGAATCTCAAGCGTATAAGTACCTACATATATACATATCAGTGGTGTGCTTTTCTTATCTGTAAAAAAGGCATCGCATGCTAGAATGGCTTGCCGCATGTCTACATGTGTGTCTATATTCTTGTGAGCAACGTACGTTAGAAAATACTCATACTAGATTCAAAGTAAGGGCTTATTGTTCAAATCTGAAAATTTTTACGTACTAATTAATGGAGCTCAATACTAATTGATATAGGAGCTCAGTTCTTAAAACATTCAGGGGAAAGTGGTGAGAAAATCCTTAATGTACTAATTAACGATGAAACCATGTAATATCTCATACTTCGATTTTAAATTAGAGACGTGAGCGTAGTGCTTTGAAAACTTGGGTTTTCTTTTTAAATCCTATATTGCTAAAAATTGCTAAAAAACTGAGAAAAAATTAAGTCGTTGTTCCTCTGAAGAAAAGTTCCGAGTTGTGTCTTTTGTATCAATGACTTAATATTCAAAATAAAAGCATGATCTGTATTTAAAGTCTAGGCCCGCCACTGAAACACACACCCAAAATTTGGGAAAGGTAAAGCGTGCAGTTATTTAAGTTAATATTGAAGAAAACCTGACACACACAATGCCCATAATCCCCGTAAATTACTTCAGTACACACAGGTATTTCAAGCAACTAGCTACCCTCAGGAGAAAGGATACATGATAATACATATGTAGCTACATAACTGTGACATTATTATTTGTAATAATTTGAGATTTCTATTCTTGAGAACATCCATTTATTAACCTGGAGAAAATATGACCTGATTTGGTCGATAAAAAATGCCATCCGGCATATTATCCGCTATTTTTCATCTTATTTTTGTTGCACCAAGTATTTTTATTTAAAAAATCACGTTATAAGATATAACATTAACAATGAGGACAGAAAAGAACAAACCTACTACTGAAACAACCGAATATAAAAGCAATACAATACGGAAATGAAAGCCTACAACAGCTAATACATGATAATCTTTCACCATACACCGTTTCATTGAAAAAGCGTTACGAATTACGTAGAAAATTGCTAATGACTGGCGCAGACTCACTGTCATTGAAACATGTTTGTTTCTACCCAATGTTTATGATTGAAACATTAAAAAGCTAACAAGTTAATGAATTAACAAAATTTAATTTTATAATTATGTATTCACATGCTTCCTTAAATTTTGATAGGACAATGTAACCACTCATGTAATTCTTTTTATCTGATACTTAAGACATTGTTTTTCGTGATAAGTTTCTAAAATGTTATAACGTAGACTCTGTAATAACAATAATTCTTAATTTTTCATTTAATATTGCCAACCCACCCACGAATCTAATTATCGATTGTTAGTAAGTAGAATATTCTGTCTCGTTTTATTTATTACGTGAACGACATTAATTTATTTGGAAATGCTTGAAAAAATAAAAATACCTAGTATAAATACACAATAGTCTGAAAAGAAAATATATTTAAAGAAAATTAAATACAATTAAACATTGATTTGTGAGATTTGATATCAAATAAAAGACCTGCGCCCAGAAACAAATATATTATTATTGAAATCGCCGTAGCTAAGCAAATACATTTTAAAGGTTTATCAGGTATTATTAATTTGAAAATAAAACATTTAAAAAAAGAAAAACTTATAGTACTTATACTGAAAAACATAGTCTCTCAAGCCTTTGGGAGTTTTGTGAATGATAAAATAGCATTTGAACATACTTTAATAAAATATATTAATATTTTTGAATTTTTGATTAAGCAATGTATAATATACGTATATTAATTTTAAATCATTTTTGATTTTAAACCATTCTAGATTCATCATTTTAATCAAGCGAGGGTCGCGGGTTCGATTCTTGGAGTGAACAAAATGTTTCTGCTCGTTTCCGGAGTTGAATGTATTAGAAAGACTTATCTAGTGTGGCTTAAATTACATATAAAATAACATGTGTATTTATTTTTGCGTTTTTTGGTTAATTTTATTCGTGAATGTTCTTAATGCATGACCTGATTTCGACCCTCTTTCTCGATCGAACTGATCTTGACTTCGAATAGAGTGCATTATAAAATATTATTGTTTGACATGAAAAATATCAACAAATTTTTTCGTAAAGTATTCGCGCACTCCGAATATTGACTGTAGTAGAACATGAATCACATTTCTCGAATACTATTATTCTTTAAAACACAATAAATCATATAAACCTTTCTTTCATTCCATCTATCAATGCTTTATTGTCATACCAGAGTTGCCTTATATAATATATATCAATGCTATAAGGTTTCTATTCAGTTTAATTTAATATGTACGAGTTTACTAGTACGAGTTATATTTTATTATATCTATTATGATTATTGTGATCAATACAATTACATTCAAATTCTATGTAGGATTATTTTTGTACGTTTGAGGTGAATGAATTACTGTTGTTTATTTTTCTTTTAACAATTATTTGAAAAGAGAGTATTTTTTTACGAAAATAAATATTTTGATATTTGTCATAAATATTCGTGTAGGACGGAAGTAATGTTCTTTCCTGTCAGTCTCAGTTTTGGTTTTGGGCCAGGGCAACATAAAAATGGTCTGGTTTTTACATGTAGATATATGTGTTTAGTGTTTTGTAAATATGTTTCGTTACGTCAATATCCCTTTTACAAGATTCATATAGACTAGGTCGATCTGTAAATGTGAATTTCCCATTATGTATGCTATGTTATTCAGCATTTTTTTGTCATTAACTTGCCGCGGTAAAAAGATTAAACTCACTGTATTTTTGTATTCACTTAGCTCTAGCTTATGAGATACGAAGTGATGTAGTCAAATATATGAAATAATTAAGACATGCTCTTTGAAAATATTTTGTATGAATAGTTAATTGGTGTGAATTATTTAACTGTTTGTTTCGCCGAATTTTCGTGTTATTAATATTTATTTATCTTTTACCTGAATGATTCTGTGATCGCTGATAAGTTTCCTGACACAGTTGAATATGAAAGCTGCACTCATTCCAGCCAGGATCAGGGAGAAGACAACCATGATGATAATAATGTGTTCAGACTGCATCCATGCTGAGCCATTGCTTTTCTGAAAAGAGAAAAAGTTTATAAATATTTAAGTACTAAGCCATTTTGTTGATAAAAGTAAGACAAGTACTTGACGTCATTTTGTTGCAGAAGTGCTTTTAGCAATGACGTAGATCATGTTCAAAACTATGGTGAACTCATCTCACATTTTTTTCAGATACAAAGTCATACTCGCTACGTCAATAACACGTTAATTGAACAGAATCCCACCTCACACACGGATATCTCAGGAGTCGTAGAGCTGTAAAGTAATTCAAGATGTGGTGGTAATCAGTTTTGAACTTTTAATTGCCAGATATCAGGTTCGACTCTTTGCTGTAATTGAGCTCATTTCAGACAAATGTTCTTGATTTTTCCAAAAGGTTTGTTTTTTTTTATTTCAGAAAGTACCAATTTAACCGGAAGTCATTAATTAATATGTAGGAATATCATTGCTGAATATTATTATAAAGACGAGCAATGATTAAAAGCGGTTATCAATTAAATTTTATAATAAAACAACCCCACAACAGAAATGTAAATTATGAATTTTATGAATATCACCTGTCAGTCAACACACCTTACAATAATAGGAAGAGGCGTAATTAATGAATATGTAAATATATCTATCATCACTTTAATTATAATATTCCAAACAAAATATTTGCAAGTCGAAGCATTAATTATTCTAAGTTTATTAATAATATTATATTAACATGTCAAGGAGTAGTAAAGCATAGTTTGAATTAGCATTTTCTTTATCGTGATCGTATGTGGATGATTATATGTATAAGTGAACGTATTTATTTCATGCTTGAATAATGTCTCTATACGATCTTGATGTTATTGACCGAAGGTACTTGTTGGAAGTCCATTTCGAGATAAATTGAAAAAAAAACACAGTATGTAGTTAACTTCCAAAATGACTTTTATTAACTTCGCGTACTAGTTTTGAGTTCGTCGGTAGCCTGGAGGTAGAGTCTCGGCCTCTTGAACAAGGGGTCCGCGGTTCGATCCCAGGTGCCGGCAAACTCCCCTTTCACGACACAAGCTTTTAGCTTACTGTGGAAGGTGTCTAAAGTTGTATTTGGGTTTATAACAAAACCCAGATATATCTTTTTTCTAAAAAAAAAAAACAAAACTAGTATTCGGAGACTCTCGACTCCATCATCAGGCGATTAGTAAAAAGTGAAATAAGATACAGAGACAAACAGTGTTTATAGGATTTGAACGGAAGAATATTGGGAGAAGCCCGTGTTGATAAGAAATTAAGGTAGCTTCTTATACATACTGTGTTTTTTTTTCAATTTATCTTTATAGGTTTATTTTTCAATTTATCTCCATGAAGTTGTGTATAACAAATACAGCAAAGAAAACAAATAATAATAAATATATCATTGGGATTCATAAAAGAGAATATCGGAGCCTTCGGCATATCCCCAGTAGCTTAATTGGACAAAACACACTGCATGAAGAGGTTGGGTTGCGGGTTCAAGTCGCATCCGGGGCACTATCGAATAAGGTGCAATTGTTTTTTTCTAAGCCTTATATGGTAGCTTCGTGTGTAATATTTACAAAATAAATATATATGTATCTAAGAAACATCATCAAGAGATCGTGATTGCGAAGCGGGATTTTTTGATAAATTAGAATTTTAGGAAGTTGTTTTGATTAATACTTTCATTGTATAATTTGAGGTATTTTAAAATAAATCCAATAAACAAAGTATAAACTGATTTTGAATTATAATTGATTAATCTCCTGTCAATCCTACAAAATCCACGATTGTGTTTATTAGAAGACCGCTTTGTTGAACTGGCTTATTCAATTAGCAAAAAGTCATTGAGTTGTATCGCGTAAAAAAATAATAAATCAAACCTCGAAATATACTTAGTCGAATTTTATTTATCGTTTCATATAGAAGGTCAAAAGTAAAATAATTATGTAATGAAAAAAATCTGAAAAAAATATAAATAAAACGAGTGGAAATTGACACGTTAAATGTAATTTAATATTTTGACATGGGATATGAAATCGGATATTCGGGGATAAAATAAATTATATAATACAAATTCTGAATGTCTTGATTTTATATTGGCACGAAGAGGACAGTTTGCATGTTTCTTACATGCAGCTGATCTGCTGGCTACCCCACTTGTGGGATATACCGTGTTGGTATAATAATAATAATAATACAAAAATGAATATTTGTTGGCATCTGTAAATTAAGATGGCGTTTTTCCAGGCTTGCATATTTTTACCTTTGTCTTAACCTGATGTATGCCTTTCTCACTTCTTTTTATTGAATTGTTCACAAAGTTAGGTACATACATGGTTCATGAATTGAAATGTCTAATTGGTATTATTTTCATTTGCCCTACGATATTATCAATTCAAAATGACATTTTTTTTTTAAGATATATCTGGGTTTTGTTATAAACCCAAATACAACCTTATACACCTTTCACAGTAAGCTAAAAGCTTGTGTCGTGAAAGGGGAGTTTGCCGACACCTGGAATCGAACCCCGGACCTCATGTTCATAAGGCCGAGACTCTACCTCCAGGCTACCGACGAACTCTATAAGACGAATGTGTGTTTACATTATTAATAATTCATATAAATTTCTCGTCAAGGTGTGCTATTTCATATTTTTACCTTAGTAAACAGAACTTTATTTTTATATATGTGCGCATGTTTGTGTGTCTATGTATGTGGTATGTGTGTGCAAGCATGCGTGCGTATGAATATGTATGAATATATAATTTAAATTAACCCATCCATCCATTTCATAATAGTATTACATAATATGAAATTTTATCGAATCAATTCAAATGTGAAAATAGGTAGGTACTCGTACCTCTGTAAAAAATGAGTAAATCTTAGACATTTGCGAAACAAATTGTGGAATAATTTGTTGTTACTAATATCTGACGGTCAATATTATTAATTGCACATTACGTTCAAAGCGAACAGCTGACAGGAAGCGGGTTTTTCCAATAAATCATGTATCGATTATGTTCTCAGTATTTAACAATGATTCTACGCTTGTAGGAGAATAATAACATACATAAATAAATATTTATATTATGATGATGCAAAACTACAGGATGTAAGTGGCTTGCGATGATGTTCACAAGAACATATGGAGTTAATCTACGTTATTTTCATATTTATATAATGTTCAAAGAGTAGGAGTGGGTTCCCATTTTCTATACCACATAATTAACCAAATAATACATTTAATATTTCATTGCATTCATGATATCGTATTGGTTTGTCATTTCCGTGCAGTTCTCGGCAAAGAATGGGTTTCCCATTATTTGCGTAAAAAGGCAGCTACTCTTAACAAATTAATCATCTTCATTTCAACGGTGACTCATGCTAACCATTCAAAAAATATCAATTAATTTACTATACCCACAGTTCGTGCTAAATTATTCGGAAATAAAACACTGTTTTAGTATTTCCACTGTGACTTTATCAGTCAAGAGCCGGTTTTCAAGAGCTTCCGCTCTCATTATCAGGCTAACGTAAAGCGAGACTTTGTGCTGAGGCCTGAGTCAATAACACATTTTCACGTTACGTTTTCGTTCCGTTAGCATTCAAATGTAGACGATGTTACGCCAAAGTGTTAATTTTCGTAACTATTGTGTACCTAGCAACGAAATTGACACTTGTTTACTACTTCGTCTATACTCGAACGTTAACGGAACGAAAACGTAACGTGAAAATGTGTTATTGACTCAGGCCTCTGGCCTGATGATGAGAGCGGAAGTGATAATGATGGACACTATAAGTGAAGAAACTAATAAAGCCACAGTGGAAGAACTAAATAAGAGTTTTATTTATTGGCACAAATAAGAAAACTTCATGATTACTTCATGCAATTAGTCTGCTTACTACCCTACTTCTGGGAGTTGTTATGAAGATATAGATAAATAGACGGGTAGGTTTGTCAGTTATAAATTATTGTTGGTCTTGTGTTCATAGTAAATGGAATAAGAGAGTGGCTAAACAATTGTTCAAAATTCCTAAACAATACACTCATCATCATTGTAGTTGGCTCAGTAGACATCCGGAATTCTGAATAAGATCTTAGTGTGCACATCCGATTTAATTTACACGAGATCTCGTGGTTGAAGGAATATAGAAATAAAAACTAATATCGCAAAATACAACAAATAATAATGCGATATGAAAGAAACTCAACTTTGGATCACATCCAATAACAATCAGATTTCAAAAGAATCTATATGAAGCGTCTGGCATAGTATTTATTTGTAAGTTTCATATAGTGTCAGTGAAAAAGCCGCAGGGAACTTAATACGTACTGAAGATATGATATGAAAAAATAATATGGATTAATTTAATAAAGAATATGAAAAGTGTGTACATACGAAATATATTTGTAAAATGAGTATTCTTGAAAAGCAATGTCGTATTATAAAAATTGATTTTACCATTCTTTGTATTATAAAAATCGATCTTAGCATTCTTTAAGAGCAATATTGTTTTAAAAGCATTAATCTTAACATTGTTTAAAACCTATATTGTATTATAAGCATCAATCTTAGCATTTTTTAAAAACAATATTGTATTATAAGTATTGATCGTAGCATTCTTTAAGAGCAATTATTTTAAAAACATCAATCTCAGCATTATTTAAAAACAATATTCTATTATAGGCATCAATCTTAGCATTCTTTAAAAACAATATTGAATTATAAACATCGATCTTAGCATTATTTTCAAACAATGTTGAGAATGTAGAATCTGAATATTAGAAATGTAATAATGACGTATTCAACTTACATTACATTCGTCTTCATCCCACTTGAATCTACAATTGATTCTTCCATTACATCGGAGATCTGACGCTATACAGGTATTGTCCTCGCAATCGAGTTCATCGTCTTCGCAACCTAGAGAAGTAAAAATAAAAATCGATCACATATACTTATTAAATTCTTAATATACCTATCTCATAAAGCACTTTTCTTATGGTGGCTTACTCAACATACATAAAAGCAAAAATTCAAATTTTGATATTTATTACGAAAATGATTTGACGTTTACATATGTGAAATAATTTTAGTCAGTGATAATTTCTTTTTCAAGCATTTATGAAAAAATATTTTAGCCAAGAAAAACATCACTCAGTTGGAATAACAGTAATTACTTGTTTATCAGTTCGGCTGTTTAAATCTTAGGTAACTCTGGTATGAATAATACAATCTTTGAAAGGTTTAGTAAGTATACAATGTAAACATTTTATGGTATTAAACCTAAGCCACTCATATGCATGAAAACTCCGAGCTCCTTTACGGACGGTTATCCAGGACACTTCCCAGAGGCATTACAATATTAAGTCATTACATACAAATCTTACATTTGATGTTTAAACAACTGGGACTTAATATTATCGTATACAAAGAAAATGTTTGTCACGATTAAAATAATTTTGTTTTTACTCACTTTGTCCCTTTTCCTTTTCTCTGAATGCAGTAAAAAGTGCTTCGAACGTAGAATTGATTGCAATTGATTCCGCCATGAATCTTATATGCAAGACATTAGTCGTAGACTCCACAGAATCAGCTATTGAGCCGCAGAAATTCTTGACCCTGTAACAAATATTACATTCAACATGAAGTAGGTATACAAAATGAAAGGAATAAGAAATATTTTAAGCTTATTTACCTTGATGGTAGATCAGTTCTATTGGAGAAGATATCTACAAAATTACTGTCGCAGTCATTGGGTTTCTGCAAGGCGAATTTCTTGAACGCCAAATTGATCTGAGAAAATAATACAATTCCGTTAATTCAGAGAAAAACTTGATAAACTTTTCATTCATAATATATGTATCTACATATTATAAAAAATATTTCTAATAACTAGTAACATCCATCACGCACAAATAAAATAAAAGTATAAGGAAACTTGGTACTACTCGTATATCATTCACATCCAATAATGCTCGAAATATATGTGAGCTTAGGCTTGCTATAAAACCAAAAATCTACACAGTAAGCAGTTTGCTTGCATGTTGATGGTAAAGAAGGTCAATTACAAGATAAGAATAACTTAGTTATTTTTTGTTGAAATATTTACTGCCCATCACTTTTAGCTATATTTTTCATGTATTTAATTTTTTTATATATATATTTATTTAATAAAATTGTTACACAGAAAAAATACTTATTATATACAAAATATAAAAAAAAGTTCACAAAGAAAAAATTCACTCATCTGGCGAAGCTAATATAGCTTGTGACCAGACGGTAATACATAGTTATATACATATTTTTAATATTTATAAATTTATGTTTCAGTTTCTTCAATAAGTTTCATTCATCGATTCATACCTTCTTATTTTTATCTACTGTAATGATCCACATACAGTCCAGTGGAATGCCATACTCCACAGTGTGTCTTATTCTCTCAGGATCAATGTCACTCTTGTTGATGAAGCCTTCGGAACCTCCCACTTCTATGCGACACTCTTCAGGCTCCGGTTGGAAGAAAGCTGGAACAAGCGAACGCGTATTGATTTGAAACTAATAAGAATTAATTTTGAAAAATAAATTAATCAATTAACAGTAAGATATTATGGTACATATAAAATTGCTATGAGAAATTTATTTTTATCGTTACGATTTTTTCATATCTCTGTAAGAATAGGAGCATTGTCCTCTGAGACAATACTTCACATCTACACCGTCAAAGCATATCCCACATAATAAACTTGAAAGCTGTCCTCTCCGTGTCAGTAAAAAAATAAGACATTCAGGAGGGATGACAAACCTAATTCTTGAGTTTAAGATGTTAAATGTCTTAATTTTTTTGAACACCTGCCTTTGGGAGTTTTATGGAAAGTGCTGGCACAAAATCATTTCGGATGGAGAAAGATAATTTCTGTACTGCATTACCGATAGTTTATCATGTACTTTGTTAAATATTTGGGAAACAAGAGCAGAATGAGATGTTATATAATTAGCTGATTAATTTATTGTACTTGATATTAAATACTGCAATAAAATCAAATAATGAATCTTAGAATCAATGGTGACTGAGTGTGATATGTGCAATGTATTATTGGAACATATTTTCCGTAAGTCGATGAATACCTATTTGGTATAAGTCAGTTAGATATCGGCAGTACATACGAGTATCTCAGCAATAAACGTTTCTGAGACACGCTTTACAATTAAAGAATTCCTTTCATTGCATCACGTTTAAGAGTTTTAATACAAATTCTTCTTTTAATATTGATTGTAGTAGGTACACCTCGCTGTGTGATGCCAATATTAAATTGGTGAGAAGGGCTATAATAATCACGTACACAGAATAAAAATAATCTCATCGTATATTATATAGCTTCCTTGCAGTATTATCTAATAGTGATGTGATAACGAAAATCTATTTGTATTTGCGAATATGCGAATCTTGTTTTAAAAAAATTAACATTCGCATCGAGAAAAATTTATTTAGCAATATAAATATCATTATCTAAAGATCAAAGTGGCTCCATGCGAGCTTTATTTTGTATGAATATTGAGGTTTTAGGGAAAATGTTACTATGTCTAACTACAATTGAAGAATTTAATAAGAAAATCAGGTTTTATCCACCTTAAATTGTCAAACGTGTACTTAGCTCTATATTTTAATAAACTTAAAATTCTTGATGCAAACGAAATAATATATTTGAATAATGTCGACTACTTTACTCGTTATAATATGTTATTTTATACTTTTATCAAAATATTGTCATAATTATTTTCTCATTTTTCTTGCACGGTAGATTGCAGCTATCATTGTAAAAAATGATGAGTTTTTCTTGTGCTTTTTAACATTTTGTTAATAAATAGAGTAATCATATTCTATTCAAAGAAATTTTGTGCTAGCTGAATATATTTTTCATATAATACCTACAACATGTTTTCATATCGTTGTGAATGTCTTGATATATAAAAAGGACCTGATATCATATTTTAATTTATGCTCATACATTCAAGTGTAGTTGATATAATATAAATATTTTTTATTCAATATTCACATTTAGGAAAATGTTTGATGGGTATTCGCATCCGCATTAACGTCCGCAAATGTTCAATTGCATATATTCGTTACATCACTAGTAAGTATCTATGATAGCAAAAATGTCAAGTGTTGTGATGGGTCTTTCACACTGTACATAATGTGTACGTACTCTCTACAAGTAAGTAATCTAGGTCAACAATAATATTATTTACTCTTCCGAATTGAAAAAAAGTATTAAACGTATTTATTGAAATTTAAGGTTCTTTTTTATTATGAAAGCGAGATTTTCATAAAAAAATATTACGATAATTAAATGAAATTGGAATGGGTACACTTTATTGTCATACAGCTGGTAGGCTAGCTAGGTACTCCACTTGTGTGATCGTGTGATCGTGATGGTATAAGTAGTAGTAGTAAGTACACGTGCATTTAAAAATGTTATTATAATTATCTTTTCAATGAATTTTAGATAATCATTGTTGTGAGTATAGGGTTAAAATGATTTTACTGTTATTTTAATCAAAATAATTGAAATTCATATTTTAATTTTTAATTACTTAATGTTCTAAGGATAATAAGAATTGTAGGTATTTTTAAAACTATTTTTATTTCATAGCATAAAGTTGGCTTCCTTTTGTTCAGTTTTTTACGCCAGTCTTGACATTACAATGTTGGCTTGTTTCTCAATATTAAGAAACCGGGTTTGATTCTCAGATGATCCAAATTGATTTCCATAAATAGATTGATTTGCCTTTGCCAGGTGTGAATTTTTAATTAATTATTATGTTTTCTGTAAATATTTATGAAATAGTAAACACTCCATTTCTTTTTTTAATATCGAGCTAAATACATATGTAAATAATTTAATAAGGTTGTGGGACCTTCTCTTTGCTTGTGATTCTAGACGGAGGGTCCTTTAGAGAAAATATGTATTTATCTACATACTAAAGATACTATTAGATATATTACTGCATCAAAATAACGCCTAACATTTCTCAGATAGTGTAGTTACTTTATTTCCTATAGATATATTAACTAGAAATACGTCAAAGACATTAAAATATATCTGATTTTCTCATAAATTTTTACGAAGTATGATCTAATCTATTGATTAAAGTCAAAGAGCTTTTTCGAATATCGAATACGAAATATCAATCCGCGTATTTTTTATGACAGGAATCATTCAACATGTTTACTTATAAAAGATAAGATTTTCATCATTATGTATATTTTTAATGGTTATATATTTCATTGAAAAGTGTTGAGATTAGATTTTCTAAGCCAATAGCGTTAATATTATAACGGAAATTAATAAAAATATTTTATGAATGCTAACACATTTCTTACATTGAGATTAGTTTCCAATTCATAACTTTGTACAAATATAATCAGATATTATTTTACAATTTGTCGCATCTGATTATAAAATGTGAAATAGAAGGCAGGCATGGTGTGCAATGAAGACGTATGTTCTACTTGAGAAATATTAGAGAGAAATCTAGATACTGAATGAGCTGTTTCAACTGGCATTGGATAGGGAGGCCAGATTAGGGAGACCTGACTTGGCACTCTTATAAGAAAATATCATTTTACTGATACAATATACAGATTTTGATTTAACCTTTTGTAATAAAGTTTTTTTTACTTATTCAGGATTTACTTTAGTCATACGAGTATCTACATTGTAAGACAAGTCTAAAAATGTATTTTCTTTGTGAGCTCGGTTCATTGTGTTATTGAATGGCATTTTAACTTTTATGGAAACAAAGTTATTCTCTTTAAAAATAACGAAAAAAATACATAAAACTGGAATACTTTTTTATTCTTCAAAGTGTTCTTGAAGCTTAAATATTTAAATTGATGACGTACATGTACAGTTCTATTTTTAGAAATTTAGAGAAGTGCGTAAATAAATCAGTTTGTCAGTGAAGTGTATTTTGAAAACAACCTCTTTCTATGAAAAATGTCACGTGTATGTGTACGTATACAGCGATCAATATGGTTTCAGCCTTAAAACGATAATCTTTTATCTGATTTTCTTCTTCTTTCGCCATTTTACGTCCTTCTTGAGAAAACAGGGTGGAAAGAAATCTCCTGCAGTGAGAGTGACATATTGCGTTTGATGTTAACGCAATAGTAGGTAGTGCAGGGGCAAGTTGATTAAATAAACTTCCTCAAAAAACTCTAGTAAACATTTGGGAATATGGAAATAATATGTAATCGTATGATACCCAAGATATTGGACAAAAGAATAGGGAAAATATTATAAAGGGGGTATTGAAAAATATTCTTGGGTTAGTTGGAAGAGATCGCGCCTTTGCGATAAACTCGCCCTCTGTATATTGATTGTATTTAATTTGAATGTATACCTTTTATGTAATTGTTTTTAATCAATGTACAGTAAAGAATGAATAAATAAAATAAAGTATGGAACAATAATTCAATATGCGCAAAACTTGGCCAACTTTGTGTCACCATATTTACATATCTTTGTTTTTCTGAATAATCTCAACAAAATATAGGCATTGATTTGATCTTTTTTAAGAGAAATTCATTAATTACAAGAGGATTATGATACACAAGAAGAAAGCGATGTTTTGATATGTGATGTATTTATAATGGTTATATTTTATTACGGTTTAACTTTTTCTTTGTGAAGCAATAAATATGTCTACCGCATGCATTCAGTTTCTCATAAACTGAACAAAACTTTCTTACAAAAACGAAACAACAATTGAGTGAAGAGTTAGATTACACCCAAGAGAGCCCTTAAAAGGTAACATGGATAACAAGGTAAAAAATAATGCGCTAGAGAATATATTTTTATGTAGGAACAAAGGATCATAGAAGTACGAAAATAAAGTTGTAGATAAATGCATTATATCGTAATACTTCACAAAGATAAATGAGAAATCGACTAAACAAAGAATTATTTTTCAGTAGAGTCCCTGGAATAGAATAGGTCTCTTACTTTTTTCCAAAAATTCTGTGTAAAATTTGAGTGTCCTGTAAAAGGTGGATATTCTTAAAACATTGTGAACTAAGACTTTTAACATCTTCCACTCATCCCGTCTGGAATATCTTATTTTTAATATGTATGTTAATTCCATGAAGTCAGACCGCTGGCTATTCCATTTGAGGGAAATGCCGTGATGTATATACACAATACATAATATAGGTACAATAATTATACATAGGTAGATACTTCAATTGTATTTTTATTCAGAAAATATTGTCAAGGGTATAAATTTTAAATAAATTTAACATTATTACTTAACTTCTTTTTTAAGGTAATATTTCTTCGTAATGAACGACGAACGCAGAACATATTTGAATAAAGTATTAGGAAATAAAAGGGGAATAAAAAAATATAAAACATATTATCCGAGAGCTTCCGTTTTTAGCTTTTCTGTGGGAACGGAAGAAATATCGAAAAGAGAGATTTTTTTCCATAAAGATATACCTAGTATAATGAGAGATTTTTTTTCACTATAGATATATACTATGAGTATGTAATTATTATTAATAAAAAAATATTCTTTTAATATTAAAGAGTATTTTTAATTAATAAAAATAATCACATTCTGAATGAGGTACTTGAAAATAATTGTATTAACATTTTTTCCATTTAGGTAGAGTGTTTTCATATAATTCTTCTCTTTTACGTAAGTACCTATATTAAAATGTTTTATTTGGAAATTACAACGTTCAATAAAATACGTGAGATAAATTATCTGTTCACTAAAAACAGTAATATAATAAAAAGGTTTTAAATATTTCATAGACTAAATAGGAAAAGAAATTTCCAAGTATGAATGTTTATTGACTGTGTTTCAATAAATAATGTGTTGAGTATCTTTGGAGAAATCACTTTGATGCAACCCTTCCCTGCAACTATGTACTTGATCAAGGAGAAAAAAAATTACTTGATGTAAAAACTGTTGTGATATAAATACACATACCATTACGGAATCTACCAGAAGTGGGACAGTTATTGGACCATCGCATGTAACAAATATACATATCACACTCTTAGTGTCAATACAAAAAACGACACATTCAAAATCGGTGATATGCCACACCGCTGAATTAATGAAAATGTATTTTAATAATTCGTCGGTAGCCTGGAAGTAGAGTCTCGGCCTTGTGAACAAGGGGTCCATGGTTCGATCCCAGGTGCCGGCAAACTCACCTTTCACGACACAAGCTTTAAGCTTACCGTGAAAGGTGTATAAAGTTGTATTTGGGTTTATAACGAATACATAGATATGCGTCGCTGCAAACTGGAGTGGCAAGGTCTAAAGTCCGGATCCGAAAAGTAAGTAAGTAATATATAGATATGCATGAATGAGACACACTATTTAGAATTACATAAAGAATATTTATTAAATAAAGAAATATAAAAAAGATTGTTGAAAATTAGAAATGTAATTGATTAGCAGCAGAGTGTTCTCTGGTGTTTTTCTTTTCTTCTAGAAGCATTTAAATAAGTGTCAATGACCGACCGACAGGCACTGTGTTGTAATGGTGCGTACCTAGGTCGGTGTATAGGTGAAATTGGTAGGTACCTACGTGGCTTGTCGCCATACATATAATTATATATTATTTTATAGTTGGTATATTTTTGATTTTATTTACTTACCAGTGGTAGGCCTTGGTATATATTCATATACAGCAGTGAATCCTGAATACTCGATGTTGTCATCAGAATGAAAGTGCAACCAGAGATAGCGGCCTTGGGATGTTAGTATGTTGGGGAACTCTTTCCCGCAGAATTGCCCAATCTGACGGGAGTAGCCGTGGGCTCCATCTCTAACCTATGAAAAATACACAAAATAAACATATATGAGTAATGATTATAATAAAAATTATATGAAAGTGTTATGAAATACATCCAGTCTTAGATTAAACCTGATCCACATCTGTCTTACCAATTATTAGTAAATTAAAACTCCTTTCTGAAAATTTTATTCACAAACATGTGATTTTTATCAAACATAGGAACATGATTTCACTCTTTTAAATAGATAAATAGACCAAACAACTTTTGTATTTATGTAGATATACTCGTAAGAACGTTATTGTGAAACATGAATTTAACTTTATCCCTACATTAAGGAGGGTCCATGGCTGCGTGGATAAGCCGTCGGTACCAGACAGAGTCTAATTGGTGTTCATTGTGGTTATTCAATTGGATATATTGATAACTGAAATGTTGTTTATTAGCCCTACATAAATAGTTAGGTTATAACATACAAACGTCACAAGGGACGGGATATCGTTATCTTATAAATAATATTATTCACTGTGTCGGTGTTTAGGTAGTAGAATTCCATATCGAAACAATAAAACAGGTGTTTTATTCTACTAAAGATTTTATTTTGTGAGAGAGACGTCTTTCGTCTTATGAGGACATTGTCAGTCAGATTGACAATGTCCTCATAAGACGAAAGACGTCTCTCTCACAAAATAAAATCTTTAGTAGAATAAAACACCTGTTTTATTGTTTCGTTATAAATAATAATTACATACATACGTAGACAGATAAAAAAATTAAACAAACCTCCAAAAAATCAAATCTGCATTCCTCAGACGGTTCAATGTTGAATGAATCGCGAAAGTCGAGCTTGATGAAGAAGCCGGGGGGAGCTGAAACAAAATAAAGTTTAATACCAACAAGAGTTCTAGAGCTTGCATAGTCTCATTAAAAGTTTAAATTACTACAGATTATACAGTCGTACAAATAGACATTAAAATATCATTCATTCATTCTTATATAATACCTATATACATCGAGGAAGTAATATTTTTCCAATATGAACATTTCCGTACTGAAGTATATTTTTGTTGACTTCAAAAATAAATATAAAAAGCGATTGTTCATTTATAAACAATTTAAAATATACATATTTCTTTATTCAGCTTTAATTACAACTTTAATTAACTTTAACAAAAGGCGCAACATTTGGTAACGAAATGTGGTTGAAATTAATTTTCAACGTATTTCATTGAATATTAAATTATTATTGTTTCTCAAGTCGAGGTAGGTAGGTACTATACTTAGCAAGAAATCGAAAGTATAGATATTATTATTTTATCCCCTCATACAGAATAATTAATCCTGTTTCAATATGAATTTATAAAACAATATTATAAGTCTGCGGCTCAGAGACGGCTGATATGTCGGACTATTGGAAGTGCGGTGAAATTATAATAAAATATTTTTATATCGTAAATATCGATCCCGTGGAGCACCCGGTAAAGAATTGGTCTCCCACTCTTCTCCTTAAGTTTTCGAGTGTCCTGTAAAAGGCAGGTGTTCGAAAAAATAAGACGTCTTATTTTTTCGAACACCTGCCTTTTACCGGGCACTCACAAACTTACAGAGAAGAGTGGGAGACCAATTCTTTACCGGGTGCTCCATGAGGTATTTTTAATAATGTTATGTCTAAAGTTCAGCTCGAAGAGATTGCTTTATCAATAAACTTGCTGATTGATATTTTTTTTTGTTTAATTCAATGTTGTTTGGAATTTGTTTGTATAGGCAATAAAAATATATATAATTGTTTTTATTGAATTTATAAAGCGGTGAGTCATATGAACGCTCTTAAGACGAAACCGCTATCGCTGATCGGCGTACTTTAATACTGTAAGTTGCTGGAGGTTCTAGTAAACGCCGCCGTTGTGATAAAGCTTTGTAATCCGATATAACATTACGGAAAATTTATGATGTTCCGTTTCATTGATCAACCAAACGTGTGCGTATTATAATAAGCTTTCATTTCACTTATACATATAATACATTCACGCTAAAACAACCATTTACTACCGACTTAAAATCATATCTTTATTTTTACACTAAACGATAAAAACGTGTTTAAATAAAAAACAGTCCTGCGTTAATTTTTCTTTTATTTTGAGTTATGATTAACAAACTAGAAACCAATTGTGCTTGGTCGCCCGATGTAAGAGTCTTGGACTTTCAATATAAGGACCCTGGACTCGATTCCCCCTAACCGATTCACTTTCGCATCACGATACGAGTATATTGTTAAGTGCGGGAGTGTTTAGGGTGCGTTGTAATTCTAGATATATTATATACATTTAAAATATATTAAAATTAAACAATATAGGCACCTAGACAAAAAATAACATAATGCATTATCTATATTAGTAGGGTTTCTAGAGCTTTCCAAAAGTTTGAAATTTATGGAAAAATCCAGTCGCAATTTTCAGAAAAACAACTAAATTTCTTCAGGTAATGAGCTTGCCAATTGCTCATGTTTTTTTTGGTTGATCAATAAAGTGTTATTATGAAGTATTATTATTTCGTATCATAAAACCACTTAAACATACTCTTAATATCAATACACGTGTTCTGTGAGCTATCCAATATCAGTTTTACGTGGCATTCTTCTCTAGGAGTGCATAAGAAATTACATGAATATGAAAGAATCTAATAATGTTTGAACGACAGGAATTTAACAGGAATCCCTTTTCCAACCTTTCGAAGGAAGTTGGGAAATAGTACGAACGAATTATACCACGATCTTGATGGTTTTTCTTGAGGTCATATCTGACAAACTGAATGAGACATAATTTTACACAACTCCATTTTAGGAAAAATATTAGAATTTTTGTACTCGTATTCAATGAGTAATTTGACGTTGTTTAATAAAAAAAGTTCCCTTCACCATTAAACTTATATTTGTTTTGTGATATTGATTAACTGAAGAAATAAATATCTACTAAAGTTTGTCACGTCTTCTCGAAGTGTCTTGAACTCGTGAAATAACAAGTGCTCGTATCTATCGAGGATATAATATTATCGTTTTTTTTTATGGAATACTCGTACCACAATACTTGAAAGAGAAATATAAATCATTCACGTTTATTCTCTCATGTGTAGAGGTAGACATGTATGAAAGGGAAATATAAAAATAATAATATATTGAACGAGTTTATAAAAAATACGATGGTTGAATTATCTACTATTTAAAGGATTGGTGGGCAGAAAAAAGGTTTATTATTTTAAATTGATTGATGGGAAATTTCTGGTTTGGGCATTCCCTCACTCAACTTAATATTGTATCTATGTATTTATTTGATATATACAATATATTCCAAGTATTTTACTCGTTTGAACAATTCAAAATATTATTTGTAATTAATATTTTGAAGTTGAATTAAGTTGTACCTTTAAGAAATATTTTTATCAAATAAATAAATAAAATGTTTGAACATTTAACGGCAAACAACTTTACCAGACAAAAAACGTTTTATAGCAACACACTATTTAAAAACATGTGACCTAAAAACGTATTGAGTGTAGAGTATAGGGATGCAAGATATAGAATTCTCTTTATTAAATTGAAATTGAAAACGGCTTGATGATAAAAATTGATTGACATTGAGCATTATTTAACTCGGAGTTTATACAATGGAAATATTTCATTCATTCTTTTCGCCTTGAAACATATTTTACCGATTCATGTTTCATACGTTTTGTATGCCTACTCTTTTCTGAGTAATTTTGTGTAAATATTATCATCTCCATGCACTATATTCTTAATTCATTCAATACACATACAAACAAAGAGTTATAAAAGTATAATTAAAAAATATAAAAAGCATACATTGATTCTTCAGGTTCGGTATATTCAATCTGTTCTTCTATCGACTTTTTGTTGAAAAAATAGCTTTTTTTTAAATATTTTCCAACCCTCGAGCCAACCCCTCGAACGTTTCATAATTAGGTACTAGTGGTTAAGTTCATTCATTAGGTTGTTTTTATAGGAAGTGTTCCAATTCCAATAAAATTTATCTTTTTTGGAAATAACATTGTAGAGACTGTAACATTTTTCCAGTTGCTCAAAATCCAAAGCAAATAAATCTTGCATGCGGGACGTCGTTGTATTATATTGTCTGAAATACATGTTGTTTAAATCTAATAAGTATTTATTTCAATGCGCAAAATAATGTCGCATGAAATGTGCGTTTTTTAAACCAAAATAAAATTTTCAGGACAGTTGACATTATGAAGGGATTAAAGTTACTCCCGATATGGTTTTTGTGAGAAAATATGATATTATTCTATATATATATATATATAAATCGTATTATTAGTCTTAAAGACCAAAGTCTTGAATAATCCAACTGACATCAATCAACAAGTCACTTATGTGCGAAATTCGAGGGATAATTAAGATATAAGACAGTTTCCAAGAACTCCAACTAGTGATACGTTTCTAAGAGTAAGATTAAGACAGAATCAAGAGAAATTCTCTAAATATGTAGATTAGTCTATACACAACGTTTTCTTTAGTGTTAATTGTTAATTGAGTATAATAATCGTTAGTACAATAATTAATTAATTATCTTGATTCGAGTGTAATCTCATGCGGCAATAAGCAGCACTAACATATCACATGTATTTAGCAACAAGTATAAACTATAAATTACAAACGGAATAATTATACAAGCTCAATAATTATACCAAATCAGGTAGGTACACTGTAGAAATACATTTAACCTGTAAAGTAAAGACGTACCAAATATCTAACCATGATGTTCGTGAATACGAATATCGTTGTATTTAATTCTCGGATTTTCACGATTTCATCATTTTGTATTATAATTTGAGACAACACCCAACTTTCCAAATTTCTTCACCCTCCCCCAGTCGAAAATTTTTATTTTTTTAAAGATGAATTTGGATTAGAAATGAACCCAAGTACACCCCCAGACACCCTCAGAGTAAGCAACATGCTCGTCTTATGATATGGAGTAAGTCGGTAGTGTGCAAAATCGAACCCGGGTCATTCGATTAAAAGTGTTACTTTTAATCTATTATCATGCTGTCGACCACCTCGAGTGGTAATGGAACCCCTTGGGCATAGGAATACCGAACATTTCATATTTCATGTAGGTACTCATAATTTTTGTAAAGGAATATCAGATAATATCTAGCTAGCGTATAAATGTAAGAAAGTGCCTAGGTACTTACCTTCGTAATTCCTTGTTAGATAATTTTTTTTTTTTTTTTTGGTCAACGGAACACTACAGACAATACATATATGTTTAGTACAATAATACAATAATCAACAACAAGTATACAATGCAATGTCCAGTTTATAAGTGTTCATATATTATTCTGTTAAATCAAATCAAAGCCCAATTGGTTGTCATACATAATTAAAAACAATATAAAAAAGAAATTAAGAGTAAAAACACAAAATTAATAATCAAAACATCACTTAAAGTCATGAATGAAAGAGTTTAAGAGCAATTTCAAAGTAAAATCTACCTACCTTTACAAAATAAAGAACAACATACCTATAATTAATACAATATTGAGTGTCATGGGAAACAAGAAAATATGAAAAGGGATGGAAAACACTGATAACAAGAGAAGTAGAGAAAATCGGCAGGAAAAATTTTAAAATAAGTACCTAGGCACTTCCCTTAGTAGTAAGAATATTTTGAATTTGTTCCATTTTGATTGTTTTGTTTGAAATTGATATTTGTGATGAAAAGAGGAATTTTAGATAGCATGTAAAAAAAGAAAGAAAGAATTAACATAATTTGTCGTTTCTTTAGTTTTTCAATGAAACAAATTATGTTTAATAATAATAATTCAATTAATATCAAGCGATTGTTTTCCAAACACTCATTATATATATATACCCCCAGTTTTCAATTTTATTATTTGGTATAGGAGTAATAATGTTTCTCATTTTGTATTTGGGGAAAAAAATGGGAATTCTTCATGATCTCGTAGTTTTTGTATAATAATTTTAAATATATTTTTAAACAAAGGCACGATAAATTTTCCAACCAAGTTTAACTACCAACAATCGTGATATTCGCGATATCTGAGAATATGCGGTGATGTGAATGGGAATATTCAACACATTAATAGTAATATTATCACAAAAGCGGATATTCTCTAGTTTAAGATCCGACAATACGGATATTATTATAATTATTATTTCTGTAAACACGAGATTAAACCGTGACTTAACTAGGCGGTGTGGTTCGGCTCAAATTTATTGCTAGTGATAAAGTGAAAAGAGGTTTAAACGGATGCCGAGTTTCGGATATCGAAAGAGATTACTAAAAAAAATCGATTTTATTGGCATTGACAATGTAATGTGATTATTACGTGACATGACTTCATTGAAAAAGTATTTCTCCACTTTTGAAAAATTATCCCTTAAAAGAATAATAAGTCCGCGACCGGTTTCAACATGTCGTTAATGAGGAGACTGAAAATGTTTTTTTATTTAAATGTTGGACGAAAGTTTTCAATCTACTCTTTAATGAGACTCATCATTAAGCCCACCCTTAATAAAACTGGACGCGGACTTATTAAACTTTTTGAGTGATACTCAAACAATGCGGAAAATTTAAAATAATAATAAAACACTTAATTGATTAAAAAATATGAACTATTGGCGGGTTAATTGCCCGGAGGCAACATCTTCGAGCTAACTAAAAATTTTGCTTATTGTCAATTGATAGTTTCTTTAAATTAGCATGACCTTTTACGATTGGTTGTCGAATGAAGTTGTGAAAACGATGATTTTTTTATGGTGTGCCGATGTAATTGTGCGATCAAAAAAATGCCCAACCTTTCTAGTCACCAATACACAAATTTGTGTAGATTTCTTGTTTTTAGAAAATAATGACTTTCCAGAAGCTGACCGGATAAGGACTTACTATTTCGGTATCCGGGTGGATACCGAAATAGTAAAACTAAGGTGGAGGAGTTGGATAACAGATAGTTGTCGGATATTCGTTTGAATCTTATTTATTAAACCGAAACCAATTTAAACTAATATACACTCACATTTTTGTGTTGAGATATTGTTTGAATAAATTTCAACATTTTAAGGAAACAGAACGTAGGTACCTATCAAAACTCTTACCAAAATATTATTACAAGTACGAGTATGTATACTGTGGTGAATTTTGAATATTCTGTTTGAATTATTTATGTTCTTCGTGGGTGGAATTTACTGGATAATGATTTGAGAATTTGAGATTATACCTTTCTGTATGGTTACGAACAAAACCAGTTCGATATAAAAATTTTGATACAACGACTAGAAAATCATCGATGGATTTATGAAACCTTCTATGTGCATTTTTTATCAAGATTTTACAGGAGATAAAAAAACTGTTTTGCTGGAAGACATTTTCTATGTGTTATTCTACGGCACATTAAATTTCTATTAAGAATTGTTTTAATTATATGTGAGTTTTCACAAACTATCACAAATTATATTATTATATAATTATATTTTTTTCGTAACTTTTTCCGTGGTATTCTCATAAGTATTTTCATCGGCAGGTGTGACTTGACGAGACGAATAATTTGGTATCAATATTTCATAGTTGAAAAAAAGCACACATGGGAGGTTTCGTTGATCCAGCGATGAAATATTAATTGTTCACAGGGGTCAAATAACTTAAATTGTAAGCTTTTTAGACATAAGCATCTTCCATTCTATACACATATTATGTTTATATTCAGATATCTCTAACGATGCCCACATATCAAAAGTGAAATAGCAAACATTTTTTTTATAAAAAGATGTATCTGGGTTTTTGTTATAAACCCAAATACAACCTTATATACCTTTCACAGTAAACTAAAAGCTTGTGTCGAGAAAGTAGAGTTTGCCAGCACCTGGGATCAAGCTAAGGACCTCTTGTGTATAAGACCGAGATCTCAATCAATACACAGTTACTGATCCACTCCATATGAGAGAAATAGCGCATGAGAAAAGGAGAATGAAAATATTGTCGATACTTTTGTGAAGAAGTGGGGTTTTTCAAGTATATCCTTTAATATAAGAAGGTAAACTTGATATGTCATTTGTTCAATTTTTCCGAATCATCACCACCTTGGATGATACGTTATATTATTATTTAAGTAATTTTACTTCCTGACTACCTAAAGAGCAATATAGTCTAGTTGACATATATGCGTTGGAGAGGTTACTTCTTTTTGCTTTTTTAAACGTCGAATTGGCTCTTTTGAAAATAAACTGTCTAGCCATAGAATACCAAATATTATACAAAAGTAGTTTTATAATAAAAGAGATGCAAATTTAAAAAAAAGGTTTATGTTAAACCTCATGAACAGACATTTAACATTCTCAATTCAACGGTCGCATTTGCGATGGTTGGATCTTGTGTTTCCTACTACAAGTAAGATCATTGGAGACCATGGGAGAGAGCAGAAGGTCGGTGCGCTACCTTAGAAGAGGCTAGTAAGATAAAATATCAAATCTATGAGGTGAAGGATTTGTTTTGGAGTAGCCAAAGATCCTGGTAGCAGCAGTGGACGATAACCTAGATGACGTGCATGTTCATCACACGTTATTACTCTACTGGTTACCCTTAAGTGGGAGACGCCGTGATGGTATATATAAATATGAAGATAGAAAGATAGATCTGAATATAATACTTCCAAGATGCTATAGTTAAGATCCTCAACGGGAGTAATCACGTTGTGTTCTCACTCTTTGAAGTATGTAAGTAGATATGTATAGGAATAGATTGTAAAGGTTCGTATTCAAATCTTCATTTCACATTATTATGATCTTTGTGTCGATTCATAGGGAGCCTTAAAACTACATACATCCAGTTGTCATATTATTATCAAGGGGAGTAACGGGTAAGGGATGCCAACAAAACAAAATATATTTATTTCATTCAAAATATTACGGGAATTCCCACATGAGCGAAAACCAGTTAACCAATTGCATGTTAGATAATTGGGATAGGGGGTATGTTTCACTCCTGAATTTGAATAAATTAACTGTTTTATATGTATTGTTATACGAATTAATTTGAATACAGTTTTTCGATAAAGATACATCCAAACATTTATAACAAACCAACTACATGTAATAAACATTCACGTTGTCCTCTCTATGTTATGTATAAATAAAATAAAGAAAATTCGACGTTTTGATGAAACATTTCCCATTCCTATTTTATAAGCCTACTTCAATACATCAAGAAGCTTAAAGGTCTAATAGACATTATTAAGTTTGATTTGTAGACGTGGGTTAATATAATATACAATATCTTCACTTTGAAATAATAAACTATGATTTGTTTTATGTTTCTAAGTAAGTACTTTAATGTAGTAATAATTTCTTCGTCTTGCAAGATTTCCATTAGGAACATAAAATACTTTTTTCCTCTCGGAGTGAATTTTTTCAGAAATAGTTTTTTTCTTTCTATAATACTCATAAAAATAGTGCACTGTATAATATAAGATCCTGTATGTATGTATTAGATGCAATGCGCACATTTCAAAATTGCGTATTGAAAAATGAATTCATATATCTATGCTTATTGTTGGTGATTATACAGATAGGTATAGAAAGTATATTTAAATAGCAGACAAATCCTCACAATACTTTTGAGAAGCTATTTTGAGACTGGGAAATCATCTGGGACACCGAGTTGGGGCAAGGAAATATTAAATTATAAAAATTACAAACATCCATTCACTGTGTCGGCTCTTAGGTAGTAGAATTCCATTATGAAATAAATAAAATAAATATTTTATTTAGTTTAATTACAAACATATTTGTTAAAAAAAATCTACGCTTCCAATTTAATTTTAATTTTATAATACACGTTAATATCATTCTTCCGTATTATGTATATAACTATATATTAGGGTTAGTTGGAAGACATTGCATTTTAGCAATAAACTCGCCCTCTGTACATTGAATTGTATAAATGATATTTTCTATGTTAATTTGCATTATTGTAAACAATGTACAGTGAAGAATAAAAATAAATAAATAAAATATATAAGTAACTTATTAGGAGTTCAGTGTATGTACTTGAATTCACGAGTTGAAGTTCCATCAAAGCTAGGATCTCACTGTTCTTAAGCCTTCAGGTAGTTTGTGTAACACCTCCACTTGATAAATGATCAGAAAATAAAATCAAAGATAAACCATGACACGTCTCTCATAATCTCCTCGACATACACCTATTTCATAATATGATTTTGTGAAGTACACTTATACGTACATCTTACCCTCTGCATGCTATCTGTAGAGATTCTTTGTAAATATCTCATAGACGTGACCTACCACAGAATCTTATTAATTTTCCAGGATTATCATTATAATAGAGAATTGTACATGTGAAGCTACATTTTTTGCTTAATAGTGTTTTAAAGTAGGTAATAAATATGACACTCTTTACAAAGTTTATTCGTCATGAAAATAATCTTCGAGTATTTTCTGATTTATTTAATTAAGGGGTGGAGTAAGAAGTAATATGATATGTACTATTTTTAAGTTTATTTATGCAATGTTTATAATAAGAAGAGAAGAAGATTAGATGTTTAATATTTTTTGCTTGGAAGGTTCCAGGTCAGATGGTCAAATGAAATAAGGAAAATTGCTGGAAATAAATGGACACAGCAAGTCCAGAACAGTAGAGGGCGGAAAATCATAGAAAAGGCCAGTGTCCAAAAGTAGACCCAAAATGAGTAAAGAGATAGATCAGAATATTAAAAAAAATATTTACTAAAAGACAAATGGTACCTCCTCAACTTTACTGAAACTTCGCACATATCTCCAAATTTGCGGCAGAAATAAAAGAAAATATTTTTTTGCATTGCTTTATTTCAACTCAAATTTCATCCAAACAAATTATCGTTACACCTTAATAAAGATAAAAAAACTATTTGCTTTCACTAAATTATTGAGTTTCAAAAGACGCGTATCAGGAGGGAAAAAAATCTAAGAGAAAAAATAAAAGTACCTTTCATCAATCTGAACTAGTTTTGTCTGAAAGTTTTAAACTCCTTTGAGGAATAAAGTGACAAGGATTTCTTCACAACTTGTCTTACTAACTTCTTTGTTAATGTTGGTACTTATTAGAAAGTAGGTAGGTGGAATATTTAAACTGAAATAATAGAACCTGGGACAAAACCTACCATGGAAGTATAAATATACTGAAAAAATATATTTATTAAGTTTAATTTATCGACCGACGGTTCCTGGTGGAAGTTCATATTAATAGTTTTTGATATGAAACACGATATATAGTTATTCCACTATTGAGTAGTGTAGTAGTAGAATATATCAATAGTGGAATAACTGTATATCGTGTTTCATTTTAAAAATTATAAATATATTTATGTTCATGACAATCTTCAAGACATAAAGCTATACATTTTTCTAAGAATTTTAAATATTTATAAGATTTATGGAGGTATTTTAATACATTAATGTTAGTGTTATCTTCTCCTTCTTCGCCCTCGCATTTATCCTATTTATTTGGAATCGGCTCTCCTAGTACTCATTTTCCAAGTTTTCCGGTCCCCGAGATCCTAAATATTTGTGTAACGTTTACTCTTATATATAAATTTTCATATTCAACTTGTATCGATGTATATATTTTGTTACAAGGTTTATTTATTCTGATACTGATGTAAAGCACTAGGTTAAAAAAAAGAACGTAAAACATCGGAAATACATTCACATTAATTAATGACAATTTGTAATGGAGGTTTATAGCTATTTACAAATAATGCACAAGTTTATCGCTTTTACTAAACCTTCGAACAATAATACAGATAATTTTGAATAATATTAGTAATAAAATATTACTTGTTGAAGACTATTTTCTCAGCGTTATGTTTGTAACAGAACACTAACTATCAAATAATTAAATTTTCAGGATATTTTATCGTACAATCTTTTTACGAAATCACAAATTAAAACATCCAAATCTGGTTAGCTAGGATTGAATTTTGGTCAATTAAAGGAGATTAAAATGAGAAATTATTAAATAATAATAAAAAACTTTTTATCAATTCTTAAATATGTAGTGACTTAAATAAAAACGGCAATAATAAATTAACTGATACTTCCTCTATAATTTGCAAAAGAGAAAATTTGCAAATTATAGTTGTGTTATTTTGTAATTATTTTATATATTAGTGTGAATTTAATCATAAAGTTTTATAACCATTCATCCGTTATCATAGAGAAATTTAATAAAGCAAATAATAATAATGAGATAGGTGAATTACTAATTTCAAACTGAATCCCTTTTAACACTTAGTGACATACGTGGAGAATGGTTTTTATTATGTTGCTTTTTTATAACTTTTATGAAACTATTTATAACGGATCCTGTCCCTTTTAACGAAATATTTAATTTACATAATGTAAACAAAACTCTTTCGGGTGTGTAACCCACACATTTAAAGAAGGAAACATACCTCTGTTTAAAATACATAATACCATTTAATCATAAAATATCAGATTGCAAGATAATAAAATTTATTCAAAAGTATATTGAATGCCAAGTGGTAAACACAGAAAGCATAATATCATTAGTTGTATAAAAATAATATGAACTAGGAATAATAGAAACCACAAGGGCCCAGTCAAGAATCATAACACCTCCTGAACAATACGGATTGAAAACCGTGCCTTGAACATTTCCATACTCTCCAAAGTTTTTAAATCATAGGGAATTTTGTTCCACAGCAATGGATCAGCCACGCAGAAGGTACGGCCAACATAGTTAGCAAGACCTCTTCTACGTAGCACCACAAGTCGTATTATGGTATTGGGTTGTTATTTTTTTGTGAATATTCAATGATTTTTGAAAATGGGTATGCTTCAAAGATCAAATAATGCTCTTTTTTACCCCGTTAAAGTTCTACCTTGTGAGTTTATAACAGAATATTTTTTTTTGAACGCCTATATTTTTGAAAGGAAATAAGTGCACGACGTGAAGTGTTGAAATGGGATCACTGCAGTAAAAGCGACTAGGGTAAAGAAGGAATATTTACACTTCCCGCATGCCTTCTACTAGAGAACATTCAACAGAACGTGCAGTTTAAAACACTTTAATAAAACCTATGGCGAACCTCACCATGCATAGATTATACTTACATGTAAATTGTGCTTAGGCTTGGCTTGACTTTATCCTAAGTTTTATAGTGGCTTAACAAACATAAAATTACATACTCTTTGAACAAAGAAAATCCTTTAATACAGATTCGTGTCTTTGGTTATAAAAGTGGGTGACTAACATAATCCCGTAGGTACATTGTTAAGACTAGTTAACTTATTATTACTGAATTCTACTGAAACAAATCGTTGATTTTGTGTACCTAATTAAATTTCCTAGAGCTGTAATTTGAGGCCAAAACATTCAGCTTCTTCTAACTCTCATCCTCTTTATAGGGAGGATTTTGAGTGGCTGGTATTATAAAAAAATCCAAACAATACTACTTATTTAAGTTCGGACAAGATCGTTGAGAAGTGTCATTATTATCCAATGAAACAAAATCTGATAACTTACACCAAATGTTTCTGAGAACAGCGTTTATGGACGATAGAGAACAAAAATAATTCTGTTTCTTAGAAAATTATTTTCAACAAGGATGCGGTCTTAAATTAAAAATGAAAATAAAAAAAAAATTTGTGAATATCAAAATATGTTAACATAGCATTAAAAAAAGGTTGTACATGAAATATCAAATTTTATACGCAACGGTTTTGATTAACGATTTGATCCCGTAAAATGAATTATTAATTAGATTAATATCACAGTATGACTTCAAGAGTGTGTATAATACGTTTGTACCAGTTAGGTGTTTCTATAATATATAATCTAAAATTAAGACTGCATTTCTCTTTCTAATACCTATATCTGGTTATATGAGAGGCATAAAATCTGTGGAAAATATTACTTAACAAACAAAACAAATTAAAATTCCTCACTCACTTGTAGGTATTACTTGTTTTTCAATTTTTTAAAGCGAATACGAAGATATAATGGAATACATAAGCAAAAATATTATAAAACTATTGCAAACACTAGAATACTTTGTATAAAGCTCATTCCAGAAAACTTTACTAAGTTCCTTTTAAAAACTGCAGGTAAATACTTTGAAAGACATCGATTTAAAACTTTCAAGACTTTATAAGGATTATGAGAGTTTAAGGGTGAAAATAAATGTTTGCTTGGCAATGTTTCAATAAGTTATTATGGTATGTACTCCAATGTTAATCGATTATTTATATATTTAAAAATATATTTATATAGCATGCTAAATGGTGATGTACATAAAGTTAAAAACACAAGTTTTTTTAAGAGATATGAAATTTTTTAACTCACTGTTCAAAGTTGTGATGAAAAAATTATTGAAAAGAATAAACTTAAAATTGATGATGTCAAATTCACTCAAAGATGTGAAATATTCAATAAAACAAAAATAAACCAAATACTCTTTTGTATGTGTAAATTGTGCAAGATTCAGATTTGTTGGCAATTGGATTTTTAAAATAAAAATCAAAAACAAACGAAATTATTTCAACATATTATTCCAATTTGTAGCATAAAAACCGTTTTAAATGATAAAAAAACGAAACATAAAAATGTTGTGTATTTTCATGCGACCAGACTTAATTAAATTAAATTAATAGTAGGTAGTTAAATTCACATTTTCCATAGACATATTCAGAGAATGTAACTCAATCCGATTAAAAATAAATATAACTGTATATAATATTTAATATCTTTTATTATCCAAACTTCATTACTCGCACAAGTTTCGTGTTTATCTCCAAGGATTAAATTGTTTGCATATATCTCTTTTATGTATCAGTTTAATCCCTTTATTGTTAACTTTATAATCAAATATAATCGATTCATCGCGTATAAAGTTGATCAGGTGAGGTTATTCATATTTTATGTACAGCAAACCCTTTAAATCCTGGGCGGATATTTATTTGATTCATATCGTACAACTTTATATTATTACAACCTGTGCGCTTTACAGTTTGAGGGATGTAAAATGCCTAGCTTCGAAAACGATGTATCGGCATTTGGTGTTCAGATATATGATATTTTTTAAATTTATTGATCCAATTGGCCTACGATGTGGAACAAGCAGCAATTCGCGAAGTGGAAAAAAACATAATTTTGAGAAGCAATATAGAAGCTGTCTTTTTTACCAGCGTTCTTAAGCTGAACAAATGGTCGTGTTGAGGAGAAATAATGAAACTTAAAAACAAATGTGACGTCACCTTATACAACGAAATCCATTTTTTTATTACCGGCAATCCACCCGCAACGAGTGATTTGTACGAAATACATTTTTCTCAATAAAAAACATATCTTAGTGGAAAACATATTTGTTTTTTAAATTCTTTGTGGAATTTTACCACCAAAACACCAACACAGTGAATAGGAAAAATAATTTATTCACTGTAGTTCCATTATTATTTCAGGTTTTTTTTTCATTTGACTGTATTCATACGTCTGATTTAAACAACATTTTTATGAATTGTTTCAATAACTCAACAAATCTTGTTTTTTTTAAAGAAGAATCTGGATTTTGACCCCAGATTTTTTAGTTCATAGAGCAAATTCAAGAAAAAATCTATTGATTGTTTTATTTATTACGATTAGGTTCAGAGCGTTCAGAGAGAGTTTTGTATTCCACATAGATTTTTATATATAATACCTAGATGGAGTACTCGTATGTATTCTCATTGTAATAAAGTGAGGCACCATTTTTTGGCACTTTTGACAGAACGGTTGGCGAAAAGAAGTGTGGTAAATCGCTAAAAACGTCGACAAGAACTTCAAAAAATGTCCAATTACGTTTATATAAATGTAAAAATGATATATTTTTATAAAAATGCGAGAAATAGTCCATAAAATGTAGGAAACACCACACGCTTTCGCCAACCGTTCTGTCAAAAATTCATAGGTTTCACTTTTGTAAACGAGTCAGGGTTCTAGGTTTTGTATGGAATTCTGTGGTATTCCATCCCTAACGTTAGTGTAGATCTTTATGTTACGTTGTTAACATTGGTAGTTTGTCAATATTAAAGTTATAGTAAAGTAAATGACTGCGGACATAACTTCGTTATCTCTTTTAGTAATAACTCTAAATATCTCATAAGCTACATACATACATACACTACCAAAAACTTTACTTGAGATACATCTAAATAATATAATAATACCTTCCACGAACACTTAACACTATCATACCCCTGAGAGTTTGTTTGCAGAAATATTATGTACTATTTGTACCGAGAACACCTGCCACCAGGCGGCACGAGGAGTAGCTAATTAATTTATTTAATATTGTTATATGTTGTTTTACCATGGTTTTCCTTACAAACATTTCACAATAATAAGATTTCTACATCTTATGTTGGGGGTCAATACTGCACGGGAATATAATAACGAATTTTAATTTCATAGTGATCGATGTAACAAAAAACAACAATTATACATGTAGGTATGAAAAACGAATAGAATATTTATATACATTGTGGCTCTGATCAAAGATAAGCACACAATCTCTTCTTCGCCCTCGCCTTTATCCCATTGACTTGGGGTCGGCTCTCCTAGTCCTCATCTTCCAAGTTTTCCGGTCCCCTGCATCCTCCGCGCGCAACTTTGCCTCCTTCATATCCCTGGCTATTGTGGACATCCAGGTGGTCACTGGTCTGCCTGGTCTTCTGGGTCCTACTTCCACGTCCATTGTCTATCATGTTATCCTGTGGTAGTCTCAAGATGTGCCCGTACCATCTTAATCGGTTTTCGGTTATTTTTTCACCGATGGGAGCGACTTTGAAACTACCACGGATATGGACATTTCTCACCCTATCCATCCTTGTTACACCACCAGCCCATCTGAGCATTTTCATTTCATTGGTGTGTAGAGTCTGGGCGTGATTATGTTTTAGGGCCCAACATTCAGATGAATAAGTCATGGTTGGTCTGACCACAGTGTTGTACACCTGACCCTTGATTTTAATTGGCATTTTCTTGTCACACAGTACACCAGAAACAGATCTCCATTTCATCCATCCAAGCTTTGAGCGCTGTGCAATGTCATCGTCAATACCACCCTTTGCGGACAATATTGTGGTTCTGGCTCATTCTAAACATGCATAATGTGTGGCTCAGTTGGTCGTTGCCCAGAAAAGTAACATGGCATGTACTCAGTCTTTGTTCTGCTGATTTTCAGACCATTCGTTTCTAAAGCTTCTTGCCATCTATTCATAACACACTGCAACCCTTCAGGTGTCTCATCCATCAAGACTACATCATCAGCATACAGCATACTCCATGGGGCTGGTTTTTGTATATCTGCAGTTATGTAGTCCATAACCAGATTAAACAGTAGAGGACTCAATGCCGACCCCTGGTGGACACCAACACTGATTTCAAATGGGTCACTTACTCCAGCCGGGCTTCTTACACTCGTGTGAATATAGGAATACATGTCTTTCAAGAGCTCTATATAGTATTCAGGGACATTCTGCTTTCTAAGTGCTTCCCATATTAGTCTGCGTGGTACTCTATCAAAAGCCTTCTCTAAATCTATGAATACCATATGAAGATCATTTTTTTTCTTGTCTGTATGGCATCAGTGGTAGATTTTCCCCTCACAAATCCACATTGGTTCTCTGTCACTCTTGTGAGATCCTGGAGTTTTTTGTTTACTACTCTTTCCCAAATCTTGAATGTGTGTGTTATTAGCTTTATTGCTCTGTAGTTTTCACACAGCTGTAAGTCACCTTTGTTTTTATAGAATGGGATTAGGTAACTCTGTCTCCAAGCATCTGGGATTTTCTGGCCTATTATTATTTTGTTCAGTAGTCTTGTTAGGAAACTCACTCCCTCTTCACCTAACCTTTTCCACAGTTCTGCTGGTATTTCATCCGGTCCTGTTGCCTTTTTATTCGCCATTTGTGCAATTGCAGTTCTTACCTCCGCTTCCGTGACATTCTCTATTGGTCCCTCAGCTATTCTCTCATTTGTGTTACGTGTAACAGGATAACCTTCATTTAACAATTCGCTATAGTACTCTCTCCATCTCTCCATTATATCCTTATAGCCCGTGAGTATTTGTTTTTCTTTGTTCTTTATATACATATAAAGATAAGCACACGATATGATTATAAAATAAATAAATAATATAAGGCACGTCATCCTTTCTGAATGTCTTGTTGGCGTATTGAGGATTACAAATATCTTCATTAAACGCATTTAGTTTGCTGACGAATACCTTACTTATGGTAGATTGCATGACAGGATATAAAGGTAATTAACTGATGAAAATGAAATAGCAATCTGATGACACAATCAATCTTTTAACAACATCAGAAGCAAATAAAAGACTGCACTATTCATCCCGTGGAGCACCCGGTAAAGAATTGGTCTCCCACTCTTCTGCGTAAGTTTTCGAGTGTCCTGTAAAAGGCAGGTGTTCGAAAAAAATAAGACATTTTACATCTTAAATTCAGCGATGAGGCTTGCCACCCATCCTGAATGTTTTGATTTTATATTGGCACGAAGAGGACAGTTTGCATGTTTCTTACATGCAGCTGATCTGCTGGCTACCCCACTTGTGGGATATGCCGTGATGGTATAGTAGTAGTACTATTCACCTTCGCGTTCCCTTCTCTTTGCCTACCCCTCCTGGGACATGGCGTGAGGGTATAGTATAGTATACTGTTCACCTGTGTTTTTGAGATTGTCAAGGGTTAAATGATGATTAATAGATTAAGATTAAAGCATTGTTAAACGATGTCAATAAAAAGTCAACCGTAATAAACCTCATCGTTTTACTTGTACGTCGTTATAAAAATATATCGTAGAATTTGATAAGGGAAAATTATCCATTTTGATAAACGAAATAAAAAACTATTATATCATCATCTATAGGAGGGGGGGGGGGGACAAACTTTTCGGATGAAGGGCCAAATTTAGGAAATCATATTTATTATCATGAAAATGCATAGGTACAGTGTCATTCAGTGTGCATCGTTTGAGTTATGCCATTATGAACAAGATCCTAGATGGCAGAATTACAAGACATTTTTAAAATTTATTTTCAATCTTTGTTTAAAAAGTCGTCAGAAGATAGAAAAACGTGATTATTTTCAAATATATTATAATACTCGCAGGTCACAGTTTGCCCGTGCTGCCTGATCTATAATCTATGACGTTACCCAGAAGTGGGGTAGCCAGAAGACTAGCGACACGTTATAAACATGCAAAACATCTTCATCATGCCAAAAAAATAAGATATTGTAAATTAGATTATCAATAATTAAAGCGAAAATTTGAATTCATACATTATTCACATGAATGGACAATAAATTGTTTAAAGTTTTATCTTGAAATATCTACTGAATTAGAGAAACATTATCTGAAATATTTAAGAAGAAGATTAATGATCGGTTTCTTGGTAGGTATCAACTGAGATATTTATAATCGATTTGATTTCGAAACTCTCCCTTTGTTAACAATGCAAGAATAACAAAGTTTCAGGCCATTGGGATTTACGTAACGAAATCTGTGTCCACAAAGATATAGACACTTTTATTTCTTTTTAAAAGTTTTCGAAACAAATTGAAGATTTCTTTGAAGCTTGTTTTTTTACACTGAGGTATGATTTTTCCTTATCACTCGCAAACGAATGGACGACCTTGTCAACAACAGAAAATAATAGAATAGGTATGTTTTTGTATATATTTAGAAATATCATCTGCAATCTTTCTTTTTATTGATCTATATTTTCCAGGGTTCAAAATTTTCTTAAATTAGGTAAACATACAAAATGTTCGATGAAAGAAGACTAAATGAAATTGAAACCATTTTTCTTGGTTCATAATAAAAATATGAATTATTTTAAGAATTAGCACGCAAAAGACGATTTGCGTGATTGTTACGAGAAGTTAGTTCGCTGGCCAACTCAACTGTGGCAAATGCCGTGGTGGTATGATGGCATTTTAATTAGTATGGATATTTATTTATTTATTTATTTACATAATAAACGGCTGTATCAGCCTTTACAAATAATACAAATAAAAAGGAACAGTCATGAAAAATAATGCATAAAGAGAAAAACAATAGGTAGGTATACAAAAAGAAAAAAAGAAATAACATGTGCTCCCAATTAATTTCTAATAGGTAAGTACTGGTATAAACAATCAGATAAAAAGAACATAAACACTAATACAAGTGTAAAAGACAGAAAATATATATAATGGATATCTATTATTACCATCAAAGTTAAAGTAACAAAATTCAATTTAGCATAATTAATTTGATAATGACTTTGTAAGTCCAAAACAGGTGAATCAATAATTAAAAAAATAGTAGGTAAAACTCAAAAAAAGTAGTCTTTTTTTATATAAATTAGTACTGATTTTTACAAAACAAACGTCAATTCAAACAATAAACCATCAAGGTATTTTCCACAAGTGGTGTAGCCAGTTGACTTACTGCAGGTCGTCCTCTCCATGTCAAAAAATAATAAGATATTCAGAATGGATGGCATGCTTCAACGCCGAATTGAAGAAGTTTAAAGTCTCATTCCTTCATATCATTTGTAGAATTTAACGAAACTATATCAAATATAATACGTATTATAAATTATATTTTCCCCAAGAATCATAATAATAATTGTTGACATAAATAGACAAGTAGAAACCACCCCTTAGGTCGTAACAGAGACTTCTGTACCTGTCTACAAGTTGGCTATTAACTCAGAGACCAAGTTTATTTATTATTACGGATGTTCCAAGTAAAATACACGCAGTTATCGAAGTATTTATGTTTTATTATATAAGATGTCCTTTGGAAACTATTAAATATAAATCACAACTCATTACAAATATTTGTCAACATTTCGTATTAATTATAATAGGATATTATTAATTTTTTTTACGTGGAAACACAATTTATTGCAATTAGCACGGTACAGCTGGAAACGTAGAATTAGTAATTTAATTTGTACTTTACACGAGTGAAATATTATATTTTTCAGGAACCCTTGAAACGAGAACTATTTCATGACAACTACATCTTACAAAATGAATTTAAGCAGATAGTAAAATAAAACCAAATATTTGGACTTGTTAACATTCTAAAGCTCATGCCTTAATATTTAGAGTGATCTTATCATCGATAAAACAATGATGTGATATAAAATATTCCAACGGAAATGAAAATCTATATATCAATCTATGTGTATCATATATTATATAAATATGTGTTGGATATCTTTCATTATATACATAAATTTAGAAACCAGCCGACTCACATCATAATATGATAAACACAAGATCATGCTCTCTTTGCGAATAAACAATTAAGATTTCCAAAATGGGTGGTTATCGTTGTTGAATTGTTGATTGAATTGATGAAACAACTTCATCGTTGAATTGAAGATGTTCTATTTCTTAATCCTGATGCCTCACGAACAACTGCCTTACTAAGACATTCGAAAATACGTAGAAATAAGTGAGAGATTTATTCTTTGCGGACTTGCGGTGAATAAAATTTAATTATTTCAATTCTAAAAAAACAACTCAATAATTAATTCATTCTCAAAGTCCTTAAAATTGATATATGGCAACTCGTTATTAAAGGTTTTTCACATACGTTTATATTCTCATAACTCTATTGTCATACTATTATATATAAACTATGCTATAGACGTATCTCAAACTGTTGTTAGAATATCTTTTATATGAGAAGCACTTAAAAAGTTTTGAAATATCTAACAAAAGACACGCGTACTGTACTTAATCAGACAAAAAACTATTGATGTACGTACAACAAGATGTTGTATAACTTACAAATAAATTCTAGTTATTTTGAACAATTGTTTGGAGATAAAATGTCGAAAAGTTTGATAATATTATGAATTGATCTTTTATTATTTTTATTCCTAAAAGAATACATTTAAAGATGAATGATTTGCTACTTTTTTTTTTCAATAAAACACGTGTAAGTTCCTTTCTGACAATCGTTGAAAAAATAGTACGTAGTTTATTTGTGAAACTTTTTCATGAAACTTTTATATTTTCACGTTGTAAATATGTAACATTGATTGTATTTTTTAACAATATTTGAATATAACATTTACTGTTTCGTGTGATGACAGATAGTCAATATACTAAAATGTATTTATAAACGGATTTATCAAGTCTATTTGAAAATAAAATCTTAAAGTGTACGAAGAAAAAGGCTGACTTACACATGTCGCCCTGTTCTTACTTTTTTCATCACCATTGTTCAGATCAGATCAGATCACTTGCAGACAAGTTTTTTCTCTCATATCTCACACGAGATTCACGTCTTCGCTTTTCTTTCAAGTCATGCTACAGTTGTAATCAAACCTTCGCCCTTTGCTGACTGAGGCGGAATGAAAATGGATAGACAAGGTTTTTAAAAATATATTTATTCCATCCATCAGTCGTCGCTTTGTTTCTCATTTCATATATTTTTTTATAGTTACATATACCTCATCAGTTTTTATCTGTAGTGTAGGCATTTTTGTGTATGAACAATAATATTATGTAATTGCAGTGTCAAGAAGATCACAGGAAGGAAGTAGATGGAGAAAGATTGAGACAGAGAAAAATGGAAAGTCAAAGGAAAAGCCTTTGTCCAAAGGAGAACTCAAGAGGCTGTGGAAGAAAATGTATCCATTTTTTATCAGAATATATCGATCTTTGCGTTTCTTTTGAGAATTAACTGAGAACTAGCCTCGTCATTTCGGAGCATTAAGAAATTTCTTCCATGAAATATTCTAAATGTCTTCTAGTTCGCAACACAACTATGATGTCTGTCTTACATTATGTTTTTGCATGCAATTTTTAATTCTACATAAATCCTATTTCAGGGGAAAATATTTGAAAAATTCTAATGTGTCATTCACAGTGCCTTACGCAGTTTTCACACTTTACGTACATATTTCTCATGGCACGCTGTCCCTATCTCGTTATATGCAAAGTGTGCCTCGCTTCCATACATAACCTTGCGTTTTATACGTTAGGTATTATTATTTAGGATGTTATATTATTTTTTCCTTGGCTAAAATAATATACAATGTATGTTTCTCTCCGTTGAGTGTGCAATATTTCACATTTTTGAGTGTTTTCCTTTTATTTTTGTTTCTGCATACCATTGAGCTACACCCGTGAACGCTTTCGATTTACATAAATATTAGTTTTTAAGGCATATATCATTACCATAATATATAGAGCTATTTTACTACTTCTAGTAGAAAAGAATATATGGTAGTTGAAAGTTACTTTTTACATATTCTAAACAATATATAAGAAAGGAAGTGTTCTGCAACGTGACTGCCTATGGATCAAATGAAAGACTTGATCAATTTTACCGATCTTGAAATAGAGACGTATAATACTAAGTTCGTTGTATAAAAAATATATGAATTGTCATAAATACTATGATGAAAGAAAGAAATAGTATGTTCAAACAGACAGAATCAGTGATGCTTGATTCTTTTAATTCGTTATATGCCCAAGAAAGGTTGATATATTCATCTCTTTCGAAAGAACTTTTGCTGGAAATTAAATCGAGCTTTCATTATTCGAAAACCATCAATTGTATGTATAATTAGTGAAGTTTTACAAATACTTTTCTTTAACAGCAGGGCTACTCTTGACAAAACTTAACACGATCTTAATCAACTAGTCTTGATCTTGATCATACGACGCACGAAGTGACTATTGGCCAAAAATACACGCAAACCGATCGCGCGTTAGCGGTATCGCGGTGTTTTTGACCATAGTCCCTTCGTGCGTTGTATGATCAAGATCAAGACTAGATTAAGATCGTGTTTGGTTTTGTCAAGAGTAACCCTGCAGGGCTCTCAAAAACTTACAAAAAAAATGGGAGGCTTATTCTTTGCCAGGGATTGCACGGACATAAACGTAAGGACTAACATAATTAAAACCCTTTTGTTTAAGTATCAGTTATGCGTAAAAACAAGACATTGTACTAGTCATTGTGCCATCTTCAATTTGGCGATATATCCTGGAAGTCTTATTTGTTCTTTGTCACATGAACAAGATGACCTGCATGTTCATTTAAGTAGTTAGTGAGTACCACATTGAGTGAGACATCGTGATAACAGGTAAATAGAAAAACATCGGTAAAAATTGTATCGAACAATAATATTACTTTTGAATACATTTGTATCATAAGAAATGAGAATATCTTTCAGGTTTGTACTGGGCTTGCATCAGTCGGGCATTATTTATTTTTCCTATTATATGTTTATATTTTCTGTAGGTACAAGTTATGTTTCAACATGCATGCTGTAAACACGTTTGATTGTAGGTTGACCGGATAAAATCGAAGTTTTCTTTTCTTTTTATGAACGTTTTGTCTACTCTGAGAATGTTTCCATGATATTAATCAATAAATAATAAATAAATAAATAAATAATAAATTTTTATTCCAGAAATATCCCACTAGTTTAGTTTTTTCAGTCAACACGTTTGCAAATTCATGCCAATAGCCAAATCGGACAAGTTCAATTCAAGAAAAACTTGTGTTACACAATGACACTGCTGGTTTCTTTTGATTCTTTAAGGAATATTTATGTTGTGTCGTCATGTGTTTGTGACGGGTGAGGTAGTTACATGGGTGTACAGTACTGAGTATCTACTTCTCATAATAATAATATCACAATATATAATATAACAATGTTATTGGCCATGTGACGTCCACTCAACATCTCTCATACAAACACATACACACTACCAACAGTTATATTATTCAATTAGCTTTTATTCAAACAACTCAAACATATAATAATATATAAATTATTGTTTCACCTTGATTCTCCCATAAACATTTTAGCTCCTTGACATGTATTTATAGAGAAATGGCCTAAAGCTGAAGCTTGCATTCATTATTAGGTTTCTATATTTTCTAAAGGAATCAATGACTGAGCGTGATTGGTTATAGGATGTGAGATGTCCAATGTTAATATATTTGAAGACTAATCGTGGGGCGTGTTGTCGGATGACAGCTCATTATTGTGCTCTGAGTTAATAAAACAATACGTGGAAACATTACTCAAATAAGTTTAAAAAATATTAAAATTACCTTTGAAAATATTATTACATCAATAAAGTAATATTAATATCGTGTTTTCAATTAAACATCTTTTCATCACGGATTTCCATCTAGAGTCCTCGGTCAATAAGCTAAGATTTATTTTATAAAATAAGGTGCAAACGGCGGCAAAAGATTTATACCTATTTTTATATGTTTATTCATTCTTTATCGTACATTGACCAAAATATATACAATTTTAAAGAAAAATGAATTCGAATTAGATATACTCATATATATAGAGGGCGAGTTAATCGTAAAGTCGCCATATCTTCCAGATAACCTAAAATCCGCACAATAAATGAAATATTATATTTGCATTTTTATAACTAAACAAGTAGAATACTAAATTACACAACAGTAAAATGGTAAGATTATAACAAATAGGTATAACATCTTTTTGATAAACTGGCTATATAGTATATAGATATAATATAATATTATGGTAGAAACAGTTCAATGATATCCCTAGTAATGCCTGGCAGTAAATATTTATAAAAAAGTAACTGGATGATGTATTATTTTGTGTCACAGTTATTATTTACGTGGCGTTCAAAGTATTAGGTAAGGTTAGGTTAGGTTAGTAAGCAGATAAATGGTATGATTTACATAAAGTACGTAGAGTTTGCATTAATATAATAATGTTATAAAGGATACGGCGTTTTGATTTATGTGAGATATTCTTAGACTTTAGAGAGATTACCTATGTATGAATGTTGTATAATTAAGGGTGATCCAAAAAAACATTTTCATAAAATGCTGCCCTAGAAAAATCTGAAAAGTATCTTTCATCCAGGATAAAAAACTTTTGGAAGCATCAATGGATAGAGAACTCTAGCCTAAAACAATTATTTTTAAAACAATTATGTTTAAATATAATATATTTTAAAATTCATTCCAAATATCTGGTCTCCGTGATGAATTTTTCTTGCATTTTATACGTTATATATTAACTTATATTTAAATAAATAAATAAATATATGCACAAGGCTTTAGTATAATCTCATATTACAACAAATGTTTAATGCATAGAGCAGCGATTCCCAAAGTTGACTGGGCTCCGACCCATCTAGGACAAATTTCCAATCCTGGGACCTGCCTTTTAGCTTTTTTCTCCAGACATAACTCCAACAATATTTTTTTAATCATATCTTATACGGTGGTGAATCGTCCATTAGGGCCCAATCAATATTCGCTCACGACCTACTGGTGGGCCGCGACCCATAGTTTGAGAAATACTGGCATAGAGGGATTTTTTTTTTGGTTTTTTCGTTTCCCAAATGTTGTTTGATATTGATTAGATATTCGCTATCATAAATTTGAAAAAAAAATATTCTGCTTTATAGTTACATATATCTGCTTTGCTGTTAATCTGTGTAAACTTTAGTCTAATATTAGATTTGTTAATCTTGCAATTGCAAAATTCATAAATTAACTTCTCAATATTAAATATAAAGTATAAAATTATCCCTACAAACGTGAATCATCCTAATCATAGTACATGATGTTTATTCCGGTGGGAAAAGGCTTTGGCATGCTACAAGATGTATGAACTTACCTCGCAGTAAATCATATCAGGAAAAAGGGACGCAGTGATTTAATGACTAGAAGAATGTTTTAAAAAAGTAATGCGATATTTTAAAATGTTACGAGAGAAACCCGTATTTAAATTATGATTTTATTTTTATAAGCAAATTCTACTTCTTTTTCATCCTTTGACTTTCCCTGCATCCAATTATTGCGCAATATAACTTCAATATAAATAATATAGAGAATTAGTTTATATTCGTGGTATCCAACTAACCTCTATAATTAGAGCTGTACGTATGTAGATTAATTTTTATGTTTTTAAAATAAATATATAGAGGACCCTCCTCTTTCCTAGTCCCTACCAGGAGTGCACAGATTTTTCTTAAATGATTTTTTTTATTTTTATTTTACTCATGTACCACTTGCCTAATTTTTTTTATTATAGTATTTTATTTTATAACAATACACCGTTCCTATGACAACGACATCAGAGCGCAGGGAATGTCGTGGAAAGAGGTGACGCAATTGGCGCAGAGACGCTCTGAATGGAGAAGGCTGGTCTCTGCCCTATCTCTGGTACATAAAATATTATTACGTAAGTAAGTAAGTCATATACACATTTTTTTACTGCAAAATGTTCGTAATTATTTTCATGATTTCCTACTCTAATGATGATTATGGGCAGTTTATCCAGAATTATTGTGAAATTTATTATGCAATAAGGTTGAGTAATAAAAAAGTATTATGTAGACAATTATTGTCATTTGTAATAAAAAGTATTTTTATTGTCCTATATAATTATATTCCGGGTATTAAATCAACACTTGTTTATGAATGTACATTTGCGCCCTACATTTTTATTTCCTTAGTAATTATTATGTTTTACTGACTGTTTTGTGACTAATTATGTTTACTGATGCTATTTTATTATCCTGCAGCATTTTTATTATGACACTAGTTCTAGTTATAAATATGACATAAATTCTTAATTAATGTTCTTTTACTGAATTGAACTGTGATAGACATCAATATTGTAGATAATGAATGAGAAAATCATGAGACATCTCAATTGTCTAATTCATCAGATTGTAAAAACTACTCTCAAAATATGTATACGAATTGGCTTAGGCTAGGGAATGCAATCTCGACTCGAGATTGACGAATCGAGATCTCGTCTCAAAATTTGAATTCGAGATTGAGTCATTCGAGATCTCGTCAAATAATTCGACGAGATTTCGCGAGATCTCGATTAAATCGATATTAGACTATTTTTTAAAAATACCTTATTATTTGTTCAAAAAATGTTAAATTGCATAAAAAAACTACATACATATATGACTGTTATAGTTTTTGTAAATAAAACAATAATAATTCAACAGAATTTTTAAAAATCAACTTTTATTAAAGAAAAGGTAAGTGCTGAGCCTCCATTACACTCTCCAAATTTTAGTGTACTAAATATCTTAGCATGCTGAGATTGTAAATGCAGATATGCGTTTTCACTATACAAACTCAGCAAGCTACATTTAGTGCATTGAAATTTGGGGAATGTAATGGGCACATTAGAAGAGATATATATACGTATAACTCTGTTGTACGTATCAATCATGTTCGCAAGACTTGACCAGCGAGTTTTACAGTCTAGTGTCAGTTGGAGGGGTTTTCCTATTTCTTCCTAGATATAAGGCTGTAGGACATCATTCTTTGTCGGCGAGTTCTTAAAAAGCTTGACGAGTTTTCTAAGTTTCGATATAATTAATCGATATTCCAAAGCCAAATCTACTTGCCTTAATGGAAATGAAAAAAGAAATCCATAGTCATCGTTGTCATCCTCTTCATCACTTCCATCATCTCCATCTGTAGGGTTACTCTTGACAAAATCTTGACACGATCTTAATCTAGTCATGATCTTGATCACGACGGACGAAGTGACTATTGCCCAAAAATATGCGCATACCGATCACGCGGTAGCGCGGTGTTTTTGACAATAGTCCCTTCGTGCGTCGTATGATCAATATCAAGACTAGATTAAGATCGTATTTAGATTGTGTCAAGAGTAGCCCTATTGATTCTATATTAAGCTGTCCATCTTTTTCTACCGACCTTAACAAATCTTCTTCCTCAAGCTTAGCACTCGATTCAATTTACTTGTAATTGCGTCCATATACACATGGCTTGAATTGTTCTCAGACATAATTATTTCACTTGGTTTACTATCCAATGTTTATATAAGTAATTAGTGAAGTAAGCTATCAAATTTGGAGAAAGCTAATAAAACAACATTTTAATAATAAGTACACTTTTCATGCTCAATCTCGATCTCGATTGATTTGGTCGAGATCTCGAACGATATTTTAAAAACGAGATTACCTAGCTTCGAGATTAAATCTCGAAAAATTACTCGAGATCTCGCGAGATCGAGATTGCATTCCCTAGCTTAGGCTGATTTGAGTGCACTTTAACCAACGGTAACGTTTATACATAGATAAAAACAACAGAACGATAAAAATACTGTAAGAAATGTACGATACACAAAAACAACTGTACGGTTGAAAAAAGTGAGAAATATATGTATGCAATTGAAAGTCATTTTCATATCTTTGATACACATTTTTGAAGCGATTGGTGATTGCCGGAAGTCAGAGTCAATAAAATATATTTTGAAAACACCGGAAATAGTTTTCTAAAGTTTATATAGGCATCCTCCACTAAACTAATTAAAACCAAAATGTTGGTTAAACAGATCAAGAGTGGTATTAAGTGTTTTCCTTACCTTTTCTGGAAACGTAAGATGATAGTTAAATGAAAATTAGCTGCACGTGCCTTTATTCTGTTTAAACATTGCTGCCTAAGTCCCAATTCTCCACCAGATCCTTTCATAATGAGCATTAACTCTACCTACTTTCTTACGACGACTCAACTCCCAATTTGCTCTAAGAGGTGATATAAGTTAATTAAAAGTGGTTGTCTTCTCTTAAGTAAATGAATACCCTTTACATTTTCTATCGGCATTTAAGGATAAGATTTCTAATAGCGGTGTTGGAAAGTGTCATTAAATACATCGCAAGCCGTAGGAATGGAGAAAAGCTGTCAGTAAGTAAACAAAGAAACATTCTACAACTATAAGCTTATACACCTATAAGCTATACGCAGTTGCAAATTTGCATGTAATAAAAAAATATAAAAAAGATTTCCTTTTATTAAATTAAATAAAATGTAAACTTTTGCGTTCGGGTGTATGATGTGCTCAAATCATCATTTTTTGCCCTTTTTGTGAACACAAAGAAGAAGCAAGCCATCTCCATTAAGAGCACTGAAGAAAAGCCAACATTTCACCTGGATATCTCAAAAGCCGTAGACTCCTATTTATCCGCACATTTAAACCAGAATTATTCCCACGGGAGAGCCATTGGGTAGATTTGAAGTGCCAGCAGGCCAAAATCGCTGTCGTGGAACCTTTTGTACTACTTTCTCTTCAATGTCCTTTTTCAAAAGACATTTTTAAGTTTATAAGTATTTGATATTTAAAGGCCAACTGTGAAAAAGGGTTGTTCACATCATTGTGTCGTATACTTCATGGATAGAAAAACAGTGCTCTTAGCCTAGACCTTCCCATTTCACGTAAACTGCAAATTTTTAACACAATGTCTTACGTAAAAATCCCAAATTATTTATGCTATTAATATGAATCAATTCATTTAAGTGAAAAAATGCACTTTTTTTCCTTTTAAGAAAAAAGAGTTAAGTTTATAAAAATCAGTGAAAGTGTAAAACAAAATAGTTTTTAAAATAGGTTTTGTACATCTTCAAGAAGGTAATTTGATAAAAAAATATTTCAAAAAAAGTACGTCTTATTACATAACTTTAGACAATTACTAAGTCTGTAAATACTTTGGTTGTCCAAAGCAATCTAGAAAACTTTTAGTCCGTCTGACTTAGAGTAATTTATAAGGTTCTATTGTTTTAAAAAGTTCTAAAGTAACCGAGCGCAATTATCTCATTTTATACATCAAAAAGCCACCAGAGGCTTACGCTTTGAAAATTTGTATGCAGGATAGAAGACAAAGTTATAATAACTACTTAAAGCCTATTAATTAAAGTAATTATACCAAAAATCTAGTTGCTCTTGGACTTACAAGAGAAAATATAATGAGATTAGTAATCATACTTTTGGATACGGACTATAGGCAAGTGTATTTGACATTTTTCTAATATATCATTTATTTATGTGAACAGCGTGTTTTTAACTATTGGATTTTATTAGCTGCACTTTTATGTGAAGTTATTGCATATTTCGTGCTTTAACTTTGATAAAAAAATAATAATACTAGACAGAAATATATAAATTATTCAGAGAAATTTAAATTATTTGCTCATAAATTAATAAATTATTTCAACATTTTCTTCATAAATGTGAATGTATAAACATTTGAACTATATTCAATAAGACCAGCAGATAGGTAAGTTTATATAATTTTCATTTATAAGTCAGTATGTGCATATGAATAAAATAGTAGATTGGAGGCGTAAAATGGTACAAATTATAATCAATTTAGTTCAGTTGTATGTATATAATATTGATAGAAACTTTAATATTATATTGCGTTGGTACCATTTTGTGCGTTCCCATACATTGAGTATTTTCTATGATATGTACTTAGTAACAATATCTTCAATAGAAGCCTATATTCCATATTATTGAAGGCATGTGTGTGTGTTACCTAATGATACAATGAAAAGGAATTGAATTGGCAGAAAATGTAAAGCAAAATGTTATATTGGAGGAATATTATAACCATGCTATCAATATTAAGATTCTACACATTATTTTATATTTTCTGGTGAACTGTACCAGACGAGAAACATTGTAAACTTGGCGTTGATGTATTTTTATGCTACAAAGATAATGATCATTATGTTTTATATTAATTTGTTTCCTTGTCTATCTCACTTGTAGTATAATAATAATGATGAGATGGTGGAGATAGATAAATAAACTATTATGCTCACTGAGTTAGTCCTCCAAACGTTATCAAACAAAAAGGCGCAGGTAAATAGTACTATACTCACTTCGCTAAAATAAATACAACATTGCCTTGATTTACAACTATGTTTTGAAGATTTTGTTTTTGTATTATTCTGAATTATGGTCACATTATTTAGGCAAAATGTACCTACATTATCGCCGCTAGAAGAAAATGACAGGTACATGTGTTTCATGAGAGTACAAAGGATATGTTATGTCTCTACCTATATAGGTGCCTCTTATATAATTATACAATGTACATAATATCATCATTACAATAATAATTTTATTATATTTTGAAATAAGGGGCAATTCAGACGATGAATTATGTATAGGAGATAAGTTTCAGACAAATAGATGGTTTATTTTTTACTTTCAGGTATCTTTATAGAAGAATAATTATGTATAATATGCACCTTTTACTATCGATTGATGACATAATTGCTCATTTTAAAGATTTATATTGATACCTGTTTAGAATATTCTTAAAATAATGTTTTATTAAGAGAAATTTACACACTCATAATTTATCTTGTCTGGTACACAAAAACGGTTTTATTGAAATTGCGATACCATGGCTTTGGTGGAGAGTTCACTTTTTACAAGCGATTTTCTAAGTAAAATTACTTTATTATCTAGTATCGTATCTAAAACAATCTTTAAAAAGCTTTCTGGTCATAAGAAAACCTCCAAAATGTATGTGCTAATATGTAGAAGTTAATAAAGAGACAGATATATTGTATATTATATTCTTGAGAACGATATATCCATTGTTTAAAAAAATATATGAGAATATTTAGCAAAGCCATCTTGAGGTTGAAACATCACTGGTATATCTCATATCATTGTAAGAATCTACTCAGGTTATGGCAATCACATTGAAATATATTGAAGAAATTTTGTCCGGTATATTGCCGTTACATGTCTCATGATTTGAATGTCATTTTATTATCAATATACTGAAGATATTCCTGATGACAAAGGAATTTCAAATACCTACAATATGTGTATATGTATTATAATAGGTAGTTAATTTACCGATAGTACTTCCCTATTTATGTCGAATTTTATCGATTGCTTGATAAGAACTGTAAGAATACGCAAATTTCTAAACTCAATTTCAAAGACAAATGAATGATACACCGTAATTTGGCAATGAAAGTTAACGTTTTTATTGAATATATTGTCAAGGATATATTTTTTTTTGATTTTGAAAAAACATTATAAATGTACTTTTATGTAAATTCATGTAATAAATTTATGTTTTTTTTTAAATCAGTTCCTTCCAAAATCAAGAAGTAATTGAGTATAGGCATTTTTACTACTACAGTAATTTTACGTATTGATTTTTTGTTTATTTCGTTTTAAAAAAAGTTTACACGGGAGAAACTCGTTTTTCTAATCCAAGCTTAATGTCTTTTGGCATTCGAAAGATTTTTTTCATATTCATATTTTCATACCTGTCAGGTTTTCCCAATGTTTTGTTATAAAGCTTTATGCAACTGGCAGAAGTAGCTGCGGAAGTATTATTTTTATTTATTTATTTTATTTTATACAATATACGGCGTGAGCCTTTTACATGTGTTATAGTATTATTATTATTATTATTATTATCATTGTGTTTTAGTATTAAAACTACATACATATTAGTGCTCTTTATTGGCTCACATGGAAAATCAATCCAGTCAAGAATAACTCTAATCACTCGTAAATGAGTGGATGGTCTTTGAAAATAAAATATATTTTATTAACTTATTTATTTATTTACAAGCTCAAAATAGACAATTACTACATAAATATAAAGTACACAAAATGGTAAATCTTTCAAATATCAGCTATCATCCAACACCGTGCGCGTCAATTAGCTTAAAAAATATAGGTACCTAACATTCCGGTAAAAGTGGAACAGAAATAAGGATTATTAAAAATCTTGGAGAGAACGATTTACGTAGTGTTGGATATGCGATTTAAGTTAGATATATGCATTAAGATACTTTATTCCGGTTAGTGTTTTTAATAGGAAAAATTTCATAGTATTGAAAACGTTAGTTATGTTATTGATATAAGAGTATTTTCATATAAAATGCTGAATATTGACAGTAGGTACATAAAATTCTCTAACAAACATTCTCTATATGTAAGAGTCGGAAAAAATACCTACTTCCCCTTTCAGTTTTATAAATGTACTCGCATATGTTTTGATTTTCCATGTGTGTCGTTTTTTTCTTTTAATGTTTGCTTTTGATTTTTCTTGTAAAACGACTAGAATTTATTATAACTGATTTGGTATAAAAATATGATTTGAACATATGTAGGTACGTTACTTCTTTTGTAGAGTAAGTTGAAAGGATCTAACACAATGAAACCCTGTGATTGCATACGTTTTTTGCTTACATCACAATCATGCGATGCATGCTCTTCTGTTTCTTGTACTCAGAACGTGCCCGTTCTTTAGCATCTGATTTACATTGTCTATTCATTTAATTTTTGGACAGCAACGTCTTCGAGCACCCTTCTCTCAGCCGCGAAAGTATATCCTATTTATCACCCTTTCCTATCCCATTCTCAAATTTTTATCGACTTAGGTGAGAATATATACTTTTTTAAGATTGCCATCAATATTTATTCTTTTACAATTTATGTACCATTTTTGGATTACTCTAAATATTTTCATTGTTTTAATGGCAAAATATAGGATGAGTGAATCATTTCGTTAATATTATTTGATCGATAACCAGATGAAAATTATACGTCTTCGCTTATTAACGTAAATAGTCTTAAATAAATAAAATATAATATATGTTTATGTTAGTTTGTCTATGAACCTACTTTACAACTGCAAAACAAACAATATTATTTGCTTTTACACTTTGTTTAAATCATAACAAATATTTTAGTCCGTTTGTAATTAAGTATGTAGGTATGTTTATATGTCCTCAATCAATACCTTCATTCAGCAAACAGGATAAAAAAAATATAGTCTGTACAAATTTTCATAATTGTTTTGGAAAAAATCTAAGGAACAAATAATATCTTTTTCATTGATAAAAATAATTTGCACTTATACCTATTTATAATTTGTACTTGGAAATATTGCCTCACTATATCTAAGTAGGGTTGCCACCCGTTTTTTATAAAAAAGTATTGTACGTTTTTTCAGGTAATTGTACTCCATACTTTATGAGAACAATGAAGAACACGAAAATACTTTATTTCGCATGATTTGATTTCTTTGGTATTTTGAAAAGATTAGTCGTACCTAAGTATTTAATTGTTATACAAAATTTATCGATTGGTACAAAACGTCTTGAAACGTCGTTGAATTCGATAAAAAAATAATTACTTATTTACTTAATTTTAAATATAGACTCTAATGATACTGCGCAAGAGATATTAATTTCATACAAGCTGCAAAAAGCAATAAAAACATTTTTTAAACATAATAATAAAGAAAAATATATTGTACTTTATTTTGATACTTTGTACTTTTTTTCTCACCTATAATAACCAATGTACTTTAATTGCAAGATAAAAAGGTGGCAACCCTAGATCTATTAAACCTAAGACCCGAGTCAATATATGTGGGACAGCATAACAAAATTTGTTTTTGAATTGAATGTCATCAAATTAGTTCATCAAAAATTATATTATTACATTAATTACCTGTATTCATTTCTACGCTGCTGGATTTTGCGTAACTTTTGCATTTTCTTCTTCGAGCGACACAAATCATAACTCACCGTTTAATATACTTTATGTAGCCAGTACTCTGAAAAACTACAGTCGGGTTAAAAGTTAGACATAAAAAGTACAGTATTAAGTAGAAAAGGACAAAGTTGTAAGTAATATAAATATTACTTTCCGAAGAGAGCGAGCAGCACTCGAGTATTTAGGTAAGCACAAAAAAGGATATAGGTAGAAGGTATTGTACCTTGCTCTTCTACCGTACAGTTGGTCCCGTGCGGTATAGAAGTTCTATAATATAGATTGGTTGGTAGGTGCCTACAAAAATCCTTTCCAATATGAATTCGTTAGAAGGACCCATCTCACAGTTATGGGTTTCAATAAGAGAAACCCGACACGTGATGTCACAAAGAGAACACTATGAATATACGTCTATACAAACATAATATAAAAGTGAAACTAACCGAGCACAATAACAACGTATTATTAAGATGGGGTCCAATTCTTTCATCTGTTGCGGGAAAAATATTGTCGCACTGCTGTATCATACTGCACATTCTATTCTATCTCTTAAGGCCATCTACTCGTTCATGAGTGATCAGGTGGGCATATATTGAATATAAGACATTTTTAACATTTTCAGTTCGACTATTACGAGTAAGTATGTCATACAATCATTCTCTGATTTTTATTGCACGTGTGATTTCATTTTAAGAGTTAAGTTCATAGCAAAATTATGGCAAGATTTTGACGAATATCCTTATAACGAGTTACGAAGTCCTGGGTTAGATTTTTGGCCGGGATAAAATAAAAAAATACTTTTTCAAATTGTTCTGCGTCTGGGTGTTACACGTATGTATATGCGTTTTATATGTATATCTTTGCATTAGTACCCGTAATGCAAGATTCATATTTTAGTTTGTGGTTAACATGATCTATGTGAGAACCGTATTATGTTATTCTGGTTAAATTAAATAAGAATTTAAGTATTATTTTCATTATTTTTATTATATTGAATTTTGAAATCATAGCTTATACTAATAAAATAAAAACATTTCTGTACCAAACGAATTTGTTAAGTTATTTAATAATAGGATAATAACAAAAATAATAAAAAGGAATGCAATAAACTGGTAGCTGGATATGAACTTGAAAATCCAAGTTTTATCTATCGGCAATGTATCCAAACGATTTATCGCTTAGACAAATCCTAGTCTTTACAGAATTTTATCTCTTAGTAGGAATAGGTCTAGGTATTGTACAGTGCTACCCACCATCCATTCTCTGCAGTGCTCATTGCAATGAAAACCAAAACAGGTGACGTGAATTGTGCGACTCATGTTGTTGCCATGTTGTTATTGTAGCTGGTCCCTCCATAATATATGATTCCTTTCACCCTTTTTATTATTAAGGAATTCTAACACTCTAGAAAATACTTCGTACAGGTATAACGTTTTTTTTTTGGCAACATTATTTTCTGAGTTTCGTCTAGAATTATTAATGAATATTAGACAATGCATATTTTCTTCGGTATTGACATAGACATCCTGTTTTGTTTACTTATTTTGAGATATCTTCAAATGAGGTATAGCAACAAAAAGCTAAGTTTTTTCCCGTGAAATAGGACATGAAAAGATTTTTTGTGACCTTAAATCTTCCCCATAGTAAGCGATTTGCCTTTCCATAAATGCACTGATTGCTTTGTTGACACTATTCGTTTATCTTTCGTTTTCCATTGGTTTTGTTATAAACTTTTCTCACCCATTTCTTAATAAACCTCACCCATTTCTTTCTGTTCATTCCATTTTATTGTCGTCTGTTAGTTGAACTGTACATTGGTTATTCCATATAAGGTACACAAAAGTACCTACCTAAACTATTATGGGTACAATGAACAAGGGAATAACTTAAGACTTTATTTATTACGTCTCATTACTTATTATGAGACGTATAATAAAGTTTATATTTTATATAACCGTCACTATAAAAGTTTTACTTCAATTCAATTTCAGAATATACATACACGTACTACCTATTAAATATAGTAAAAACAAAATAAAACTCAGTGTTTAGTCATGAATAACGTTTGAAAGCTTTTTAAATTTGAAAGGCGACTGTAAAACTAAAAATAACAACACATTATATTGTTTGCATTCGTAGAAAAATATACATGGTAAGCAATTTAATACTGGGAGATACATTATATCTCTGCAGTTTCTTGACAACATGTTCGTTGCAATACTTGCATCTGATGGTTTGCGTCAGATATAAATAGCTAGGAAACTCTAATAAATTATTTATTGTGTCGGTCCACATGTAGTAGAATTCCATAATTACCTATGTAATTTGAAACAAGTGTTTCTTTCTTCTATAGATTATTGATTCCGAGAGAGACGTCTTTCAATTTATCAGATAATGACCTGATAAGTCGAAAGACGTCTCTCTCGGAATCAATAATCTATAGAAGAAAGAAACACTTGTTTCAAATTACATAACTCTAATAAAATAATTTATTTAATTCCAATTCTTGCTAAATACTCTGAATAGTTTTATTTAAAACAATGATTATGTACATGAAAGAACGAAGTTAATATTTTTAACCATAAACTTCATCACAATTCATTTGGATCATTTGAAAACGAGTGGATAACTTTCCAACACAGAATGCACTTGCAAATTCAATATATCAAACATTGTGAAAATATCAGCTGTAAAAAATTACAAATTACAGTCCAGATTAATTCGTTTTTGCAATGGGTTTTGACTTGAGATTATAGTGAGCAAATCATGATTGAAATATTCAAAATGGAAATAAAATGCCACTTAATTTTAAACTTTATGTATGTAATTAAAGAGATTTTTATTACATTTTTTGTCAGTTCACATTCATTTGAAAACTGTGTGATTTCAGGACGGCGCATTTGATAGCTTGCAGCCGTTATTCCATACATTGTAGCATCACTTGCACCTTGAGATACTACAATAAAAATAAACACAACGAATGGTATCCATGGAAGCAGTACAATACTTTGCTTGTCAGAGATATTTATTATTTTATTACTGCTACTACAACTATTGCGTATTGAATTGGATATATCACGTTTTATGATGTTATTACTACTTGTAGTAAATAATATACCGTTTAATAAGAACGTATTTCCAATAATAATAGTACATACGTACATATTAAAATATCTAATGGTTGCAGTAATATAAAATTATAGCTTATTTAAATATATTTTAAGGTGGACTTCCAATTGCAATGAATGCCTACATTTTAGCTGGTGCTCTTAAAACAGTCGAAGGGTCGTTAAACAAGTGAACAAATAATCCATCATTATTATCAATAATACAAAATGTGGAGGGGTCAACCAATATACATACTAATTCAGTTAATGAACACATAGTTCATTTTCTCCGTGTTATAAAAACATAATATATTAAATATAGGTATGAATCCGCCACCAGGTGAATACTCCGTTCAATGGCACCGAATAAATTAGCCGTCATCATCATCATCATATCATGCAACCTCGCAGTTGGTTGCCGCATATTTTACCTATAGCTCGTAGGTGTTCATAAAATTTAGGCACCTACTCGATTTTTTTTCGTATGAAAATATTTAAAATTGATTCGCATTTAGTAAACATTGATATAATGAATAAATAATACATATTGATATAACAAATGAAGGTTGTTTGGTTTTGTATGTACATATGTACTTGTACCCTTTACGTATATCCATATTGTATCATTATCCCAACACGAGAATACAATATCATTATTTTACATTGAATTGGTAAATTTGGCGTGCACACGCATATTATATTAATATTGATACATCGGTAAATCTCCCGCAAATTGACAGTAATTTGGTTACCCAGATTTTAGTGGTTTTGAACTCTACGTAATCAATGGACCGCGATGTATAATATTTACATTGCATTGGTCTCCATAATTCACTTGTTGTGTGAAGTTTCAGTGCGAAATGTTGAGTTATAGCCTAAACTTAAAATTTTAGAACATATTGAATATCGACAAATATTATTTTGTTTGTATTGATAATTTGATTTTATTTTATATAAAAGAGTGTGAAAGTATTGGAAAACGTTTCAGGGTAATTTGATAGTGTGTTAAGCATATTAAAGATGATGAACTAATGAAATTGTCCAGTGCTGAAAAACAGTGAGCTCGTATGAAAAATTATCAATTTTTCTGGTATCACTGTCAAAGAAATTAGTCAATTAAACATATTTTGGATGTATATTCTTCTTCTTCTTCTCGTGCCGTATCAGGTCCCCCCGACATTGGCAATCACTCTGGCAAAGGCTTCTCTATCCTGCGCGACCCGGAACAGCTCCCCTACATGTCTCATCCCGGTCCAGTCTCTTATGTTACGCAGCCAAGACGTTTGCCTTCTACCAGGACTACGCTGTCCCTCAATCTTTCCCATCAGTAACAGGATGTATATTATTTGCCCTTAAATTTATCGATAATATATATCCTGTTTTTTTCAAAGGATAGAAGGGAACTTTTTATTTCTTTTTTCTTTCTAATAGTTCTTCTTTCAAAGAAGGAAATGTTTTTTCATAAGTGTCCTAGTTATTGAAGTTTGTTGAAGCTTTTTAAAAATAAACGAATTTACTCTTATGTTTTTTTTCCATTTCCTCATTCCCTGTTTCATTACCTATATGTTATTTTCTACATCGATACTTAGTTTTACGTTTAAATAGGGTTCGAAATAGAAAAAAATAAAGCTTTCAAATTATATTATAATTTGAAAGCTTTGTTTCAAATTATAATATAATTTGAAAGCAAATTATAATATAATTTGAAATATTTCAAATTACATTATTCCTATTTTATATTAATTTCTTCTTGTTAATATGTCTTAAATTCATTGTTTATTGATCTCTGTCTGTATTAATTATTTGTTTGTGATGTTAAACATTTTATAATTATATATTTTAATAATCTTATGTTGAATTTCCCAATTTTGATGATTTATTGCTAGTTCTGTCTTTTATCAATTAATTTTTAAAAAGTTTTATTGAATGGTTTATATGTATTATATTTAGCATACTGTTTTTTTTTATTGTGTATTGTCCTTTTTTCATGATTATTCCTTGTTGTTTAAATGTACTGCCTGTCATGCAATTTCTACAATTTTATTTTATACATGTAAAAGGCTCACGCCGTGTATTGTAATAATAAATAAATAAATAAATAAATATTCAATAAGGTTATTTTTATTCATTTGCTAATAAACTAGATCTATCAAAATACAACATACTAAATAAATATATAAAATATATATTTAAGTGTTTTTATTCCATGCTTCAAATATATCAATACATTACTATTAAGTTTCCAGTTTTTGTGATTTTTTTTTTAAATGGAATACAAAAAATTATATGTGTGTTCGTCTGTAAAAAATCCCCTTTGAAGACAATACTGTCAAATTGGATGTAAATAAATTTCATTACATTCGACGAGTTGCGCGAAACTTATTACATATAATCAGCAAGCGAGTAACCAAAAACACACAGATTTGTATGCGGCAATATGTAAATAAATGAAGATCATTATATAATACTTATTGTTCCATAAAAAGAGCCAATTAATGAAAATGAATTCATTCAGAATATTTTATATTCAGGTAGGTACCTCAGTGTTCTTTTTATCTTTATACAAAATGCGAAATTTGTGAAGCAAAACTATGAGTTTCAAAATAAAATAAAAGTGTATATGTCAATTAAATTATTGTTATCATAAAATTTTGACTATTTTTAATTGATTTGCAATCGTTTTTGAGTTTAAAACACAATTAGTTTATTATTCATATTCGTAAATTCACGTTATGAACAACGCCACTGATTTAATATAAAAGGTACTATAAGAAGAAGATGATATCTTCTTCTTCTTCTATCAGTGCCGTATCAGGGCCTTCCGACGTTTGCGATCCCACTGGAGAATGCTTTTCTGCTCCGTGCTGTTCGAACAAGCTCTCCCACCTGGGTTATTCCGGTCCATTGCCGTATATTACGCAGCTACGACATCTGCCTCCTTCTTACGACCTCCCTCAATCTTGCCCTCAATTATAAATATCGGTTTCTGCAGTTGATAATAGCGAGCAAGACTTCATACATATAGGAAAACCAATGGGTACTTTTTTATTTTTAGTGAACAGTTGATTTTTTTACAATCAATATGAAGGTCTTGTTATCCCTTGAGTCATTTGAGTTCGTCGGTAGCCTGGAGGTAGAGTCTCGGGGTTCGATCCCAGGTGCCGGCAAACTCCCCTTTCACGACACAAGCTTTTAGCTTACTGTGAAAGGTGTATAAGGTTGTATTAGGGTTTATAACAAAACCCAGATATATCTTTTTAAAATATTTTTTAACTGAAATGCACTTAAACCACAACACAGTTTATAAAGTAGGCACCTAACATGAATATACTGCGATATTAGTATGTATCTACTTTGCATAATAATATTTCATTTGACACGTTTTGATAAGCTCGGTTATCAAGAATACGAGAGTTCATGTAAAAGATTAAATTACAAATGAATCGACTACTGGATTTGAGTATGGCTGCTGATTAAGGAGTGCGATCAAATCCTTATCAGTATACTTACAGTATTTTTTTCGCCCTAAATGAAAAATATTTCGTCAATGCTGTGCTGGTTAAATACTGCTAATGGAATACTATTTTACTTTATGTCTTTCTTTTTTTGAAAAAAAAAAGATATATCTGGGTTTTTGTTATAATGTAGAACATCCAGAACATTATTTTATGTTCATGATTTTTGCTGATGATAAATTTTAAGTGTCCAAAGTCATTTCTTATCTCGATTCGTTTACACATTTTAAAGTGATTATTATGAATATAAACATGTTTTCTCTTTTGGTGAGAAAAACTTATTTATTTTCCTTTTACAAACTGTGACATACAGTCAATCTCTGAATGCTTTCTGTTCGAAATTAATTATAGATATATACTTTAATAAAAGAACCATGTTTGTAATTTTCTATCGTATACATCACAAAATAATATTTTTCCACTATCAGATAAGGTTTTTCAATGTATTAATTCTGTAATTTGTAAAATGCTAATATTTTCATCATAAATTTTATACGTATAATTACTATACGTAACCTTAAAGTTCAGTGTCCTGAATATGATGAATAAATAAATAGATAATGAAACACGAGAAAAAACCTAATAAGAAGAAACGAGAAAGGCATTCCAATGCTCACGAATTGACTCTAGGCTGGCTTCAGTTATCCCTTTGTAAAGATGAAACATTATGTTCATGGAAAGTAAAATAGTAATTAGTAATTGCATCTATTACAATTTGTGCATTATATTTATCAAGAGAAAAAAATCAAATAATAATTTATTTCGCACGAGCAAGTTTTGAACGAATAACAAAATTCGTTATTTTGTGAACTACCTCAAAGATTTGCATTATTTATTTCACAGATTTTTTGTTTGTTCTTTAACAGAATCGTAAGAATTTCTTCTTGCATTGTGGAACTATTTGCAAGAAAGTATATTTATCTAAATAGTCAAATATTTACTATTTTTGTAAGGTAATAATTCATGGTTAGATGGAAGAAATCACTTTATAGTGATAACTTCGCCACTGCACATCGTCCTAGATTTTAAAATTTCATATTATTTTGTTAACACTATTTTTGTAATGATGATGTGCGAAAAGAATAAATAAATAAATAAATTATTACGATAAAATTCGAGAAATAATTGAAAATATCCATGACCCTTGTGAGAAATGTAAAATTAAATTATTAATATTCTGAAAATGCTTAGGTAGATACTTTTGAAAATAAAATCAAACAAAGGGTAATACTGCGGACAGAAAACCGATAATATGTTCGTAAATATCTTCATTGACTATTTTATGACCAAACCGCGTATAATTTATAGCTTCAGTTCTAAACACCACGCTAGGAGTCTCCCCTGTTTGTGTATTTGCTCTTTGAGTGAATTTTGACTAATATATTGAACAGTAAATTCGTATGAGTACAATTTAATGTATTCATTTATCAATATATTGTTTAACATTTTCAAACCACTCGATGGTTTCGAAGGCAAATGAAAAAATATTGAAGCAGGAACCATAAAGATAAACAAATTTCCCACACAAATATCGGAGTTTATTTATAAATTTGAATGTGTAAGTTGGTATGTCCACTTACAGCCCTTTGATAGCATAAATCAGAAGAAAAATCATACGTACTTTACAGAGTCTTGTAAATTCAAGCACGTTTGAAGCAGAAAAAAATTCCACATTCCCAAAAGCCTAGGGTACTGGTCAAAAATGAAAAGTACTGAGAAAATGTTTTATATTGAAATATGATTTATATGTCAAAAAAACTATTTCATAAATTTCATCATATTTCGCCTTTTCTCTAGAAGTTAAAGTTTAGTTATATTTCATTTTTTTTTGCAATTTTGAAACTTATTCCCTGAGCTCATCTGGGTTTTGAGCTAGTAAAACAATACCATTATTTATTCTCTATCTAGAGGATGAGTAAAATCAATAGTTATATCTCAGAAGTCAAGATGAAGATAAAATCTTATGGTTGATTTTTCATGTTGAATATTATTTCAACCCTGCAATGTTTAAGGGTAACCAATTAGGCAAATGGAAAATATTCTTATGAAATATATTTCTTCTCTCTCACTTGTATGATTGCAAATATTTTCCAGTAATTTGTATTCCACGCTTCTTTGGGATGGTGTACCTATGTACATGAAAAATTGTACAAAGGAAACACTTTAATTTCGTTTTTTATTCAACACTCACTGTTACACACACGTGTTTATTTCATAAAGAATAGGGAACATGCATGTGTGAGGAATATGAATAAATGTTATCAATTCATATTAATAAATATACGCTGATCACGAATATCCTAATAAGAAACCATAAAATAAAACTTTTCATTCATTATTTTCATTTTAAAAATCCATATTTTCTGTTATTGAATTAGTCCGGTGTGACGTCGCTAGGCGCTATTTTGTATTGCCACACATTTCACTCTTAGTACTGTTTGTAGCGCCTGATATTGTCAAACACTGCTCCGCCACGAGTGAACCTTTTTGCGGCGAAGTGTGAAAATTGCTTTTTTAAATGGTGATAAAAACCTTAAAAATGCACATTTAAAAATATAAAAAGTACCGTAATTTTTCTAATTTTCTGTACTATTTTTTGGGTTGAAAATTTTTTTTTGTGAAAGTTCCCCATTGTATTTTTAAAATTGAACAAAAACAACGAGAAGGTTATAGGAGGCCTGCGAAAGAGCTTTAGTCTACTACAAATAAAGTGGAAAATACGTCACTATATCATCATAAGTGCGTTGTTACTAAATACATATAAGTAGTGTAATTTATATTTTGCACTAATTTATTAATTATTTAACATTTACTTATAAGGAATTTGTTACATTGATGATTGTTATTGGGTATAATATAAAAGCGATGTTATTGTAGTCGTTTTATTGCAAAATATTATTAACATTAGTAATTTATCTTATTATATTAAATATCCACTGTGCATTTCTGTATATAAAAGAAACTTTTCGTATATCGTCATTTTATAAATAAAACATTATATCACTTACTTTTTAACCTTGTAAAATTAATTTAACACTGTAATTCTACTGGTTATATAATTTATCTTATTGTATTAAATATCCACTGTGCATTTCTGTATATAAAAGAAACTTGTCGTATATCGTCATTTTATAAATAAAACATTATATCACTTACTTTTTAACCTTGTAAAATTAATTTAACACTGTTATTCTACCAGTGGCGTAGCTAGGGTAATCTGCGCCCGGGGACAAAGTCTGCGCCCCTTCTCGGAGTCCCCAAGAAATTTTTGAAATTTTACAGTTTATATGGTTCATTTTCGAAGCATGAAGCATTATGAAGAATAATATTTAAACCCGAACTGATCTTTGTTAAAAAAAACCCCTATCCTGCATTGTGGATGACGTGTCATTTTGTTTATGAGTAGAATGGCGCCCCTTAATGCTCAATGGGGGCGCCAAAATCGTGTTTGCCAACTGGTTTGAAATGAAGATATTTGTGGAGCTCCAAAATTTAATCTTGCAAACGTATTTGGGATACATTAGCTTACATCAAAATAAAATGAAAAAAATAGTTTTAACTCATTTTGGCGCCCCTTAATGTGGCGCCCGGGGACATATGTCCCCCCCTGCACCCCCTAGCTACGCCACTGTATTCTACTGGTCATATAATTTATTGATATAAAAGTAATCGAGCAAGAAACTATTTAATTTAACGTTTATAGACATATTTTTACATATTTTCTACGTTTATAGACATATTTTGTTTCAGTCAAGTGGTTTTGTTATAAACATAAATACCTACAACCTTATACACCTTTCACGGTAAGCTAAAAGCTTGTGTCATGAAAGGGGAGCCTACCGGTACCTACCTGAGATCGAACCACGGACCCCCAGATAGTCAAATGAAACTGTACATTAGTTATTGCTAATGTATGAGAAATATAACATTCCGATCTTTACTTTGAATATTGAAAATGATCTCGTTATTATCTAAATTCCTTCGAGACTTGAGTTGATGATTTATTGTTCAATATAATAGGATGGGCATTAGTCTACGGAAACAATAATTACATTAACAATATCTCAATAATATGTTATAACACGTAACATAGACAATAATAATATATCTAACTTTGGGTTATATAAAACAATGACCCCGATGTAACCTTTGTATTCACGAATAGAATTTCAGCCAACATTGGCCATACAAGGTACAACCTGTGTTAACTGTGGAAATCGGTAAAATAATTAAATTTATTCAATTATTATCATTGAATCCCAATGGGAAAGTACCTTATATCAAATATTATGTATTATAATATCAAACCCGTATATATTCTGTAAATAAACCAATGATTAAAACTAAGTGTTTGACTAAAACTAATTGGTTTGCGAATTCATAAATATAAATATAACTATATGTAATATTATGAACTCGTCGGTAGCCTGGAAATAGAGTCTCGGCCTCATGCGAAAGAGATTCTCGATTTGACCCCAGGTGCCGACAAACTTTTTTTCACGACACAAACTTTTAACTAACTATGAAAGGTGTGTAAGTTTGAATTTGGGTAATTGTTGAAACTCAATTATATTCCTAAAAGAGTGTCGAAATTTAACTCTGTTATTTTTTAATACTTCCATTAGAGGTAGAATCACGCATTTGCATATATTTGAGCGTAAAATGATTTCGAAAAATTTAAAAATAGCATGATATATAAAGTGAATCCACATAACTAATTATATAGAATAATTTTCCATTCAACCGATTTTACGTTTTAATTTACGTAGTAACACCAAAAAATCGTTTCAAAAGATCGATTACTCACGCTTTAAGTCATGAAGAAAGTAAAAAAATTGACAATAGCAGGATTAAGAAGTGATTTAAAAAAGTTTCAAGTCTATTAGAAATAACAAACTAATTCGTCATATTTTAATATGTTTAACTTATATTTATCTTATTTATAAGATTTGAATGCATATAAAAAAGTCAGAAAATATGAAAAGTTTAAAAACACCGTACAAATTAGTTTCCATAATTTGATAGAATATTGATATCCTCTTTATGAGTTGTTAATGCATGTTTTAAGTATACAATTGTAGCTATAATTTATTGTAGATTGTAGATGATGAACCCTTTTAATAATATTAATAGTATTATATTCAAAATAGGTTCCTCAAAAGAGTTCTCTTAAATTATGCTTTCAATTTCCTCAATGAAAAGTCAAATTTAGAATTGTTATTTGATAATGTTTCTTCTTTGAAAAGTGAAATAGGAAGCGGTGTAGGAAACCTTTCACATAACATTCAGGATGATTAAGTAAATTTATATCATGTCTTTGATTAATTGCAATTGTGAAAATCAAAATATCTTTTTCACTCCATTTCATAATCGAGTTTTTGAAAACTTTTCATAACAAATAAGAATATACATTATTATGTTCTTACATACATCTCATGACAAATGTTTATAAGTTTTCACATATAAAGGTAGTTAATATAACAAAATATCTTCAATAGCATGACCTGCAGGATAGACAAGAGAATATTAGGCGTTCAGATGCTTATGAATCATCTGTGGCTGGAAAGCGCTTTATACCATGGTAACGTTGACCAACTTTACTTACTCCTCTCATGCTTTTCTCATATCAACCCTTTCAGAGCGGGTGCACTTATCGCTGTTTAGACATCTATATATGTATTTAAGCGGTTGACCCATTACCTAATTCGGATAGGGATCCTGGGATATTCATCATATGCAATACTCCTTTCATACCAGGTTCGATGTTGTGTCGGCCATTATAATAGGAGATGATCCTGATGAGACACGCGTACCAATGTCGAAATATAACATCTTTTCGAAGAATCCACACAGCACATTATTCTGATCTGCAGGGTTACTCTCGACAAAACTAAACACGATCTTAATCTAGTCTTGATCTTGATCATACGACGCACGAAGTGACTATTGTCAAAAACACCGCGATACCGCTAACGCGCGATCTATTTGCGTGTATTTTTGGCCAATAGTCACTTCGTGCGTCGTATGATCAAGATCAAGACTAGATTAAGATCGTGTTTAGTTTTGTCAAGAGTAGCCCTGCTGGTATTTGATGAAATATGTATATTCCAAAGGAATATTAAACGCATTGCGTAGACAGATATCGCTATAAGTAATGTATTAAAATATGGTATTGTTTGTCATTCCAATAAGTATGATTACTTATTACACTTCCAATTATTATTATTGGGTTAGTTGGAAGATATCGCATCCCTGCGATCAACTCGCCCATTGTTCAAAATTTTTCGTTCATACCTTATTGTAATTCTATTATTTTTATACAAATATTTTGTACAATAAAGTTTATTATTAGTATTATTATTATATAAATATATATGTAATATACAAAGATTTGTTTATATACCTTCCCAAGTCATATTTTTAAGATGGAATGCTTCTCATTGTGTTTGTCATGCACATCAACAAAGGCAATTTTGTCGTTTGGAGTAAAATCATGTGATTCCCAAATGTCCTTGTATTTTCGTACGTTACTAGTAGGTGTATAGAATATTAATATGAGATAATGTTAATATTTTATACAAAAGCAAGTTAATAAGCGTGAAAAGTAAGAGAATAATGTTAAATGGATTCCTCGTAAAGTAAGATAGTATAAGGAGACATACGAGAAATCCGGCAATAAGCATAATAAGTTTATTATATTCAAAGATATAAGTTTTAACTCAGTAACTCGTTTAAGCTATTCCGCTTTTGATAAAAGACATGAAAGTTTAATAATTTTGGAATGAATCCACTTAGAATTAATTATAAATTATCCATAGGTACTTAATATAAAGCAAGTCTAGACATAAATATTTCTTTTTTGATAAGTTGGGAAGGCAGTAGACTAATTGCATATAATAAACATGCAAATTGTCGTCTATGTGTAAATAAATAAACTGAGACTTTCAGAATGGATGATAGACCTCATCGTCTTATTGAATATGTTAAATGTGTTATTTCTGGGTGTGTTTTGAATTGGTGTGCTTTTACACGATACTCGAGAACTCACTGAAAGGGTTGGGATAATTTTTCTTGATTGGAGCTCCAAGTTGTAATAACTTTATCTGTCGGATATTTCAGGAGTCCAAGGATTCCTATTTATCCGTAAGAGCTCCAAGTAAAAATCTGGATTTATTTTATAGGTAATTATTTCACATAAAGAAGCCATATTCAGACCTACATAAAAACATAACTAAAAATACGCGCCGTGTACAAGTAGCTATGATAATGAATTGTTTTGTAATAGGACTGAGAACACGAGCAGTAATACACATTTAGGAGTAATATTGATTGTAAAACTTTTCACTCAGAAAGATGTAAGGCTTTATTGCTCTCACAGTTCATATAATATAATAGTACCTATAGAATTCATCAATATGGGCCATTTACTTTCAAAGTTTTTTCGTGTAACAAAACTTTTTTATTCAACTGGGAGTATGTAGACATTTATATAAAAAGAAACAAAGCACAATTTCAAAAAAAAAAATACGCTCACAGAAACATTTGTCAAAGTGAAAAATCGACAAATAGAAACAGGATCCGAGGAAAGCAATATATTATTTAAACCTAAGATACTTAGTTTCTTATAAATGTATTCAAAAGATTTGGGAGAACGAACAACCATCAAAGCCGATAAAAAATTGCGGTTCAAATCACCAAACTAAATCTAGACCATACGAGGTCAATATCAGATGCGGTCCTAACCCTATATTGACCATGCAAGGGTATCATAATACACCCTATACTGAATAACTCTCTTCCCCTGGAAATATTTATGACATCACGTGGAACCTTTCGATGTTATGTTGGCTTTTGACAAGGGTAAACCACATTGGGATGGTTTCGCGATATTACCACTTCACAGCACGTTTCTATAGCGGGATTTAACAACTACACACATATTGTAAGTACATAATATACTTAGTGCTCCTAGGGGTTCCACCGCAGACATGGTAATGAAGGTTCTGTTCAAACAATTGCTCTCTCCGATACTATTTTCGAACATTCATGTAATTGATTAAGTTTCAATAATGTTGTGATCTAACATAGCCTACATTTTCTATAGGACGGTAATAATCCAAATGAAGCTGGTAAATATAATCTTATATTGCTACGAGTATAACATTTTTTCTTCTAACCTTTTCAATATTCAACAGTCTCTTCTTTTCAAAAATATTCTGCTTACTTTATGACATTTTTAACGCTCTGAATGTGTATAATACACATAGTCCTACGTGCAATGTAATGTGAAAAAGTCGTAAAACAGGAATCTTTTCAAAACATGACAAAGCCGAAACTATCAAATTTTGCATAAAATACATGGTACTAAAGATCTTGAGAAAATGTATTGGTTATCTCATAGTCTCATTTGTGAAAGATTCATAATAAAATATTACAATCAATCACAATTTATTCATATTATATTTTTAAACAGAAAACTATGTTCTTGGTATCAGCAATAGAAATGACCTCACAAATACATTTATATACCTCACTCAATATTTTGAAACATCCTTGAATTGCTAACATTACAATTTAAAAAAAAACCCTAAACCCCTATTAGTGCTGTTATAGGGTGCTCTGATTTTAAAAGAAAAAACATATCGCAACACGTGCACGCGACATTTGTTACAAGTGAGCTTAGCGATAAAAATGTGTTTGGTTAGTGGAACCATTGTGAGTGAGATTTTATTTTGATTATACATTTATTTTTATACTAAAAGGGACCATTGTTTTTTTAGATATGTCGCTGAACAGGAAACCCTTTTTAAAGGAGATTAATTGTTTTCTTCACAAAAAACGTTTTTCTCTACACAATTGGTTTAAAATTTCGTTTCCAATGTTGGAATGAAAAACAAATACTGGTAACGATATATTGATTTTTTTGAATATTAAAATCAATCCATAAGGTCGTATGCAATATTTTATTAAGATTATTAATTTTTTTATTAAGCTTGGTAGAATGGATGTAGTATAATTAGTATGTATGCATTAAATGTGTTTTGACTAGGCCTACACAAGCCGTTTACCAAACATTAACATTTAACATGCATAGACAATTCACATAGATCGAGCTAGTCCCAAACTAGGATCGAATCTTGTATAATGGGTACTACTAACTCGACGATACACATAATATATACAATGCACTAAACACATATACATGTACACAATTTGAAAAAGGTCATTTTTCGTTTTGCCCTTGCCGGGAATCGAACCCGGGACCTCGTGACTCAAAGGCAAGAGCGTTAACTCTGCGCCACACCGGCCGCCGCGTACCAAATGAAACACATAAATAACAAAATTATGTATAGGTTCGTATATAAAATTATATGTAGTTTCAATTAAAGTATAGAGAACATATTGACATTATAAAAAAAAATTCAAAAAAACATGTTCATTTGTAGTTTAAAATATTTAGGAAAGAATGGATCCAAAATACATCAAAAAGGCAATAAATAAATAAGGTTTGCTTACGGCTAAAAATATTGTGTTCAAGTAATTAAATTATTTAAGAGTCGTTCCAACAAATCTATTTTAAAGGAATAATGAACTAACCTAATCCAATAAAACTCTGTCAATAAGTCGTATTTATGTATCGTCGGAAAAAATAAAATGGAAAAAAAAATTATCACAATGTACTGTGAAAGGTGTATAAGGTTGTATTTGGGTTTATAACAAAACCCAAATATATCTTTTTTTAAAAAATAAAAATATCCCGTGAAGTCCCCGGTAAAGAATTGGTCTTCCACTCCGTCAGTTTTGTGTTCTGTAGAGATTTGCAAATTCTTTCAGTTTGTATATTTGTTACGTGCAGTTGGTCCGTCAGGTACCCCACTAGTAAATGTCATGATGAAATGAATGAATGATTGGGCTAGTTTGGAAGAGATCACGCCTTTGCGATATACTCGCCCTCTGTATATTGATTATATCTATTTTGAATGCATTTTTATATGAAATTGTATATATTGTGAACAATGATCAGAAACGAATGAATAAATAAATAAAATGATTGGATGAGAATATTTATGTGCCGTTTCATTTCTTGGTAGTCTGTAATAAGATACTCGTATAGAAAAATATTGTTGTTATCATAGGCATGTGTTTGTTTATTATCTAAGAAGGACAACCCGATACTATTGGAAAATTTGTGATAGAAATATGGATAGATACATAAATCGTGCATAAACATTTGAGACTGTATGTTCCCACATATGTTTTTTTTGTATATCCAAATAAGTAATTGAAATAAAAAAAAACTTCTAAATAAATCGCATCCTTTGAATGTTTCCTGGAAAATAATCGTATAAATATCTTATTTGTTCACACACACATATATTGCTCATAATGTGATGTCATTATTATTTTTTCTAAATTTTATTTTACAGTCATTTTTTGTAAGAATTTTAAATATTTTGGAACCCACTATTACATTTTTTTAAGATGTAGTAGTTTAACCAAATTTAAAAATTAGTGAATAAAATAATTTTCAAGTAACGTTATCAAATAATTTTCTTCACTCATTTATAATTATGTAAATGAAACAAGTTTTTCTTTCTACTATAGATTATTGATTCCGAGAGAGACGTCTTTCGACTTATCAGGTCATTATCAATCTCATTTAGCCATTTTGTGGACGAGTTTACTAATGATAACACTGAACAATGACTTTTTTAATGTTTCATGTTCATTTTCTGAACTAAATCTGGTTTATAAAACTAGTATGAAAATATAGCCTATGCTGTATATTATAAGAGACTCATCAAAATATGGCTTCAGGCGAGGTCCGTTGTCAGGTGGATTAGAAAATTGACATTTCTGTAAGATAATTGACACTGAGGTGTGTCACACATACTAATCATTTGATAGGTACCTACATAGATAAAGGAATTCTAAGGATGCTCTACCAAGATAGGAAATTGTTGACCAAAAATACCAAAACAAAAGAATTCAGTTATTCAGATGTGTCTCATTGTATTTATAAAACCATATCAAAATTTAATATTTTACTATTATCTGAATATGGATAAGAGTGAACAACAATTAAATGGATAAATCTCATGAAAAATCACCGACTGACATTTCATGACAGCCCCAATCAGAAATGTTTCGTTACCATAGCAAAACATATGTATATTTTGTCTAGTATTATGTTAGTATCATAATATTATTTATTATTATGAATCTATGATTTGATACTTTTTCCGTATTTGTTACGAAAACATACAAACATGGTGGATAATGTAATGTTTCTTTTTGTTTTACTTGAATGAAAATCAAATATAGTTTTGTATTTATTTACTTAATTATTTATTAAAGATATGTTCTTAGTCTTTTTAGAAGGTATATCGTGATTTTTTTTTAGATTGGAATTGACAATTTCTGAGGAAGATTTTATTATTTTTCTTTGTCATATTTATAATAAATTGTACGGTTTTATGTATACAGCAATAAACATTTTGGACAAACAATTAATTTTATGTTTTTTTTTCATATAATAATAATAATAATGTTGATTTTTAATTGCCCTAGAACAGGTTATACCTAGTTGGGCAGCATCAATGAAAATATGTATAAGATTTGTAATTTATTGGTGTAGTAAAAATAAATAAATAAAAAAAAAAATTAATAAATGTACACACAAAATCAGAGACAATACATCACCAATATGGATACAATAATGTTGCATCGGCCTAGGTTACCATGTATCGAGGCGTGCTGCGTAAAAATTAAATAACATGCAATTAATAAAATATTAAAAATATCTAATAAATGAATTAAAAAAATAATAAACAAACAAATAAAAAAATAAGTAAAGTAGACCGTGGCTCCATCAGTCTACAAAGCAATGCACAGTATGATGAACTGAAGAGAATGACACAGGATGATAATAAATTTTACAGGAGACCACGATCCTCGGCTATGAAAAAATCTACGAGAGAAATTTTGCTACGTAGAAAAAATCTAGTAAAAATACTAGGTAAAATATTAAAGATTTCTTCTTATTATTCAATGTTAAATTAAATCAACGAATTCCGCATATCTTTCTATTGAGTTCGCAATACAGTTGAGTACTTTTTTTGAACGTCAATTTTTCCCTATAGAACGAAGAACTCTTTCATGTTTATGATAAACTCTCCATACACTATGATTTTGCGTCTAAGCAGTTTGTGCGTAGTAATATTTTGTACCTACATACCTACGTGATGTCAACTAGAAAAAAAGTGCGAACATTATGTATTGTATTTTATATCTATATATCATAATTGTAGAATTTTCAAATAACTTCTGTGTCTGTATAATTGAAAAAGGGTAATTCTCAGAAAAATAACAAGTCATTTAGATCTTACCTTTATTCTCGGATCAGGAATTGATATTCTTTTGTATATGATTATATTTATCAAGGTTTTAGTGCTTAAATTTAAAATTTTGTTCCCTTTATGAATCAACTCTTTTGAAAAAATAAATAAGAATAAATCTTTAAATACAATAGTTTTTTTAGTATTAAATAAAAAAATCATAAGAGACTGTTACTAAAGATTAAAATAATATTTTAATTCAATATTAACAGATTTGGAGTCTTACAAAATAAATGCCCTAAAAATATTTACAATAGTACTCTTTCATAATTATTTTTTTATTATAAATTATTTATGTATAGCGGGAGAATTTATAAGTTCCAATATTCCGATATTATGTCAAAATATAAAACAAAATAATATCACGTTTAGCGCTTTTGTTCCCTTGATTTCAGGTTGCTTTTAAAACTAAATCTACACTTACTAATATTGATTACAAATGTATTATTTAATTTAAAACTAAATATTTATAGAAGGTTTACATCATTATATTTAAATGTAATTTAAATTAGACAACCATTTTGTGATTTCATAATAAGAAATCATCTTTTTTGATAAACATGGTTTTTATTAATCATACACCATCTGGATATAATAACATTAATTTCAACGCTTTCGCATTTTATTAATATCTTTGTAAGATAACATTTAAGAGTATACTAAAGTCAGATAGCCATTATATGGTCGTAATTCTTTTCTTTTAACAACTTTCCTTTTTAATGGCATCATTTAAATCGAACTGAACACCATAGCGAGCTATTATTTAGGTAAAATGTTTTAGGGAAGTAGTTTTAAAATTGAAAAATATTAGGAGTAAATTTTATTTTGAAAACTCAAATAGTTTAGAAAGCGTTTGAAGAAATGAAAATTATTTTTTAGATTATTTACACTCACACTGATGCATGCGCATGTAAGCCCGGCAGAACACAATAGCCTTTCCAGGCGAATGTCTGTATTGGGGCGAGCAAGGAGACAAGGACAATATTATAATTGGCACCCGCGGCAGCCTCACTAGGCAAATACCTATAACTAGGCGAGGCTACAAACAACACATAGGGATCACGCAATCCCACAATGCATCCCCCAAATATAACACAAATAAATATCGCAACATTGAGCTACACAAATAAACTCACAAAGTGATGAAATAACTTCTCTTTTGCTTCTTCTCTACCCGTGCTGAGCAATCATGACTTCAATTTTAAGTCTAACAAACATTTTAATTCATTCAAAAAATCGATGGGGTTATGAAAAAAAAGGGATGGAATGATTTGTTTGATTATGAGAATATCTCTCTCTGTCTCTTTTTCTGACATTGCACCCAATAGATGAGTGATGCTGCAATATGAGAATATCTCATATTTAAAACATTGATTGTTAAATCGTTCGGTTGTTCAAATATCCAAGATAAATTCAAGAGTGTAAAAATATCCGTTTATTGAGTGCCTAAACTGGCTTTTAAGAGAACGATGAACTCAAAAGGATAATTACACCATTTGTAACAGGATGAAAGTAGGCATCTTGTGGTAAATGGGAAAAAGAGGTAAGATATCCTTTATGCCATATTATTTTCATACAAATCGTATACATGTGTTTTTCGTCATACACCACTTTTTTGGGACAGATGAATAGCGACTGAATAGCTTCTGTTACGTTCATATGAAGTAAGTAAATATTGTTTTTCATTAGTAATAGCGTTTGTTCTTCTTTAGTTGAATCAAAACGTTACTTAAAAAAAAAACAATTGTACTTTAATGAAATCAACAAGATTTTTGTAAAGTATTTTTCAATATCTCTTCTAACTTGAAGTACCTAAGATCGAGTGAATAATATATTTAGTTTTTAATAATTTTCTATCTATCTCTATCTATACCATCACGGCATATCCCACAAGTGGGGTAGCCAGCAGACCAGCTGCATATAAAACATGCAAGCTGTCTTCTTCGTGCCAATATAAAATCAAGACATTCAGGATGGGTGGCAAACCTCATCGCTGAATTTAAGATGTAAAATGTCTTATTTTTTCGAACACCTGCCTTTTACAGGACACTCGAAAACTTATGGAGAAGAGTGGGAGACCAATTCTTTACCGGGTTCTCCACGGGATAATAATTTTAAGTAATATAATAATTATGAAGAAGCCTAGATTATTACAAAATGAATTTCGTACTTAAAAACTTGAAGTTCTACTCTTCAAGATTTATTTAAGTTGTTTTGCTTTACATAAATAAGAGCGGTTGTACGTCTTTCATAACTTTGAAGCCTCATCGAGGTATTTTTGTGTAGTACGTAATTCTTTGAAAAATGAAGTAATCAACTTTGCTTAACTTGTTTTCAGATAAAGTTAAGTTCTTATAAGTTTTATTTTTATTGTGGTAGAATGTTTAAAAAGTCCTTTGAAAATAAACACAACCACACTAGAAGAACCTGAAAGTGGGCCTAAAGGAATTATTATATAAAGTTTTAGAAAAGCCGAAATTATAGACTTAAAGAAAGATTTATCATTTAAGTGTTAAGTAACAGCAGCGATCTCATAAAAAAAAAATCTTTTTTATTATATGAATTCTTAAAGTTACGATTTATAGTTTTTTTTTTGCATATTATATACCTTATCCAATTATAATCGATGTTTTTTATAGTGAATAATATTTAAATGTCTATGCCATAAATGAAAAAGCTGAAATCAATTGTTGCTGGTATTTTTTTTATAAATGTGTGTTTTATTAACGTTCCACTGGCATAATTATTTCCTCCATCAATATAAATTTATTCTCGCTTTTGTCGATAAGCGTTTGAAATAGAATAAACAAAATATTGGCAAAGTAATTATGAAGCAATCAATAGATTATTCAAGTCAAACAAAATAATGCTGTTTTTGTAAACAGTGGAGATTTATGAAAAAAATCACTAATGGATGTCATAATTTTGTTTTTTTTTAAACGATTAAATATTATTATTTCTTTGATATATTTCATATTGAAAGAAGGAATGCCAATTTTTATTATTGTAGAATTTAATTAAACATAGCTTTGCTGATATAATATTAAGAACACAACAAAAAAGGAAGGAAATGGTATTTCAATACATGTGGTTTCATAGAACACGCATTTCAAACACAAGCAATTACTGTAATTACAGAGATAACCATTTTGTTTTATGAGATCGTCAAAATTACAACAAAAGCAATCTTAATTGCGGAACCCTAATTTTTATAATCTCTCCGTTCCTTAACTGAACACAATATTATGTTTATAATTGCTCAATTACTTACCACTAAGGACAACTACGCAGTCTGTTTGATTTGGATAGTTCTCGGGATATCCTGGACTGTAGAATGTCTGCTGTTCTGGTATTCCAACTACAAATGGTCTGCAAGGTCCATCTATATCATTTGGATCGGCGACTTCTCTTCTAAATCTCTTAATCATTTCTTCATGAGGATCAATAAAAGTGACACCAGTAGAAGTCGCGCTACCAACACCACTCTTTTTCTTTACAATTTCTCCAGTCATTTGTCTTCTTTCGTCTTTATTATATCTCAAATTTTCTTCATAGATTAGTCTATCTTTTCTATTTAATATAATTTTTCTATTTGATTTGTCATTTTGATTTATATTGTTATCTAAGTTTTCATTTGGATATGCATTGATTTTGACGTGTTTCTTCCACACTCTTATATCTCCCGTTTCGCTCTGCGTTACATTTAAACTAGTAGTGTTGTTTCTATTATTTACCATTCTGTGTAACAATCTATAGTAAGGATTAGTACTTTCATCCATATGGTAATGTGTTACACCACTTGGTATCCTAAAACTGTCTTTTCTTTTTCGTCTTTTATTAACCATTTCATGGTCAAAGTCATCATATTCTCCTTTACCCTTAAGAAGTATGTATCGTTTAAGAGAATAGTCTTCTAGTTTGGTCCAGAAATTTTTATTTGCTACGTAATTATTACCTTTACTACTACTATTATACTTAGTTTTCTTTGTACTAGTATTATTTTTAGCATCTGTTGTATGTATCAGATGAAATGTTCTTGTGTAGGATACTGTTGGCTCTGTGAAGGATACATGATTTTCTATGTCCGTCGCCAATGTTATTTTTGGTGTGATAGGCAGCGAAAAATCTGCAAATAAAAGAAAACGAAACATTAGAAAAAATAATTGTTATTAATAAATAGATTTTTCATAGTTACCTGCAGTTTTACTAAAATCAAAAAAACATTTCATTATTTCAGAACAAATAGTTAAGGTATTCATACGTATGTTTGTCTACCAAATCTACGAATTAGTTGTAAGATTATTACTGAAGATGGACGCACGTAATATGTCCGAAAAGCTTTTAACTAATTACCTACAATAATTTAGTGAAAGTTTGCAGTGTTTAATTTTTATATATTTTTTCATTATCTAAATTAAAAAGAATTTTCATAGTTTTTCCTCTTCGAAAATCGAAATGTTCTTTAATTTTGTTCCTATACATGAGATTTGACACTGAGCACGCTACGTAAAATAATACGCCCAATTCTATTTCATTTTTAGTGTGCACTAACTAAAATAGGAACATTCCAATTTTAGTTAGTCTACATTGGTATTCTGCAAACTCTAAAATTGTTCCTAATTAGAATTAAAGACAACTTTTATCATATAGAATACGAATGTTAGTTCCATTAGTTCAAGAGAACTTGATTATAAAATTTTGGAACGTTTTTCTTTAGTTTGAATCAATATAGAATAAGGCGTAATGTTTAAGTTCGTAGAAGGCGTAAGCCGTTTATTTGTTAAATAAAATAAAATAAAATTATCACGGCATATCACACAATTGAAGAAGTCAGCGAACTACGTACAAGTTTTAAACACGCAGATCGTCCTTTTTTTGTGACTAGTTTTTTTTTAAATGTCCTTATGCAGAATAAAATATTTTTATAGAAATTTGTATAAATGCCGTAGGTATGTAATATTATATTGATCAATCAAAAACTTTCATGTATAAGAGTTGGGAAAATGTTTTATTTGTATTTGTAAGAAGTTACTGAACCACGACAGCAATAAAAGAGGTTAGTTGTTGAAACAAGAAGGCGGGGGATGTTGAAACAATTGTTGAATTCTTAAACTTTCACAAAGTGTCAAAGGATTATTGTGCTTCATAATATTTCAATGAGAATGTTTTCGGTGAGAGTTGTAATTAAGAAGAAATATAATTAAACAAACTTATGACTGACCAAGAACACAAATATTGGTGAAAGTAATAAAAAAATGAACAAAAATAAATTGGCCCTTAATTTGAATCTTAAATCGAGAGCTCCGGAAGGCTTTGATTCCTTCACCATTCCGCAACCAACTTACTCCATCTTCACGACACATGTGAAGTATTGTATACTGTGAGCTTAGGTAAAGTAAAAACTCGCACTACCTATTTATCTATATCATCACTGTATATCATCACTCTATTTACAATGACTCATTTGAATATTTTTGATTGACATATAATAATTATCTCACTTACACTTATTTTACATGTATGACTATATATTTATAAATCCTCTATTTACAATGACTTAATTGAATATTTTTGATGGACTTAATAATAATTATCTCACTTAAACTTATTTTACCTGTAATACTGTTCCTGATATGACACATTTATTGTGTAATTTTTTTGATTTTAATATGATTGTTAACATGTCAAAGGCTTACGCCGTAAATATATGACATAAATAAATAAGAATAAATATCCTTTAAACGGAGGTAGCCACCACCACTTTCCCCTGATTGTTTTAAGATCTGAGCTCCTATATCATCCAGATTTTACGAAACAAAAAAGAAAAATTCAAAGGGAGGGCTCAGGATTTTCCTTAAGGGCTCCCCTCCGACAAAACAAAAAAAAAGACAGGGGAAGCCACTAGAATAACTGTATGCAATGAATAGACATGTCGTCCTCAATGTGCCATAAAAATAATACATTCAGAATGGATGGCTGTGATGGCAAACTAATACTCACCACACGGAATATGTTTTTTTTTAATCAGAAAGAATAAGCTGTTATATTATGTGCCTTTGAAATTAGATTGCAATAGTATAAAAGTTCTATTGTATATTATATACTCGTAGTGATATTTTAATCTTAATTGTACGAATTTTGAGATTTGCACGGTATTTGTATTATTAAAGTGGTTTACATTTCCTCATTTTAAGACTCCTACAATATTAGAATAAGAATATTCCAATTTCGAACGTGTTCTACTTTTTACAATCAATTGAATTCTATTGTTTTCGTGATTGCTTTTTGTTCTGAGAAGAACAATTGCGTGAAATCATATTTTATGTTCACAGCCTGAAATATTGCGAATGCTTCCATTTCAATTTAATTTTGATTGATGATAAATTTTAGTATTGTCTCTACGATTTGTAGATAAATGCTTGGAAATTTTAAACAAAATACAGGGACCTAAAAAAATATATCTACCTTTTGAAACACGAATGCAATAAATAAGTCTAAATAATGCAGGATTTTTATTTTTTACAAAATTATTTATGAAGAAAAGTGTAGGTAACTCGTGTAAAATTTTTTTCTAAGAAAAATCCTTTGACGCATAAAAAACGCAGAATTAATTATGTTTTCATGAGCAAAACTCTTTATCACAAAAATCGAACATCATTATAAAATAAATTAGATAAAAACATTAAGGACTGAAATATTGATATTAAAAGGTATTTTTTTATTATTATTATAAGTAATCGTTTTTTTATTGTTTATTTTCAAATTTATTTAAGTATTCAATTTTTAGCGTTGCTTTTATCGTGGTTTTATTTTAATAGTGTTGATATTTCACGATTCGTTTCCTTTAATAATAAATAATTAATTAACAGTTAAATTATAAAAATCGATTCCTTTCTAAGCTTTGAAAATGATGAATATAAAAAAATAACCCAAACGAACACAAGAATAGTCGAAATTGGTTAAGGTAATATATAAAATGCACTTAATCTCTCCTCAGTCAAATCGTAAGTATTGGAGCATATTTTCGGTTCCCTTCTAATGGATTTTTACAAAATATGTTGGTTGTGTAAATGGAATGTTCATTTATATGACTTTGTGCAGTGTGAAAAATTTAAATGAATGTAAAAACCACCTTTGACATCGGGTGGTAATAATAACTTTAGTTGACATTTGAAGTGATTTTGTATCGAGTTACTTTGTTGGTTACTCAATCGTCCTATAATGATTCCCAACGCTCTCTCATTGTCGTTTGTCACAAAACTGTGCATCGAGGTGCGTCGGATTAGATTTTTTTATGTATAGTGAGCTAGTCATAATAAATTTCACGAATGAAATTGCGAAGTTGATTAGAAATATTTCATTGTATCTAAGATAGTATAAATACATTGGGGAAATCAAGACAATATTATCTAATTGTGTAGTCAATACTGTGGATAGAATTCTAATTACAAATATAGAATTATTGCAAATAATAATATTATTATTTTCTTCTAGAAAATATTTCATATTGTATTAGAAAATTATATTATTGTGTACAATAACTGTATAGAAAGAAAAATAGTTTTTATCTTCGTTAGATCTGTATTGAAAATAGTATGAAACTATCAATGTGAGCGTGGCTAGAATAATTGATGAGATGTATAATGCTATTCCTTAAATTGATACACTGGGAACCTTTAAAAACTTTCTATTATACGAGTACTTTATGCTTGTGTTGTAGGATAATTGAGATAATCGGATTTTTGACAAAACTCGCAATTGGTTTAGAATAAAAGCTTAGTGTAGTTGTGACCACCTACGTTTTTAAAACGATGGAAATGGTACGGCCTACTGCGTATCAGAAGAACAGACTATACCTAGTTTAATTTAATTAATTTGTTATTGATGAGAGATGAACAAGCATAGTGGTCAAGTGGAGACTTCGCGAAGACAAAGGGAGTAGAGAAAAGCCTCTAACACGATGGTCTTATGATATTAGAAGAATTGCTCACTGAATTGTCTTATGATATTAGTAACAAAAAATCCAAAACAAAGATAGCTGCATAAATCTTAGGGGAGTTTATGTTCAGCAGTGGATAGGAATAGCTGTAAGTAAATAAGGTAATAGAAATAAAGGTTTCTAGTTTGTGACTCTCAAAATTGAGCATAAAGATGCAGAAGATGTAAAAATTACAATGCTCCCAAGCTTGTTGACAAAAATACTGGTTATGTCTACGATCCTATAACCCTTACACGGATAATAACAAACAATTCACTTTCTCAATTATAGGTCAAACATTTATATTCAGGATCTCCGTGTATTGAATAAGTTATGTAGAAAAGGAAAGTTCGCATTTCGTTCACCATTTGTTAATGCGATAAAACTGGAAGTTTAATGGATCAAGGGATTTGAATTCGAAAATAAACTTGGAATATATTTTTTTCAAATATGTCAACTACAAAAGCAGAATCTACATGCATTCAATGTCTATTGGCTTGTATACATTTCAATTTAAGGACACATCGTTAGTTGAGAGGGAGGTATGGAAAAGTTGAGCATCACAATTTCTTGTGAGGTGGATTATCTCAATTAGGTCTGGCACAAGCTCAACAGTGGTTTGCAGCAATATTGACTCCAGTATGTCGGGACGTTGGAGAACTAAAATCGAACAATTTTAATAGAGGCATTAAGATGAAGAAGTGGATCCCCAAAACTGAATAATGCAAGGAAACCACCTATACGATGGAGGCATAGCTGGGCATCCACCTCCCAAGAGCAGGCTCCGAGAATCACAGGACATAGTCCTAACTGAAGCAGAAGAAGATTAAAAATGCCAAGTCATAACTCTCAGAACTAAGGTCAACGATATAGAAGAAAATGGAAGGTAGCCGTAGTATAGAGTCATCTATTATCATCCCTATGTATTCTACTAAGTTGGAAATGCAGGAAATTGATACAAAAAATAAACTGAATAATTTTCGAACGCATTTTTTATTGTTTTCACAATAATAAATTATTCTTTAACTTTTAGAAAAGTCTTTAACTTTTAAAATATATGTATTTGTGTTAAATATTTTGGGTGTAGCAGATAGCGAAAACGTATTGTCTCGTTAACAGTGCTCCTGAATAAAATAGTGTTTTACAATAGGTAGTAGTAGTACACAATCACTAGACTGTGTGGATAAAGAAGTACATGGTTTACACAAACAAAGATTACCAAGGTACTGCTACTTTCCCACGTCGGTATTTTTATCTAAAGAAAATTCTCCCGTAGAAATTTCAAAGAGTCGGGTTAGGTACTAAAGAAGGCAGTAGTTGGAAAGATACTAAAGGAGAGTACATTGTTCAGTAAGAACAATAGAATCAGGTGCAAAATACTACAAAATAAGGATGCAAACCACATGACGATATTACCAGGTAAATAATAGTTTATTTATAATATTTTTTTTAACATGAAAGATAAATTTGGTTTTGAAATAAACCCAGATACAACCCAGACAATCTTACTGTATATAATAACCACCTCTGTGAAACATTAAAGTTCTTCTTCTTTTCGTGTCGGTCAGCAAATGATAAAATAACAAAAACATTAAAATTCATACTTATATTCCCATTCCCTCCCAGAAAGCCACGACCTCTCCTGCAGCTTTCCTATGGAGGACTTGTTGAAGACTTGGTCTCTCACCCTTTTTTATAAATTTCCGAGGATCGTGTCAGAAATTCTACATCTTTAGTTCAAGGTTGGCCACCTATCCTGAAAGTCTTTTTGTTGGAACGGAGAGGACAGTTTGCATATTTATTACATGCAACTTAACTTGAAATTCACCTGCAATCTAAGCAAGCTTACTTTAAAGATTTTAAAAATGTGATGCATAATTGGCGCAGAGACGCTCTGAATGGAGGAGGCTGGTTTCTGCCCTGTGCTCCCGAGAGGAGCGTTGAGGGCGATGAATGAATGAATTAATGTTAGAGCTAGTTCGATTATAAAGCTATGTAACTAAAATAAAAGGATTTTTTTAACCATAATTTCATAAACTTCTTTTACATATCAATGACAAACATAAAAATACTTAGATACATCAAATAACCAGTAAGTAAATTGGTGATATAGGCACATTTATTTAAGTATTCAAGTTGAGATTCAACACAGAAAAAGCAATTTAATTTCATTCGACTGAAAGAAGTTGAAATGTTTTTAAACCAACAAGTCACAACAAACTTTTGCGTACAACAGAGGCAATTAATAATATTGCTTTGTTGGACTGGGCTTTGCTTGGGAAACGGTAAAGTTTTATGAATGGTATCAAGGCTCGGTATCTGAATGTTGAAATATTGTTACGTAACAAAAATGTACGGGAGTAAATTGTGCTACTGATTTTTTTTATACTTATCTTTACCAGACAAAACTTCAAAGAAATCAAATAAATAAATATAATAAAATAATAATAAAATGTTTTAAGTTGCAGTAACCAAATTTCTAAATAGGAGAAATAGGCACTCTGAAGGAAGTATCGAATAACTAAATTTATCATTCACAAAATTTGTAAATTGCGATGTTGTGTACATAGTGTTTTAATATTTGAAATTCAATGCGTGAATTAAGTCGGCCGATGTGGCGTAGAGGTAAAATGGGGTGTTCACATTTGGCGATATCGCCAGGCGAATTTCAAAATATATATCTAGGCGAAAAAAAAAATTCGCCAGACATCCATTGATCGTCACACCTGTTCACACAGTCCACCGATTTCGAAACGATCTGTCAGATGCGCTTTGATTTTGACACTGTTTTCAAAATGGCGGACGTCGAGATGGAGATCGCGAAGTGTTTATTTTTAGTCGAAAATGTTATAGTAGAGGTTATAAGGCGCCTTTTAATTAAGGAAACAAACGCCACAAACCAACAACAAAGATAACAGCTGTCAGGAAGCGGGAAACATTATAAAATTTATAGGTTTTAAAGTTTTTACCATAGATACGAACGCCGCGCACATCTGCGCATGCGCGAATCGTTCAATCGGCCGAAAATGTTGGAAGGTGGTTAACTCGAGACGATATCGTTTCTACTGGTTTTTATCGTTTCAGACTAGCTGTCATTTTGTTCACACGGTTCAAATGGCTGGCAATATTTTGGTGCCGTGGCGATATTCGCCAAAGTGAGAACACATAACGCTCTTGCCTTTGAGCCGATTCCCGGGCAGATTGAAGAATGTCCTTTTTCAAATTGTCCTGGGTCTGGGTGTTACATGTATATGTGTTAAGTGTATTGTATATGTGTATCGTCGCGTTAGTACCCATAATACAAGATTCAATCTGAGTTTGGGACTAGCTCGATCTGTGTCAATTGTTAAAAAAATCACGGACTCATGGATATTTCTAACAAAATACACTAAAAAGTTCTGTTGATTGCTAAATAAAAGAGAGATAATTTTAAATTGATTGTTGAGATAGCTCTATAACAAAAAAAAATTATATACATACCTATGTTAACTTAATTCATTACCTGAAAACACATATAATAGAGAAATTAGACACCCATTAACCATAAAAGCACCTGAAAAGACGCATAATAGAGAAATTAGACATGCCATGATTGTCGAAATTTCAAGATGATTTTAAGGCGCATCCCTACGCTGAATAGCATCAAACAGACTGTAGGTAATTGGCTATAAAATGGTGATAACTGCGCGCCGTTGTAGTAGTCGTGATAGTGAGAATGCTCCTTTAGATTTATATTTAAAATCGATTTTATACCTATTACATTTTTATTTTTAAGCGCAGTGGTGAGAGTAAGTACTTATAAGCCTCATTAATGCCATGGTTATAAGACAACAAAAAAGTAAAATAAATATAAAAAAAATAAATGAACATTGATTCACCATACATAGTTAGTTGATGGGTTTATTTGTTTACAAATTACGTAGGTAGGTACCTAATGGAATATCAATTATGTGAAAAACAATTTAAGATTCTTGGATAATATCAGCTAGGATCTGGAAAACTTAATACCTACCAGATATGAAAGGAAATTTTCAGTCTAAGTTTAAAACATGGTTTTTAACGATTCTTTATTTTTGAAGGCTACAAGAGTCGTTTGATGATCGAAAGTTAAATGTGTGTTTTTTTACTTCATTACAAACATTATTAACAACAAAAATACTGTTTTATCCACATTTTAACTGAAGTTCCATTAGCGGATAAAAAATACAATCTGGAATCTAATTGTCATTGAGCAAGATGCTACACCAATTATCTAAATTTCCAGACAAACTGGAAACTAGAAACTCAGGTGTTCAATTAAAAATTTAAAAAAATGTAGTTTTTGCTAAATTGATAAAAATTTTATGGTTTTCAAAAATTTTTTGATTTTATTGTCAAATATGCTTTATTTTATACTTTTTGCTGAAATAAATTTTTAACACGATATTTTAATTAATAAAATGCACAGTCAAAGTGCCTATAAGAGCATAATATGAAGTTTGATAAAATTGCAAATACAAGTACATTTATTGATGTTTGTACATTCAAAATTGAGCGCTTCCTGTCAATATTATTATCAAATTTCTGTATTGGGTATTTTATATGAATCAATTAAATATCTATACATAGGTTCATTTTTTTACAATTACGGATGACATGTTTCGATGAAATCAGTTAAATACTTTTTTATTAAAAGGATTCATGTTCATTTTCATTTTTTACTGCTAAAAAACCATCAAATGTTTATGTTCACTCGCAACTTGTTTTTGTTGTTGTTGTAAATCTATTCTTTATTGAGTAAACATTTTTACTATTGTATATTTATTCATAAATTAAAATGTTTTTTCATTAACTAGCAAAAGAAAAACAAAAATCACTTGATTGTTAATTTTTGTTCATGGGAACTAATGATATTCAAAATAAGCAATGCTAGAGATTATTTTTAAGTTCATTTTTTAAACATCTTCTGTTTAATTTATTGACATTTTAAATCATTACAGACATTTTGACATTTTAACTATTTATGACATTAAGTAATTCTTATGACATTTAAATTATTTGTATCATTTCCTTTAGATAAAATTTGTTTTCTTCTATCTACATGACATCTCCTACATTATTGCAATTTTAATTCTTGACATATTAAATACTAAACATTTCATTGACATTCTGTACTGACACTCCAATATTTTATGATTTGACTTAAATTGTTATTGTTATGAAATGATTCCCTTTTGTGTTTTGTTAATTCTTGTTTTCCAACTGTGTTGTGAATAAGATATTTGATTTGTGTATTGTTTATTCTTGAACATGTAAAAGGCTCACGCCGTGGATTGTGAAATAAATAAATAAATATGAATATAAGTGAATCGAGATGACTCAATGATGAAATTTCATTTCGAATTATATTTGAACCATTAACAATAAAGAAAACTTATAATGATTTCCTCAGATTAAATATTACACAATACATAAACTCTTTTCATTGAAGCCAAGTATTTGGCGACATCAAATAATTGATATTCACATCTGACTTGATTCTGAGGTCAATTATGTAAATTGTTGCTTAACTTTCAACTTTTACCGCACAAAAATTTCTATTATAAAACGCTCCACCGTCCGCTGAGCAATGTAATAAAGAAGAAATTAATTGGAAAAAGTGTAAGTGAGAAATGAAAATAAGTTTTGTGTTGAATGAACACTGTTGTTTTCAAGTCGCTCTTTAAGTCGTTGGCCGCTTTAGTGGATTACACAAACAAAGAAATTGTGGTGTCGTTATAAATTGGGGATATAAATTTTATGTTGAAAACAATGAGAGAAAATAAATTCATTTCAATAATTCAGATTTACTACTAATACTTCAACAACTAAAACAGCTAAACTCGACTACATGAATTCACACTTTTACTTACAAAAATTATGTACAAGCCAAGATGGCGGTGTTGTGACAAAATAGTTAATAATATAACCAAAACATCAGGCAAAGGTTTCGAGTTCCGTTTGAACTGTACATACTTGATCGTGGAAAAAATCTGAAAAGACTTTTTCTTGTGAGAATAATAAATAAAAGAATGTTTCATTGTATATTGTATTTAAAAAATCATAACATTTTTTAAATAATTGGTTATTTAATCACCTATCTCTGCATTTCTCAGAGCTTGATAATAATTTGTAGTGCTATTTCACAACATTCGCCTAAAACCATAGAAAGTAAAAAGTATGTATGTACGTAATGCTTTTAAGCAATTTAATTATTTGATTCAAATAATTACATATTTGATGTTTTTAGTGTCTTAATACGGTGTTTTCAAGAATATAAAAATCTTAGATTCATCACTTTAGTCATATTCAATAGTTTCTGTTATATTTTTAGTTTCTGTGATCATTGTACCTACACTTATTGTACAAAATATATTTCTAGAATGAAGTTTTTAATTACTATATTTTTATTAAAAAAGTGACGAAAATTTACCGAGATATTTAAGAATCGAGAACGTAATAACAAATTCAATGTTCCATCAGAAAAACAAGACATATTACTATTGTGCAGCAAAGAACACTTAATTTTAATCAACACAGCTTTGACAGTTTTTTCGGTTTACACATTAATCAGTGATATGTTTTTCGGAGATTTGATTTTAAATAGACAAATAATGGTTGGCAATTCCCAAATACCTCAGGTTAGTAAATTCAGGTACCTGGGAGCAACCATAACGCCAGAGGGTGATCTCCGGTCGGAATTACCAATCCGCATAGGAGCAGCTAGCGGGGCTTTCAACAACATGAACAAAGTTTGGAAGGCGTCTGGACTCAGCATCAGGACAAAATGTCGCTTGTTCAATGCGTGCATCATCCCAATCCTTCTATATGGCTGCGAGTCTTGGCACTTAACCAAGGCTCAAGAGCGGAAGATACTAAGCTTTGAAAACAAGTGTCTTAGAAGGATTTTGGATGTCAGATGGTATGAACATGTTACAAATGATGCTGTGCGCCGGCGCACCCAGCAGAGACCTGTAATCTCCGTAATACAAGAGAGACGATGGTCCTGGCTGGGACATGTTTTGAGAATGCCCAATGATAGTTGGCCAAAAAGAGCACTGTTCTTCCGTCCGCAGGGGTTCCGTAGGCCCGGGCGTCCCTCTTTCACAATACACCGTTCCTATGACAACGATATCAGAGCGCAAGGAATGTCGTGGGAAGAGGTGACGCAATTGGCACAGAGACGCTCTGAATGGAGGAGGCTGGTTTCTGCCCTGTGCTCCCGAGAGGAGCGTTGAGGGCGATGATGATGATGATGATGATGTTTTTCGGAGATTTGATTTTAAATAGACAAATAAAAAATATATATATATTATCATATACGGCGTGAGCCTTTTACATGTTAAACAAAAAAATATGACGGACAACAACAACAAAAAGAAAACAATCTTACACAATCACATACATTACAAATCCATAAGTCAAGATCAATATAGGTACATAAAAACAATACGATAAGAATTAATAAAAAAGGTCTAATGAGTCAATCATAACACTACTAAGAATTTTACCCAAAAAAGTAACATCTCTAATTCACTTACGCTGTATTAAGTTATGTATAAAGTATTCACAAAATAATATGAAACTCCTTGCTTTGGCATTTAAATATACATTACTGGCTTCCATATTACAAAGAAATCAAATTCGAATTAGACTGGATTATAAGTTCCTGAAAGGCAAATTAACTTTTATGCAAAGATGTGGCAGTAGAATTATTAAGAGAAAATTCCCGCTAAAGCATTTGACGCTCATCTTTACACCATTTAATCTTTTTTTATCCTTTTAGAAACCAAATTAAATTTTCCACGTAGAATTAATCATAATTCTTATGCGTAATATTGAATTGATGTTGTGATATAAATTATATACATTTAATAATGCTATATTAACAAATTTACTACGTGAAATATTGTGTATATTTTCTTATTAAATTTTCTTTTATATGTTTATTTCTTATATTTTATTCTTTTTGCACATCATCATTTACATAACAAAATCAACAAATCAGTTTACATAAGAAAAAATGTGATGATATGCAGTAGCGACATTTTCACATTATATTGATTTCTTTCATCTAACCACGTCACGTTAACACTAAACACCAAAAATAAGAAAAATCTCTACATAAATCAAAATGAGAGAAAAAATCTACAATCCACATACCTAACACTTCAAAGGGACCGGGAACTATGGGGAGGGGTTAGGGGACGGATGCTGAGTTAGAAGACAATAAGTACTATTTATTTTTGTCAAATTTTTACTTAATACTTGTTGAGTTCTTATATAATTAGTTTTTAAATTACACGCCAACTCAAATAGTTAGGATGTTTGCCGCCGTGTGGCACTAGCGACTTGATTCCACCAATGACAGCATGAGCATAAATGGCGAAAATTGGCTAATTGTAGAACAAAATAATAAAATAATTTGGCGAAGTTTTTGTCAGCCTATAAAAGTTTTTGTTTTCATTATGTAGGAAACATTCTCTCACTTAGTTGTTAATATAAGCGGCTGTATTTCATTTTTTCACTCTCTTTTTCAATCAACTTCGGTAGCTTTCTTGCATTACAAGTGTTTTGTTAAAATTTCAACTAATTTGTATAACCTGTGTGAACAATAAATAAATTGTGAAGACTCTAAATTCTTTTTACTACAATCATTAAAAGCAACTCCTCCAATACATGTAACTATGTCAAAAAAGCTTTTATAATCATTGAAATTTATTTAAAAACTACATAAGTTTTCCAACATACAAATTAACACAAGAATGTTAAATTTTATATTTCTTATAAATGGCTTAGTAAATTCAATCACGTGTAATATGACAGCAGAAATAAATAAGAGGAAAATTTTATTTTATAATTCCATGAAGACGGTAGAATATTATGAACGAATATTTTTATAAGGTATGGGAGTGCCTTTATTTCTCTTCTACTTATAGAAAATCTATTTTCGTTATACTATAATATTTTCCTTGATTTCTTATAGATATTGTTGAAATAACCTGTTTTCTTGGATATTTCAGGAGTCCAATGACTCTTATTTATCCGTTTGGGAGGCGTTTCTTCTTTTCTTTTTAACTCTCTCAGTCCATCAGAACCACTAAGCCAGTATTGGCAAAAGGTATTCTTAAAAATTGTTGTACCCCATGGTTGTACACCTTTTTTTGGACCCCATGGTCTTAATTAGCAGATTCGCTTTCCTGCAATATCCTAAATAGACGCTTTTGTATTAATAAGAAGTTATTACTAACTATTTTTCTTTGCTAAATTTTGGACTAGAATGACATTAATCCTTCTCTGTTTCCAACATAAAATTCATGAATTGGTAACTTTAATGAATAAGAACATAAAAATAAAATTCGTAAAAACATAATTCCAAATCAGTATAAATATCTGGACAGTGATATATTTTATGAAGTAATCAAAAACCAAACAAATAAGGGAATTTAAAATAATATAAATCCTTTTTAGTGATTCTACAGAGAATATTTACTGGCAGAAGATCATTATATTGATGTTTTCTAAGATTTATTGCTATTGAAAAATACTTTGTCAGTGAATTCATGGAAAGTTTCTAAATTAGTATTTGATAGGACACAGAAAGTAAAATGCGTTTCATTTCAGTATTCATGGAACCACCGAAAACTTGACTTGTCCAAAACTTGTTTGTAACTTTGTGAAGTTCTTATTATTATTATTTTTATAAGCCTTCGGTAAAGGGTAGAATAATGAATTGGAATCCTTACATCTTGTTTGCTGCTTCAGAGTATTAAGAAATATATGAAAATATTATGAGGGGTATTCGACGGAAACTTTTTTGAGTGTTTATTAATCACAACACCCTTCACGTGATATGAATTAGTAATTTCATTCATGTTTATATCGCTTATACTTGAAGTTTTCTGTTGATCCATATTTTCAATTAAGAACTTGGAGCTTATCAAAGGTGCTTTAGCACTCAATTTAATTTAAATATTTACACTAAAAAAGCTTATTTGGTGAAGATTTATGTTTTGTCTTACACAACTTTCATGAAGAAAAAGTTATACAACCTGTGGGTACTTTTTTGAAAATCATTTTATATGTAGATTTTCGTGGCATCAGAGAAGATGTAAATTAAAATGAATATAATTTTTTTTTTAAATCATTTCACATTGATTTTTCATAATCTTTACGGCATATGACTGCAGTTATAATAAATTGCATAATAAATTAAATCGAGTGATTTAACACTTGAAGAGGAACAAAAAAGACAAGTTTCGATATTTAGCGATTACCATGTATGCTTTCACATAACTAGTAATACTGATATCATTCTTTAGAAATAAGATTATCTTTCATTTCAGGATCACGCTCAAATGATGTCAGTTTGTTTACCTGGTAGAAGCAATTTTTACAAATATAGAATATTCAAAACGGGACTCAAATATTAAATAGTCTTGATTTTAATAAATATTGTTTTGCGGGAATGTCGTTGAAAGGTTGTGAGTAGTAATATAAATGGTTTATTTGATATATCTTTATCAATCACCTGTTTAGATTTCAAATAATATATTTCTTCACATATTTCAATGTTATATGCATCATGAGTTCCAATATACATATAAATATATTAGGGATGAAACAGATAACCGGCTCTATAGCCAAGATTTCCTTCAATTTTTTTGAGCGATTTCCCAGTAACCGGCCTTGTACTAAAACACGTGAAATCACATTTCATAAAATGAGTATCATTCTTGATCAAGGAATGTATATTACGCCATATTCAATGTACAAACACATATATAAGCTATCACAAAGAAAAACTTTTAAGGATCTATTTACTTTTTACAGTCATTAGTTCGATTAAATTTACATATATCGATCTATCTATTTATACCCTCACGCCGTGTCCCAGGAGGGGTAGCAGAGAGAACGGGATACCATATAGATCTATCCTTACAAACTTCTTTCTCCACATTCATCCATTTTATATATCACATATTTCTACTGACCATAAAAACTAACTAATCATAAAAACAGGCCTCTTCGTTCCAGATAAATTCGCTCTATGCCAAGGTTCTCAAAACAGTGGGGTATATTCGGTTACCCGACTTCGAATTTGGCCGATTATTCGTTATCCGGTATTTAACCGAACCACTATCCGTTACATTACCAGTCTATGTTATTACTGTGAGAGTTTATTTTGGAATCTCACTAGTTCCTTATTTTCTTCTTCTTGAAAACAATAATACATTTAAACTACGTGACATATCAGATTGTCGACATTTTTCAAACTGAATTCTCGTTTCGATTCCCCACCCTCTGACAATTGGGAATCATTTGTAATAGGATCAAAAATAGAAACTTTTCTCAAAATAACATGGAAGAAAATGAAGTCAAAATTTTGTATTTAAAATTAAGAAACCAAATTAATATTTATACAAAGTGGTTGAATATTCAGATTTTAGTCTCCTAGCGATAAATGAAAGAATATGCAAAATAATTGGAACATCTAATTGCTAAATTGAAGATGTTATATGTCTGATATGATACGATGTTTCATGGTTATCTTTACTTTTACAGGACAAAGAACAGTGGGAGTTTTTTTTCTGTTTTGGAGCCTCTGTGCATGGAAATATACAAACTTATATAAAGAAACTTTGCATCTTTCGTTCAAAGCTTACTAATTTAACTAGCCCATAAGTTGTTTACACAGTTGCCTTAAAGAGCGTTCATGAACTAATTAAAAACAACAAACACAAAATGGGGTGCGACAATGACACGGTTAAAGTTGGAAAGCTCTTTCTGTGAAGGGGTACGTAGTAATGTAATGTGTGTTCAGCGTTTATTTCCGCTCGACTTGATAAGGGTTGGATTGTATCTCAGGTCTTTTGAAACTAAGTTACACAGGTCTATTTCATTACTACTACTAAAACAACATACCTACAATGCTTGTCACTGAAACCAACAAACAATATTTTGTTTACCAATAAAAGGGACATAGAACCATTAAGTGGTAAGGAAAATGTTGACCAGAACTGAAAACCGTTAAATAATAACTTTACTCATTTCATCGTTAATACGTTAAAGAGTAAGTACTATTCGTAATTCGTTATGTCACTAATTTCATGAAAATGCAACGCAAAGTACACTAAATTGTTGGAGTTAAACTTTAGAAGCTGAAACAAAAAAGACCCAAAGCGAAAAAATCGAGAGATCAAAACAGTCTCAAAAGTCTTTTTTATCATCATTTATTTTTTAGCGCTTTTTCAAAAATAAGTACCGATCTTGGGTTAGTTGGAAGAGATCGCACCTTTGATATAAACTCACCCTCTGTATATTGATTATGTCTAATTTAAATGTATACCTTCTATGCAATTGTTTGTAATCAATGTACAGTAAAGAATGAATAAATAAATTAATACATCTGTCACAACTATTTGGTTATTGTCAGGAGAACCACCCTGTTCGAGAATAAGTAACCAAATTAATTAAGCGAAAGTAAGCATTAGAGTCTCGAGATTACTATTACTACTATACTATCACGGCATATCCCATAAGAGGTGTAGCCAGCAGACCAGTTGTATATAATAAATATGCAAATTATCCTCTTCATGCCAATGTAAAATCAAAACATTGAGGATGGGTGGCAAACCTCATCGCTGAATTTAACTCAAGAATAACTTAAAATTAAATCACAATTTAACGGAGTTTTTATTAACTAGTTAATCTGTTATTCGTTAAAACCCACCACTGATGTTTACTAATGAATGTGTGATCATGATAATACTTTGATATAATAATGAAGGGTCCTCACAAAAGAAGGCAATGTTTAAATCATTGACAACATGATTATACATATTGTGGACTAGTAAACATGAAAACTAAATGTGAAGCATGGACTCCAAAATATTTATTCGTCTCTATTTCTATTTATCTTTCTCTACCAGTCACCTTTGAACCCTCATCTTCTCAAGAGAACAGTGTAATGGTTAAACTGACTTTCAAACTCTTCTTTATGACAGTTTGAGTGTCAAATTATGTGTTCAAATATATTTATTTACAAATATTATCTCAGGGGGTAACTGAATATAAACTTACTGCATATTAAGAAACAGAGACTTTTTTTTGCTGTATTGTTGGGCATATTGCATAATTATTTCTCATTATCTTATTCTAAATATATTCCCCAGAAAAGGTCTAGTTATTCGGTTACACACACATTGGGAAATATTTTGGACATTTTATAGATACTGCGCGATTGGCTCCATTCTGGAGATGAATGTCAATTATGTGTGCATTGTCCAATATACAGTGCATTCAAAAATCATTTTTATTTATTGGTTCGTAAACCAATAAATAATAATGATTTTTGAATGCACTGGAAGAGGACAGAAGGCTGTTTTAGAAGCAGCTGTGTTGACCTACCTTATGCGTGGTTGGTCCATTGCTGTGGAACAAAACTCCTTATGATTTGCGAACTTAGGAGAATGTGGAGGTGTTCAAGGCAAGGTTAAATACCCTATTGTTTAGGAGGTGTTATGATTCGTGAATAAGCCCTTGACGTGGTTTTTTCAAAAAAAAGGCACATTTTAAAAGAATTGTCCAGCTATTATTTTTTATATTAGCTGAAAGAGGCAGTGTAAAATATGTTTGTTAAAAGACTTGGAAAAAACTTGAAGTAGTCAGTGGTTCTGAAAGCAGTAGCTTTAGACAGTAGGAATCTCTAGATAAAGTACCATGACAAAATGGGGCCTCAATCAAATTAGGACAAAGGGTAGAAACTATTTATTTTCGTATATAGAAAGGACTGACAGAAGTGATAATAATTTGGTTGCTTTGTACTTGTTAAGTATAAGTCTATGGATTTAATAATAGCATTATTATGTTACGTTTCTATACAGAGTTTTCAAACTAATCCTACTCGACAATGTGAGTCATGTGTTATTATTGTTAATACTTGAAAGTATATATGAGAATAATGAGTTGAATGATATTATAAATTCATTAAAAGGAATAATAATACATTTACATTATTATGTACATAGAACGCTGTTATCAATACTTTTAAGTAGTTTAATATTCGGTCCTCCATTATAATTTATCTATTTACGTATTATGTTATATTTCTAGCTTAATTTAAAGAAGAGATATTTAACGAAATACGAATAGAAGATTCAGTTAATATTTTGGAGGGTTAATTCAGATATAAATCTACATCTTTGTTCAAATAGTGCTTGTTTCAATATTGTGTTGAACTATTTATTAACAGTTCTCAAAAAATTATGTAGGCAGTAAAGTATCATATTGTATGTAAACTAATAAATATGTTATTATAGTTAGTTTAAGTATTATGAAAACTCACGAAAATTCTTAATTTATCGGTACGGAGAGGACAACTTGCATGTTTATCATTATTATAAGACAACATTATAGTTTCATCAACGAGTCAAAACACCTCAAGGACACTATATTATTCACCAATTCATCCACGTATTTTAGCTCTGGCAAGCTTTTTTCCAAGTCCTTCAACAGGCATACTTTTTTTTTATTTTCTTTATTTTTATTTCCTGCTGAGATCGCTTTGTCAAAAGCTGTTATAGTCTCAGTGGGGCTTTTTGGATGGAGAGGACACTAGCTGCGACTGCGGGGAGGAGCATAGTGATGCGGAATGCATGTAACATAAGTGACCTGATGATGGCAAGTAACAAGGCGATATACGGCGCTGTATACTGAAGTGGCAAAGTCCGGAATCGAAAAGTACGTAAGTGCTGGGAAACATTTTTAAGATTTTTCTCAGGCGATCGTCAACGTCGGGGGGACCCAACAAGACACGTAAAGAAGAAGAAGAATAATAGTAATGATATTTTATACTGTTTATTTCAGCTTCTTCTGGGACAGCCTTCTGTCCTCTTAAGTATGTTCCAAAATGGCGTTAGCCGTATATTTGTTTAAATAAATAAATAAATAAAAAAAATCTAATTTATTTATTCGTATCTAATCTACATTCATCTCCAGAATTGAGCCGATTGGGCAGTATTTGTAAGATATATTATTTAATAAAATTAATCTACTGGTTTAACAACTTGAGAGATAATAATATGTCTTGATGCTATAAATGGATCCAGAGTGAAATCCATTCAAAGGAATTTGAAAAGTAAAACAATGACTGCAAATAAGACGGATGTAAACTATTAATACAAATTGTGTTTTGAACATTTTATATGCTGTTCACTTTAAAATAAATTGTGTATGTTCTTATTGCGAGTAGTAAAAAAACTGCGGCTTCATCAAATTTAACAATATCAGATTTAGATTGTAAAGCAGAAATTCTTATTCAGTAGAAAAAATATTTTCGAATGAGCAAGAAATTTTCAAAGGCAAGTAGTACAGAAGTAATAAGGTGCTTGTTATCTTTTTATGCAGAAATTCTAACAAGAAAAATATTCTATTTTCACGTAAGACAAATAACAATAATAGAATGCGCTATAGAAAATCCACGTTTTCGCAATAATAATCCTGTAATCGGAATAATAATAATTTACTATGTCCGTTCATATATATGTGTGTTTATTTGTATGTGTGTATGTACTCAATGGACACCGTAATTAAAATTGACATATGAAATATATTACACTCTTTATATAAGGTATCATCTTTTAAGCATGTATAGGGATACAAAGTAGATATTTAATTATTTTTTCATTTATTTCAATAAACGGCTCTTTTACATTTTACAAACGTAAGATTACACAGTAAATAACGTAATATTGATAAAGCTATTTGTATTTGCTTATTCCAACTGCTACCCATAATAATAAGTAAAATAATTTATTTTCATAAGTGTATTACAATGTAAAATTACTTAATCAATATTGCGTTTGGTATTCTGGCCCTATAGATTCAGCGGTAAATTTCTCAGCCAGTTGGCTGCTTTGGTGATCACCTCATTCATGTCCCTCAAAACCAAACTCAAAACCATACAAAGGATACTCCACAAAATGTTTCATTGAGTCGTATTCACACATACGAAACTGTCTTTGGTGTTTCAGTCAATTTTTTCAAAAATTCCATTTTGTTTGCCAACTCTTAACAGAGCTTTTACGTTATATTAATTTTTTAAAAGTTTGTCTGTGATTTTGATGTTTACTTTCTGAGCAAAGCCGTGTTAAATTAATACACTAGCATGTAATATTATTATTAGTATGTATCTTATTGGCCGGGCAACAGCCGGAGACCATTTCTCACGTTCGCCTCAATGATTCGGTACAAAACGTTACTGGTTCGCCTATAATCCCCACATCCACTACTAAACATACGGACATATGTACATACAACTGTATTCCTGAGTAATAGTTATAATGTAATATACAGATTTATAAGTCGGTAGGTACTATCATTATATATGGGACTCATGTATTATTGTGTAACTAGATTTTAATGTAGTTTCATCCAGGGATAAAATCAGATTTCAGGTTATTAAACATGCTCTCCATACAGAGATAATATTAATGTACGCCGTAACAACATTGCATGCATGACTACGAGATTCTAAGACCTAACTTGCACTGTAAAAAAGTTATATTGAATGTCTTATCAGAATTTTTCTTGGGTTCAACTTATGTTGATATTCGAGACATAATTGAGGTTATCAGTGCAAAAGTATTGTTACCCCAGACTGCGTTTGGAGGTAATGAGGAATTAAAATTTGGTTAAACTTTTATGATTTTTTTGTGAATATTATTTTAATTGATTTATTTATTATCAAAAGGTGGTTTGCTCCACTATTGCATTGAATGTTCATAGTGAAAGGAATGTTTTTTACACCAGAACCGTTACCAACAAAATGGTTGGTTACACCACTTTTGCGCTGATAGCCTCAATTAAACTAATTTATTTATTTATTTATTTATTCAATATACGGCAATTGCCTTTTACAAAAAATTATATTACAAAACAAAATAAAATATCACATTTCACATCTGTTATAAAAATTTCAAATTATAAAAAGATATACATCTTACATTCAACTGTATAACATAATCAAGTGCATCATACATACAGGTATACATATAACAACATTATGCATCTATAGGTATCATTGCTACTATAGCAAATTCACCGAAATCGAAAAAAGAAAAAAAAAAAAAAAAAAAAAAAAAAAAAAAAAAAAAAAAAAACAATTTCTACCCAACTTGTGACAATAATATTATAAAAAAAACATCAAAATATATACTACAATCGATACATGCTGAACTTGTATTCATTAGGCACTAGTGCGCTTAGCATTAGCGAGGAACAACATTCAAAATAATTATTATATAATAATACAGGTATGCAGTACAAATACTCTATAATCTAGACGTAAAATTTAAAATCTATCATATACTAATAATAAGTCAAGTATGTATGTGTTAAAAAAATCCACCTTGACATTAAATTTAAATAAAATACATATTAATAAAATAAGGAAACCCACAAACAAAATACAAATGAAACAATTATGCAAAATTTGGCACAGTGTAATGCTTGTCATTACCAATCAATACGCATTATTATTATGAAGTATTCTGCATTAAAAGACAATGATTTAGCAAAAATCAATTTCATAAAACAAATATATCCATGTGTATGTGTAAAGAAATAAAAGAAAGAAAAATTATAGTGAAGGATACACACAGATAGAAAATCCAACATCTCGATATCATATAATCTGGGAGGCAACTAAGTCTTACAACAACAAAAATTCTAAAGAAGGCAAAACTGATGGTACACAAATCCAAGTACGACAGAAATTCATTGCAAAAGCGATTTAAACGGGGGATGACTGTATGTCTAACGTAGTTAGTCGTATGGTTGTTAAATATAAAAGGGTATCACGACTCTTCGTACATCGCCCAGGCACTCGGAAATTAATAAACAGAATTAAGTCAGGGCTGTCAAAACTATATATTTATGTCCTTTTATCAGCTTTTTTATTATTTTCCACTATTTTAGGAGTTCCATTTACAAATTTCACCGTAATATCATCTTCACCATCCCTTCTTCTCAGTTCTACCTCTTCCCATAGTGATTTAAGGTGAGTTCTTTGTAGTTCGGTGAGATCTTGCTTAACCTTAATGTGCTTCGGCAATTTAAGTCTATTAAAGAGAACTTCTCTAGCATCATCGCGGCTACTCAGAGTTATTTTCAAAGGTCTGATTTTGTCACTTTTCCTTACTCCCAATCTATGCACCTTTACTATGGGTAATCTACTCAGATCTTCTATATCATGAATTAATTTTGATCCCTGATTCAAGTCTTTTGAGATCTGGTCGCGGCTCAGTAAATTAACATCCGTCTCCGGTACATTAAATAGTATAACATTTTTTGCTCGTGTGTTTCTTTCCTCTAGTTCTGCCAAAGTATCACACATGTCAAGGATTTTAACGCCGGGTTTACCGCTTTCGAGTTTTTCTACCTTCTGTTTAAGGATCCTTATCTCAGTTTCCTGACTGGCAATTTTTGCGGTAGCGATACTCATCGCTGACATGAATTCTAGTGAGATGGGTGTTATCTTTGATATATGATCTCTAGTGAATTTACTGTTATCTGTGACCAGTTTAGACAAGGCACATGCAGCGTTTTTCACCATTTCAATTATATCTAGCACTTCCATCTTTTTTCTTGTAAAGATTTTTTATGTATATATTTTTTAACAATATATTGATATTGAAGACTGTGTGCCAACCCTGTTTGTAAGTTGTAGAAGTATTCCCGATCTTCTTGTTGATTGGTTATACGGATCCACACTGATAACGCTCTGATTGGGCTAATATTTTACAGTAGTGATGACGCGTGTATCGCAATGTCGCTGCTTGGCGAATATAGTCTTTACGTTTTTATGATTCCATGTGAGTAGAAATTTATTTATACATTTAATAATGCACTCACCGCTTATTGAAGTTTGCGTTTAATGCCAGTTATTTAACTATTTGAATTTAATATGTAATGAGTACTTGTATCTCACTTTGTGCACTTTTTGTATAAAAATTAGTATATTTTAATAGCAAGTTGACAGCAAAGATGTTACTTGTGAAAGTGAATATAGAGTATTATTTATTACGTAAATTTATTACGTAATATTTATTACGTAAACATAATCCAAATAAAAAGTTTCGTCCCATGACTTTAGTAGGTATACCTACTGTAGGTAACATAATTTCATTGTTGACCATAAAGAAATCTGATTTTCCTACCACAAAATTCTTGAAAACCTGACCGACTCACTTTTATAATATACCATCTCCATCACAACAAAATCAAATAACTGAGAAAAGAATTGGAATATTATGAGAAAAAGTGACCAAATTAGTGGGATGTTTCGCTATTTTATTGTTTATTTTTTTAATGAATTTGCTTCTCTCAGGTAAAGAGATATTGACAGAGTCAAGTCACAAGATTCCACACGTAGAAGTTATGGTGGTTTGGCGGTTTTGGCCGGTCAGCCTCTCAAGTCTGCCCACTATGGCACCTTCAGTGTGAACAAGACTTGTTTAGTGTAGACGTTGGATAAATGGACGTTCCCAGATCTGGGTGGTAGGTGGATCTTTTTCAATGAATTAGTAGAATACGGTGAAAATATAATAAATAAATAGGGTTATGTTTAAAATTCCATAAGGCGGATTAGATCGGAAGCAGGATTCGATGTGGGTTTTCTCGATGGAACGCGAGAGAATGTAACCAGCAGACTCTCTACTACCACTATTAGTTTCTATCTCTTTCTATCTTTGGTTTCAATCCTGTGGATTAGTTTGCAGCAAAATCACATATAGACACTTCTATATAATATATATATTGATTGAAATGGAATAAATATTTATATCTAGGCTTTCATACTTAGCGTGTACTGCGATAAGCCAACACGTGTGATTTACTGATATTGCCTTCTCTAATCGAATCTTGATAGGTAATATGATGCGTGATGTTGTGCCACAAAAGGCGCCCTTATTATTTGTCACCATCATAATATTGTGATGAGAACAGTCATTATGTATAATCATCTGTCTTAAAAAGTATTACTTATAAAATAAAATTTAACCTTTTCATAGATATTATTAATTACGTCAAATCTACTTAATTATCATTAGAAGTCGCTACATGACACTGTTGTGTAATCTTGTGTCATATTTTTTGTGATGATAAAAATATTTCGAGTTTACCTTGCTTTTTTACAAACTAATTTGCAGGTATGTTATGTTTGAATGCTTTTAATCATGCAATTCTTAATAAAAATGATAACCAACAAGTTTATTACACATAAGGCGAATATAAATTTTTGAAAGTATTGTAAAATTCAAATATGCGGTGGTGCAACCAGCAGACTGTATTTTCCGTATCAACTAAAAATTAGAAGACATTCAGGACGGATGGCAAGCCTCATAGCTGAATTAATTTTGTATTTTTTTTTTGAATTTTTCGAACACCTGCCTTTTGCAGAACACTCGTAAACTTACGGAAAAGAGTGAGAGGCCAATTGTTTTATACTTCGTATCGATCGGAATTTCACACTTACGTGTTATACTATTTTAAATGTACAGAATTAAAGGAAATATTCAATCCTAAGTTTACAATAACTAAAGCAATATTAATTAATAAATTTGGGAATATATTTGACGCGACGTGACGTCAGTCAACTGTTGAAGATGTCTTCATTTTAATATTAGGTCGGGGAAAAAGTCTTTTCTCATATAGTATGTATAAACTTGTAACAAAATATCTTTGGCTGTAGGTACTATTTGTATCTGGCTGATTTTTATGGCATTAAAAAGGTGACATTTCAAAAAAAGAATCAAATTAAGAACAGTTTGTTTCCCGCTTTTTTTCATTTGTTTTTCTTTCTGTCAAAATGAACGAATCGAATAAAGAAATTAGATACATTTTAAAATTTTGTAATAAAAAAGAAAAAAATGCAATGCAAGGCGCAATTTTTTTTATGTCGTTTATGGACCTAATGCAGTATCAGTAAGAGTAGCACAAAGTTGGTTGAAGCGTTTTCAATCCGAGAATTTTGATGTCAAAGATGCATCTCGCTCTGGTCGCCCTGTTACGGATAAAATGGACGCTATTTTTTAAAAAGTGGAGCAAGATCGGCATACCAGCAGTTAAAACATAGCTGAAAAACTGAGAATTGACCACAAAACAGTTTTGACCCGTTTGAAAAAAGCTGGGTACACAAAAAAAGCTCGAAATTATGGTGCCACACGAGCTCACTGAAAGAAGCCTAATGAACCGTGTACTCATTTGCGATTATCTATTGAGACGTAATGAAACCGAACTGTTTTTGAAGAGACTGATAACCGGTGATGAAAAGTGGATCACGTATGTCAAGAACGTGTGAAAAAGGTTGTGGTCAAAGGTCAGTCAGGCTTCACAGACTTGGGCAAAACCAGGACTTACTCGCAATAAGAGGTGATGCGCCGTTTATGGAGGGATTGGAAAGGCATTTTTTATTACGAGCTTTTACCGCCGGGCAGAACCATCGAATCGGACCTCTACTGCCAACATCTGATAATAAATAATAATAATAATAAAGATAATTTGTATTTGGCGCCGTTAAATGATCTGTGACCATCTCAAGGGCGCCATGGCTTTTCTTGAAAAGCAGTGTTTTCAGCTTACTCCTGAACGTTGCAGTGGGTTGGTTCTGTCTTAAGTCCGCTGGCAATCGGTTCCAGGCGGTTGGCCCCGCAACGCTAAAGCTCCTCTCTGCGAATTTGGAAGTGTTTGCCCTGTTGGGCTCCACAAGTTTGTTGACAGCGGTGGAAGCTGATCGAAGTGGTCGCCTCAGAGTTTCATCGAGGGGACAGAGTTCAGCGAGGCATTGAGGTGCCGTGCCGTTCAAGGCTTTGTGGACCGTGAGGCACAGTTTGAACTCCACTCTCTCTGGGACTCTCAGCCAGTGTAGCTCCTTAAGCAGTGGTGTGATGTGACATCGCTTGTTCTCCCTATAGATGGTCCTGGCAGCATCATTAAACGCCATCTGGAGACGATTCAGAAGGATCTGGGGCAGTCGGAAGGATCTGATGAGATTAAAGCAAGAAGTTGAGAGAAAGCGCCAGGAATTTATTAATAGAAAGGGTGTGGTTTTTCATCACGATAACGCTGGACCACACACATCTTTAGCCACTCGGCAAAAATTAAGAGAGTTTGATTGGGAGGTGTTAATGCATCTGCCATATAGCCCTGACCTTGCACCTTCAGATTTCCACCTGTTTCGGTATCTTCAGAATTCTTTAGGCAGTGTCAGGTTAACATCAAAAGAGGACTGCCAAAACTACTTGTTGCGGTTTTTTGATCAGAAGTCCCAAAATTTCTGCAGCAACGGGATCATGTCTACAAGATACCTACAAGATGGCAGAAAGTCTACGAACAAAATGGCACATATATATTGTAATTAAATGTAAATTAACTTTGAAAAAAATTGTCTTGAATTTTCATATAAAATGCGAAGAAACTTTTTCCCCAACCTATTATAATAATGCTGGAATGATGCATATATACACTAAAGTGACTATACGTGATAATATTTCGATTATTATAATAGGTAATATGTGACATTTCGATTTAATAATAATGATAATAATATTTGGTTAAACCCACATTCTAAGTAGGTATGTACTATATTGTGCTCCAGTAGTTCAGCTAACTGCCTCGTATTGAGATTTATGGCATTCTGTACGTAGCCACCCATGTAAATAAACCTTTCGCACACACATTATTATTATTATTAATACGTATTGTGTCTATGGCATAATGTGTGGTGCTCTATACGAGTATAATAATGTGATTGTGAGGCTATGAGGCATCACCGTATGCTAATGCCGAATATCAAGATATTTTGTCAATTGAAAAATATCTTTATCGAAGCGAAACTATAGCATTTTAACCGAAGCAACTTATGACCAAGGTTTTGTAGTTCTCGTTATGCGTTTTTATGATATATTCATTCATATTGAAAACACGATATATTTTGTAATTAATTTGTAATATTCAAGGTAAAAAATGATGTCGAATTTTGTTTCAGCAAAATAATGCCATTTTAACTCGAGTTCGTCGGTAGCCTGAAGTAACAGTAACACATATAAATCCATTGAAATATTTAACATATTGAATCCGCATTTATGACTCACTCAATGTATTCGCGATTCATTCCAACGTGAAACATTAGAACTGCCCTTAATTCGTAAGTAATTTTAATGGTGTGTAGTTTTCGCGGAATTGCATTAAAATACAACTGTTGAAAGAGAAAATGTCCCGGTTTAAATATAATAAAGTACTAGTGAATATTGTTCAGTAAAGGCAAATATATCGGAAAAAATCGATATGTTTCTTTCATGATCAGTTAAATTTTGATCGACTGAGCTACTATTTCCATAATATTTCCATAATAAGAAATGACATAAAACTAAATAATTTTTTTAAAACTGTCATCAATTTCATTATTGCTTCAGTTTAGATTTTGTTGATAGTTCTATACTAGATATTATCGTATTATTTCGAGTATCTCGAAAAGGCAGGTAATATTTAGCATTTAAAATTCTGCAATAAATTTTGCTACCAATCCTAAATGTCTTAATTTTTGGTTGGCATGGAGAGGACGGCTTGCACGTTATTTATATGCAGCTGGTCTGCTGGCTACCCTATTTATGGGCTATGCTGTATAGTAGTGCTGGTCTATTAGCTACCTCACTACTGGGATATGCCGTCATGGTATACTTTCTTACTTTTCGGGTCAGGACTTTAGATTTTGCCACTCCAGTATTCAGCGACGTATATCGCCTTGTCATTCGCCATCGATAGGTCACTCTCATTACATGCATTCCGCATCAGCGGGCATTGCAATAAATGAGAATCACTCTGCACCTCCCCGCAGTCACAGCTAGTGGTATAGTATCATAATAAAAGATTTAACCCGAAATTTTCACTTTTTCAATTTTTTTAGAGTTGAATCAATCATCTTTGAACTTTAACGGAGTTAGGCCAGAGTTGTTTGTTGCTAGGTTATCAGATTCCAGAAAGACGAAAAAGTTCAAAATGCGTAACAGCGATAAAAGAACCGCATATAAGATAGATTTGCTGTGTCTGGAATAGATTTGATAAAATGTCATGTATTCAAAAATACATATGTAGGATTAAAGTACCTGAAGAAGAAAACATTTTATGTTGTATGCCCGGACATGCAAATAATCTTTCACCAATAATAGTTGTATTGCAGCTAGTTATTACAGTACACAACACTGTGATACAACATTTTAGTTAGCTGTCAAGTTTATTACAACAACACAAGTCGTGGCATCGGCCTACATTATGCGAGGTGACCTTGGCTCTGTGCCAATACATCTCATATATTATATTGGTCTTACGAGACGACTGTCATTTTGTCTGCACTTATTATCAACATTAATCTCTGGTCGAACTAAAATAATGACATCTATTTAATGATGTGACAGAGAGAGATAGACGTTTGTCTGATTGACTTAATTTCAAAAGAGACACTCCGGTTAAATTTTCAAACATAATAATTAATTTCACAAAATATAGGCCTAGGTCATTGTGTCAACGTTGTGATTTTAATTTAAATTAGTTTCCAATAAATGCATAAGACATTGTGTATCGTATAATGTCTGTCTGTCTGTAACCTCGCGGTTTTCCCACAAGTAATAAAATGTTGAAGAAAATAATATACCTACTTTAAGTTAGAAATCATTTAATTTTAAAAATGAAATAAATTAAGTTTTTTTTATGTAATTGAATGTTAAAGGAATGAGGAAGAGATTTACCTATAAAACAATTCACGATTATAGTTTTTAAAAATAACAAATTCAAATTTATTTTCATTACATACGTAGCTAATTAAATAAAAAAGTTTAATTAGAAAATAAGTCTTTGTGAAACGTAGACACGATGGTTTTGATTTGGTCATATTTAGAGAACATTCTTTGTTATTTAGAAAGACATTTTTTTATTCATAGTATCGTCATTAACTTTGCTACACTTTATTTTAAATTAATTATTAAAGTGAATTATATTTATTATTTTATCTATTACTAACGCACGACTGGTTTCTTGGACTCCGAGTTCACATTATCAGGTTCTGATTTAAACTGATGATGTGAAGTCGGAGTCTGCGAAACCGGTCATACGTTGGATGAACTCAAAAGTAATATCAAACATAACTATTATGAGTATTAAAATATTTGCTATGGTATTAAAAAAAAGTATCGAAAAATACTACAAGGTATCGAACAGCATGCAATATTATCATTTATAATACACCATTTTTATTCCAAAAATATCTGAGAGTTAGTAATGCCGAGAGAAGAATTGACTCAATTGTCACAGAATCGCTCAGAATGAAGGGGGCCGTTTCCGTTCTATTGGTCTGAAAAGATGTTGAAGGATGAAAAGTAAAACAAAAAGTCTTCAAATTATTTATAAATAACTAAATGCTGAATCAGAAAACTTATAAAAAAATGAACAATCAAAATAATCCCGCAGATTTTTGTTAGGAAATACGAAAACATTTAATTTAATTCTCGTTATTAAAATATTCTTTTTTATTTCATAAGCAATATTTAAGTCATAATATAGTTTTTCATTGAAATTATTTCATAATAAAATATAATGATAAAGAAATTAAGCTTAATAATTAAGAAACGCAGAAAATATTAACTGTTAATATTTAATATCAGTTTCAAGTATTCTGCTAGATATTATAATTATGACAAAGCATGGAGAAATTTCACTAAGGCAATTTATATAATACCCATATCATTTTCCACATGACGAAATTTCAAACAAAAAACATTTCAAAAAAGCAACGTCTTCTAAGTAGACGAATACAATAAATACATACCTATTTTAGGTTTATTTGAAAACCAACAATCAAAGCCATTTAATTTATAATATCAATTACAAGATATTGTCCATCTACAACTGGTGAGGGAAAGTATTTACGAGTATATTTTTGCCGCCTTTATACTTTGCAATAGATATCGAGTAGCCAGCGGACCAATTGAATGTAATGAACAAATAGGTTTTCATCGTTGTGCCATAAAATTAATCATGGGTAGTGTGCCTCAATGCTGAGTTCAATAATATGTTACCTGTCTCAAGAATGTTATTTCATGAATATTTTTAATTTATAGAATACATGATAATTTTCAGAAGAAAGTGGAAGACATATTCAATAATATGTTACTTGTCTCCAGAATGTAATTGTTATTGTTCAATAATATGTTACTTGTCTCCAGAATGTTATTGTTATTGTTCAATAATATGTAACTTGTCTCCAGAATGTTATTTCATGAATATTTTTAATTTATAGGACACATGATAATTTTCAGAAGAAAGTGGAAGACATATTCAATAATATGTTACTTGTCTCCAGAATGTTACTTGTCTCAATAATATGTTACTTGTCTCCAGAATGTTATTGTTATTGTTCAATAATATGTTACTTGTCTCCAGAATGTTATTGTTATTGTTCAATAATATGTTACTTGTCTCCAGAATGTTATTTCATGAATATTTTTAATTTATAGGACACATGATAATTTTCAGAAGAAAGTGGAAGACATATTCATTGCCGGGAGAGAGCTAGAGTGAACGGTGCTCTTCGACCCATTGTCAGAAACGGCAATGTGTCGAACATGGCTAAAATGCTGGTGCACAATACCATTCTGGTACCATCACTTACGTACGCAAGCGAACGAAAGTGGAATAAATGCAGTGGAGATGCGATCGTTGAAAGAATGGTTGGTAAAACGCTACGTGATAGAGTGAAGAATGAGGATATTAGATGAATGAGCGGGTACATGAAGAGTGTTGTGTACAGAATGCGCGTGAATAAACTACGGTGGTTAAACATGTTGAACGAGGTATGAATGACAAAGAGTACCTATATGTATACTTGTCTGAAAGAAAGGGTGTGAGGAAGCGCGGGCGTCTGAGAACCACATGGCTTGATCACGTTGATTAAATTCTCAAAGACGGCCGTGTGTTATGTAAGAGGAACCGACGTGCGTGTATGAGAAACTGTATGAATGTGGAAGAAGGGAAGGAAGTGTGAAAAGATAGATCTGTTTGGACTTGGAACACGGCGTGAGGGTATAGATTAGCATAGTAATAGTACGAGTATAGTACTCCACGGGAAATATCTCGAATTCTCGTTACGAAAAATAATGTTAATAATCCTATTGATTTATCACTTCATATTTCCAGGAATTACAAAATGTATCCGTAACATATTTATTCACATTATTTTAAAATACACAAATAAAACGTTCGTTTTATTATTCTAATTCACAGAAAAAAAACAATATAATATTGATTCGTACAACTTAATGAACGAAAAAATCCTACCAACGTCTTTTATTGACTACACACATAACATTTTAACGTTTTATTTATTTTTTTATTGAATCTGAAATAAAGATCGAATGAAGATTGAATCATAAAATTGTTTCCGATTTTTATTTCGTTCTTTGATTCATAAAACTAGGCCACCAACGGAACAACTTAGATGTAGGTACTTTAGAAATACTGAATGGAGATCAGATTGAAGATGTTTCAGCGAAACAAATCAATATTAAATTTAGAGCATTCATAAATTTATTTTTGTGTTTAAAAAAATAATTTAAATAACAATGGTTTTGCAGGAAAAGGTTGATTATTCAAAACTGGTATTGTTAACAATAGGGAAGATTTATTTCTATGCCATGATCCATGATCTTTTGATTATACCTTTGCATATTTTTACGGGTCTACATAGTTCTTGGGATAAGATTTGTCACACAATATTTGGGATTATTTTATATTATTATTTTATATTATTTTGTTAACACTGTTATGTAATGTGCAAAAAGAATAAATAAATAAATAAATTAAAAAAATATATGAATTACCTCACTTTATGCACGAAATGACCTATTATGCAGTTACATACATTGCTAGTTGAAAGAAAAAAAGAGAAATTCTTTAAAATAAACCAAACAAAATCCCAGTTCAGAGTAGGTATGTATATTATCAAGTGTACCGGAGCACAGAAAATATGTAAAGAAAACAAAAAAAAAAACAGAGAAAACTATTTTGTACAGAGAGGAGTTTAAATATTTAAACTGTATTACTCTCTGAGGATAAATAGAAAAACATATGTTTTAATGATTCGCTTAAATGTATATAGAGGTCGCTAGTTGTTACTCTCGTGTGTAAATATAAACTCACCTTTAAACTATACAATATAATATAATTCTTATTACTTTGTCCATAGATTTTTATATATAATACCTAGATGGAATACTCGTATGTGATGTTCATTGTCATAAAGTGAGGCACCATTTTTCGGCACTTTTGACAGATCGGCTGGCGAAAAGAAGTGTGGTAAATCGCTTAAAACGTCGACAAGAACTTCAAAAAATGTCCAATTACGTTTTTAAAAATGTAAAAATGATAAAATTTTTTATAAAAATGCGAGAAATACTTCATAAAATGTAGGAAACACCACACGCTTTCGCCAACCGTTCTGTCAAAAAATCATAGATTTTTTGCCTCACTTTTGTAAATGAGTCAGGGTTCTAGGTTTTGTATGGAATTCTGTGACTTTCTCCAATTGCAAAATATTACGTAACAACTTCTATCTGAAATAAACGTCAAATGTAATGCATTGAAATTAACTTGTAGAAACAGTGTACCGTATTTTCTTCTACACCATTACGGAATCTTCTATAAGTGGGGCAACCTGTATATCTTATTATTTTCCGGTAATAAATATATAAGTCGCACTTTCATTGAAGTTAATAACAATGAGATATTTTATAGGAGGTATGTAGTTTCGGTGGCGTAGGTTATTGTTGAATTGAAAATATCAAATGCCTTCAATGTGGTGTTTTGCTGCTTTTTACAAGGCATTAGAAAATATCGGAATGGTTTAATCGCAAGACATCCATTATCTGCAGGATGTGAACCTACTTACTCCTATCTACAATTATACCATTAAGGCATCTTACACAAATGGGGTAGCCAGCAGACTAACTGTATGTAATATATATTCAAGTCATCAGTGAAAATAAAAAAATAAGACATTCAAAATGTAGACTTGCTTCATAGCTTATTGTAGATGAGAATTGACGAACACCAGCTTTTTACTGAACAGGACCGCAGAACAGTTTGGGAGACCTTCTCTTTATCGAGAATACGACGGAAATATTAATAATGTTCATGGAAATTCTGTTTTATATACTTTTTTTTAGTTATAACAAAGGCACGTTTCAAAAAATGTATAGAATTAAACATCCACGTCAAAAATATAGCAGATAATGTAGTCTTAATACTATACTTCAAATAAATATAAAACTTATGAGATATTTCTTAGATGTATTTAGTATCAAAAATGACATATCAAAAGCATACAATGTATTTAAATTGTATTTATACATTTATACAATAGAATTCGAAAGAAGTGAGAAAGGCGTCCCAATGCAGTATTGGCTTAAGATTGGTTTATGTGATCACTTTCCATGTCCATGGGCATGTCTGAATGGTTTTTAAAAATTATTATGCGCGTTGGGGCCAAAACCAGTTTAACAAAATATAATAACTACTCAAAATATTTAATAAATAAATAAATAAATAAATCTTTATTTACCATAATTTTACACAAATACATAAACAACAAAATTACAAAACGTGACAAACAAAATTAGGCCAAAAGGCGGACTTGTTGCTAGGCAACGTCTTCCAGTCAACCCTAAAACATTAAAATAAAAAATAAAAAAATAGGTCTATGCCTACCCAAATAATAAAAAAAAAATTATAAAAAAATAAAAATAAATACAGGAACCCAAAGAGAAAAAGTTTTAAATATATAAATAAATAATTTATACATATACATAAATAATACATACATACAATAAATAATAATAATACATACATAAGATAAAATAAAATACTATAATAAAAATAAATTAAACGTATGTGATACATGTGCAAAAAATTTATATCTGTGCACTCCTGGTGAGGACAAGGGAGAGGGGGGAGGGGGGGAAAGAGCTCTTTATCAAGTGTCAACAAGTTACATAAAATATCATCTAGAGACTAATCTATTTTTAAAAGAAGAAAACGATGAGCTGGTACGAATTGTTGGAGGAAGCTGGTTCCAGAGTCTAGCGCCGTGAATGCTGAAAGATGAAGAATAATAATCGGAATGATGTGAAGGAATTAAAAGCAGCCTATTATTCCCAGATCTGAGTGGAAGTCCATGCTCTGCGGCAAATTGGAATCTGTCTCTGAGATATACCGGATAGTTAGGATCTGATAATACCTTAAATAGGAAACAGAGGATGTGTATGTCTCTTCTCTGACCAATAGTTTTCCAATTTAACTGGTGTCTGTAAGATGATATGTGATCATATTTGCGCAAATTGAAAATATCTACATGTAATTCTATATCGTACTTAAATCTGAAAATTTCAACTTTTCATAATATTTATTAAGATATAAACAAAAAGGCAAAATTCAATTAAAATAATATATCATAAAAAAAAAGTTATTTAAAATAAACAATTTAATTGGCAATAAAAGAAGGTAAAAGTCTCGTCAATATGTGTATCATAATAATGTAGTATAAATTTAACTTCACGGAACATATTTATGATGAATGATGTTATTAACTGAATATTTCACAGTCTTAATATGAACGGAACATTAGTTTAAGTTAATGATATTCAACGCTCTGCATTAATTAAAACTACGTTGAATCTACATTTTCCACCATCAGTATTTTTATTTTTACATTTCATATTTTTATATATTGCTTTCAGGAGGAAACTACACTATGTTAAGATATGTATGTAATTTTTCAGTACGGCCGTTCAAAGTTGATATTGAACGTAATTCCATTTCTGTACTTATCAAAAGCTATCGTTGTTCTACTTTGACACAAATTTGAAGTGTTTTTGTACATGGATATCAACAAATGTAATCTTTTTCAATAAAGGTAAATAAAGTATCAAAAATACACAACGAGGACTAAAAAATTACACCATTATATCTGAATTTAGTCTAGTGTTGATAAACAAATGAAATATTTTTTTAAGAATGTTTATGATTTAGTAATTCCTTGTTCATAAATTAATACTCGCGAATAAAACTATTTGCTTCTTAATTTAGTTTAAGGACCTGTTTCCAGGGTTTCTTCTTGAAATACTGTGAAGGTTATATATACAAAATTGGATATTTATTTCTTTCTTATCAAAAATGTATCCATACTATCATGGCAACTCCCATAAGTGGGATAGCTGGTGAATTTATTACAAAAAGACAATCATGATAATAAGTGAACTTATTAAAAAAAAAATACCTGTCACGCCTCATTGCCAAATTGAAGATGTTTATAAAACCTTATTACCTTTTACAGGTCACACAAAAACAGAAAAAAATATAGTGGTGCATTCTTTTCCTCGCACCACAAGGACGAAGAAGATCAGGAAGACTCTAACTGCTATGAATGGACTCTATCAGCGCCGATGCATCCACACTACAAATCACAAACTGGAAGACAAAAGCAAAGGACAGACGTGAGTGGAAGAGACTACTGAATTCAGCCAAGGCCCACCCAGGGCTGCCGAGCTCATAATGATGATGATGATGATTCTTTTTTATGCACTCTATGGAGTAAGTGTCCATAAGTTATATCTCAAAATCACAGGTTTGCTGGAATAGATTGCCTTGAGGCAATAAGTAAGCATATTGTACATATTTAAGTATGTTTTTATTTACAAAAATAAAGAGATTATTGTTATTCTTCTTGTCTTCCTCTTTAAAAAGATCTGTGGATTTGTTTCTATGGCGTCGAGGTTTCCTGGGACACAGAGCTCCAACTTACTCGTCATCTCTTTGCAGATCTTCCAGGTTGACCAGTTCCGTTGGCACGTTGTTTGGGACTACTTGAGGGAGTCTATCACCCCTCATTCGTTCTACGTGGTAATATTGTTATTAATACCTTACTAAATTTAGTTCACGTAAGCTGATTCTCAAACAACATGTTTCTAATTTTCACTGCGAGAACTTAATGTAACACCGTCGAAGTTTTCACGTGTATGTTATTATATCGTAGACTTACGTTGTGTAATGTTATAGAACGTAAATTCTGATGAGTATTGAATAATTCAGTTTCACTTTGCAGTAAACTAGTATAAGGGTCAGTATCAGATAAATTTAGACATTATTCACCTGTCTGCTGAAAGGTGTCCTAGACTTTATTACAGGTAACAGGTATTCCAGTACATTATAACACGTTCACATAGTCTGCAAACTAAAGCTGAGTGTTCATTAAATTCTACTGGTTAAAACAACAATAGGTTTTATATAAATTTTCTATTGAATAATCCTCTATTTATTTATTTATTAATTCTTTACTGTGCATTTTGCACATTACATACAATTTAATAGAAAAATGCATTCAAATTATATACTATCAACATTTAGAGGTCGAGTTTATCGCAGAGGCGCGATCTCTTCCAACTAACCCAAAACTGTGAATCTCCTGTCGATAAGATCAATTTAGAAATAAATCAGTCTTACAAAATGCGGAACAATGATTTTATTCTTATCATCGTTAAGAAGTGTTGGAAGGCATCAGACTAGATATGATAATAATGTAAAGAAGATCACTGAACAGATGTGGATACCGCAAGCTCAGAACAAAAAGAAGTGAATAACCATGAGAAAGGCCTTTGTTCATAGATTCTGATCGTTGAAATTAAATTGACTGAATTTATCGACAGGGGTCAAGACATAAACAAATTTAGAATTGTAAAATAAATTTATTTGAAGTAAAAAAATAATGTCTGAATACGAAGATTTTTTCTCAAACTTTTACTTTACTATATGCATATAATATTCTTTTTCACAAACTTTATCGTCAGACTAGTAGAAGATCTGAGGGTAAAATCCATCTTTATTAAACTGTTTCCCCGCAGTCCCAAGTGGCTTGTACTGGAACGACTCTTTACTCCGGAAACTCGTTTAATTTTTCACAGTTTAATTTAACCAGACGCCGTTGAGCAGCTACAATCTAACATTTTTAACTGAAACATTTTTGTAAATAAACAACCAAAACCAAGAACTTTTCGACTTCATCAATGCAACTACTAGAATCCAACTCACCAACCACATTTTTAAATACTAAGTTTTTTCAGCATTATCACTTCACATTACGGTTTAAACGGAATATTTTGATTAAAGAATAGAAAAAAAATAAGTGACTGAAACACATTTCCGTGGAGTAAACGACAAAGTCTATTCATTCTTTTCTGTAAATTTTAGAGTATCCTGTTTTGGGTTAGTTGGAAGAGATCGCGCCTTTGCGATGAACTCGCCCTCTGTATATTGATTGTATACCTTTTATGTAATTGTTTTTAATCAATGTACAGTAAAGAATGAATAAATAAATAAATGGTTGGTATTCAAGAAATATTTTACATCTTCAATTCATCATTGAAGAAAGATCCACCTTACACCCGGATACCTCAGGAGTCGTTAACTCCTACTTATCCGCACATTCAAACCAAAATTGTCCTCACGGGCGGGCCATTGGGGAGGCCTGAAGGGCCGGCCGGCCGAAGCCTTCAATTCATCAATTAAATACACCACTTTGCACACATTTTTTTTGGTACGGAGAAGATGATATACTTGGTAATTTTGAACATATTATGTTTAATAAACTCGCAGCTCGCTTGTGGGAAATGCTTTGTCGGCATTGACAGATAGATAAGAAGATATTTTTTTAAGTGTAGGTATATTTGTGTTTTATTATTGGATAAACGACAAGTTTACGTATGATTAAATGTTTGACTACAGAGTTATAAGTACAACATAACTATAAATCTATCTATAGCATCATGATTCTTTCTATTAGTGGTACAGCCAGCAAATTTGATAATAAAGATTGAATAACATTTTTATTGTACAAAATTTCATTAGGTAAATACACGAGCTCTGTATACATCTCATAAAAAAATACCTATGTACAAATATTCGAAATATTCAGCAATGGCACGAGACTATTACAAGTGCGCTATAGTCATTTTATAAATAAATTAAATAACAACAGTAGACTATAATAATGATATATAATACTACATCAATTTTATTTCACAGCAGCCAGTGTACGCAATACGCGTGGCTCATATTGTTATTATTATTATTATCACTGAATTCTGCTATATTTTTATATATATCTACATAAATAATATACCTGCCTTGAAATCACTCGAGCTTTAAAAGAACCGTGTCACTTCTGTTGTGATATTTTGTAAAATATAACGTGGATTGTAAGAATATGTACCTAGTGGTTGATGTGGTCAGTAACATGATGGAAGAGTCTAAAGGTGTCTGCCCACTACGCCGTACCATACCATGACCGTCATAGGACCGTAATAGGAACGTATCGGGCAAAAAAGTATTCTTTTTATTGAAATGTATGTGACTATGCCCACTGGACCGTTCCGTCACCGAACAACACCGTCGCGTATCCTGCACGGCGCGGCAACAATTGTCGGCGAGAATATTTTGCTGTTACCGATACGCTACGTGCAGGATACGCGACGTTGCTACACCGCACCGCTGCATGCAGACGGCGAAACGCGTAGTATACGGGGAGTCCTATACGCGTTGTAGCCGCGGATTATGACCGTTGCAAAGGCGTTTGAATAAATTTATACTATACGTTATCCAATAGTATCCAGTTAGAAAATATAAATTGATGATCATAGTTGTTTTTATTTTTATTATCTTTCACTGTACACTGTTACAAGATATCATGGGACACCCAGATATGTGCTCATCATCATCATCATCGCCCTCAACGCTCCTCTCGGGAGCACAGGGCAGAAACCAGCCTCCTCCATTCAGGGCGTCTCTGTGCCAATTGCGTCACCTCTTCCCACGACATTCCTTGCGCTCTGATATCGTTGTCATAGGAACGGTGTATTGTGAAAGAGGGACGCCCGGGCCTATGTGCTAGGAGATGGATATAGATTATACTTATATAATAATCAATACGGGTATCATACGGGTTGCTTACGGTCATTATACGCGTTGCTTACGGTCAACATACGCGTTTCATACGGTCAACATACGCGTTGTTAACGGTCAACATACGCGTTGCATACGGTCATCATACGTGTAGCATACTGTTACAGACGGCTCTAGTGGGGATAGTACAGCGTATCGTGCTACGTTACGTGCCTGATACGTTCCTATACCGGTCATGGTTTGGTACGGTGTAGTGGGCAGACACCTTAAAACTTCTGCAGAAGGTTCATTTATCGAATGTTGCTCTCTTCCAACTCCATTTTTTAGTAAGTGTAGTTAGTTAGTTTAAAAAAGCTGATTATTTTTTAAAGAGATAAAGTACATAAATTACTTGCTGGAGATTCCAACAAAATAAACAACATTTTAATTGATTTGATGGAATTGGTACTGTTCTATTTTAAGTACCACTATTCTCCCCTGAGTACTGTAGATATACCTTCAGTTGGGCGTATGTATACGAAAGAGAATAAAATATAATGAATTTCTGTGAAATATTGCATCGTGGTGTGGCTACCCTCTACCATAGGTAGGTAGGTACACTCGCTATTTACGCACTGGCAACAATATGAAAATGTACATAACAAAGACAAATATAATATAAATTAAACTACATTGTTTTAGATTTATTTATTATTATTATTGTTATACGCCTAAATGGTATTAAATTTATTTCAAAGATTCCGCCCTTCTCGCTTAACGCATTTTTCATCCGATTCATGGCGGAGCTAGATGACACAGAGATACAGGGTACGGGAGCTCCGTGTTCTACAATAATATCTACCCTATACTTATCTGTGTACCAATTGCTTTATACTACTTAGCGCTTCGTATTTCCCGATTCATCGCTTAATTAATTGTTCTTTTGTAAGTTATTTTAACAACGGTTTACAAGTTGGCAAAACCAGATACTAAAACCCGTGTAATTAACGATATAAAATTAAAACGCTACACTGAAAATCCTGAATATTTTTGTTCCAACGAATTTCGAACAATTTCATTATTTTTATCTCTGAATAATAATAGTTTAAATATCCATTTAACGAGTTTTCAAAGGTGTTTTAATTACTGTATAATTATTGTTGTTAATACCCCATAGAGAACTATAAAATTATTCAACAGATTATTTATTTTATAATATATCTGCTTGTTTAATTTATCGTTATTTGATTGACAATTAAGAAAAACATTACTCTATGAATCAAAATCAAGATAATATTATGGAAGGGAAAAATAATTAATGTGTAATAAAGTATTTTATATGGTTTTCTTGGTTATTATTTATTTCAAACCATGAATCTATTTCGTTTGGTGCAAGATAGAGGCTAATATCAAAATGATGACGAACATAAGCTGATACAATATAGGGATTATACACTGAGAAAAATACTCAAAACGAATCATTGTTACAGTACTATCAGATTAGGACCAGAGATCGTACAAACGATTCATTGGTATAAATCTATAATATTAACTCTTCGCAAACAAATCATTGGTAAATTTACCAACAACTTGTTTGCGTTAGAGTTAATATTATAGATTCGTACTAATGAATCATTTGTACGATCTCTGGTCCTAATCTGATAGTACGTACCAATGATTCGTTGTGAAATTTCGATAGTATTTTTCTCAGTGTAGAAATATCACTATCAGCACAAAATTGCTTGTAATCGAGAAAGCTAGTTTTATTTTGTGTTTCGAGGTGCTCTGAAGAGTGCTAATATGAAGGTACGATGAAGTGGAAAAAGCTAATATTCTGGGTCTGCAATTTGACGGATGAATATTTAGATGGGTGATTTGACACGGAGGAAAGTGACTGTGAGTCAAGAGGTCATGGGTTTGGTTTCCGGCCAGAGCATTTGAAAAATGACCTTTTTTAATTGCCTTAGGCCTGGGTGTTACATTTATACGTAATTGGTGCATTATGTATACATATATTGTCGTATTAGTACTCATAACACAAGATCTTAGTATGCGATTAGTTCAATCTGTGACCATATAATATGTCTAACTAAAGTATATGTATACACGGAATTGTAAGTTACAACTAGGTTTATCACGATTAGAAATATGTATAATATTTTACTAACAATGTTGAGTATTTAGTTATTATATCGTTCAGGTCCTACAATGGAATTAAATTTGGTACATAATGTCCGGACCAAGTTATAGCGTACGTATATATTCTGAAATTTAGGAATGGAAACTTTTCAAACATTCCCAAGCAGTTATTTCAATACTATAAGATACTGAATTTGGAAATTCCAACGTTACAATTGGAAACAATGTATCAAGTAGATAAGTAGGTGCACTAAAGGAATCATATTAAATTATTATTATTATTCTCTTTGAATTTCCTTTGCACATCATTACATCTTTTGGCCAATGCGATATACAAAGAGACACAATTTATTTAAAGCAACACAATATTCACAACATTCAAAACAACAAAATAAATATAAACAAAAACAAACAAGCAAACAAAAGATCATCACAGAATGTTCGCTGCCTTAATTGAGGCACCCGCTGAAGCCTTAATTGAGGAACTCCCTATAAGACAGAAAATATGTCACAGTTCTGAGCCAACAATTTAAAAAATACCATGGTTGTACAATAAAAGTAGGTTTCTTTACAGAATGAAAAATTAATAAGACTTAACAATATACGTTCTGTCTAAAAAAATGTTTACTTATCTATCTATAAAACACCTTAATATCTCACATGTAGGGTAGCCAGCAATCCAAAAGTTTTGCAGTGGTAGCCGAGAATAAGCTCCTGAAGTGTCATTTGTGCCAAATTCTCATACAATATTCTCCAAAGAAACTTATTTGCAAACTGATAAAAAAGAGAAAAATAAAATTATGCACAAATTATCGGAAATTTTTAACAATTTGAAACTTAATTTTATATTTCGATACGAATGAGGCAACCTGAGTAAAGTCGTGATGGAGTTACTGATACAGATAAATAGAAGTAATTAATCAGAACTAAATAGATTTATAGGTATCTAGTAACTTAGTAAAAGAATGCCTTAGAAATCGATGGTCTGAGAAAATAAAATAGGTAAGTGGAGTGAAATTTAATATAATAGAAATAATAGGTAGATAGTATAAAGAATTCTTGCACCACGTTAGTACCTACATAAAATTGGGCACCTAAACATTTATCAAGTATGATATATTGTAATGGTTTCAACCCTTCTCCATCCATCATGTTAACAGCTCTACATCTAACATTTCTACTTGGCCGTGTATACAACTATCATAAAGTAATATATTATATGCCCTTCTCTACAACAACATGAACACTATATACATAATATCTTTTATATTAACTAGCTTTTTAACCGACTGTGTAGACTGTATAGTAACTACATATGTATAACATGAACACTATATAATATCTTTTATATTAACTAGCTTTTTAACCGACTGTGTAGACTGTATAGTAACTACATATGTATAACATGAACACTATATAATATCTTTTATATTAACTAGCTTTTTAACCGACTGTGTAGACTGTATAGTAACTACATATAAGTCTCATTGAAAAAAATATGTGTTTATTGTTATATATCAATCGTAGGAATTCCTCCTTCATAAGAAAAATCAATTTGTCTTTAAAATTATGTTAATTAATTTATATTTTATTTTCAAGAATACAAAAAGACACATACGAATATGATAATATCAATAGAGTTATATAAAGACATAAGTGGACTTGTATAGTTCCCTATCATTACCAGTATGTAAAGTAAAATATCGTTGCAACAACAGTGTCACACATATTGATTCAAACAAATTAAGAATAAATAAAATAAAAAAAAACAAGAATATATGACATAAAAAATTGATATAAGCATATTCACTTTGATAATAGAAAAACTACAACAAAAAAGTGTCAGACATACACATTTTCAAAATAGTTTTAGGTTAATTTAATCAAAGGTTGTTTTTTACAGTTACAATATTTTATGCATACAAATACAATTTTCAAATGAAACTGTACCATATTATTAAAATTTGGTTTATAGAACCACAAAAGATGACAATACATGTGTTTATCTTTTAATATATAAAGAAAAATTTGCTACCTCTCTGAAGCCCAGGTACATATTTGTAAGATACAGCACATTTCTTACCAGTGTCTGCTCAGGAAGAAGAGTTTCAAACTCTTAATGTGGAGAGTGCAATCTTTGTCTAATTAATGTTTAGTATTAAATGCATTACTTCAACACATAAATATAACTTCATTGGCATGTCAGTGCAGTACACAAACACCAAAAGTCGGGCTTATAGCACACGCGATTTCTTCCAGCCAAATAAGACTACTTATACAGGATATATGACATAATAAAATACATACACCCTCGCTGTTTTCAAATAGATTAAATAAAAATAATAATATCATGTATGAGGGTAAATATTATTATTATTATGTTTATTTACTCAGAGACATATTCAAGTTCACTAGGAACACGGCCCAGGGGACGATTAGACAAACTGCCATCCTTAGACAGTAACATTGCTTAGTGTAGGTATGTACAATATTACGGGACCATGTCATTCAGTGACATTTTATTAAAATACTAGCTGACCCGGCAAACGCTGTTTTGTCATGCCGTATTCATCTGCCATATACTAATATCGCTATTAAAAAATAGGGGTTCATGATAGAAGAGTGAAAATTTAAGACTGTATGGATTTTTAATGCCTCACCATAAAAAAATTAAAAAAAATTGTTCAAAAAATAAAATAAAAAAAATCGGGGTTTTAAAACCTTTAACTTTTAGGGGTATAAAAAATAGATGCCGGCCGATTCTCAGACCTATCCGATAAGCAAACAAAATTTCATCAAAATCAGAACTGCCGTTTAGGAGGAGTATGAAAACAAACATCGTGACACGAGAATTTTATATATTAGATGTATCATTACTCGTACAAGTATTGTGTTAGGAAAGGATAAGCATTTGAGGGTCTTACTTAAATTTAAGTGTCTACAGGTCTTGGATAAACTATGTACATCTAATGATAAAGACAGTAACTAATATTACCCTATACTAAATAATGAGATAATTTTATTATTTTGAGATAAGAGACTTTTTCATAGTTTTACATTTTTTTATTAATTGACTTCAGGTTCATTTTCTTGGTATTTGAAAAAAATAATCTAATCCCAAATCGTCAATAATCTCAAAATAAATCGTAATACAAAAAGCTTGTTTATGCTTTTCCCCCGAGAATATAGTGCGTAAACCAATATTTGTCATTATGAGCATTGGAAACCAATATGAGCATTACTGCGTTTAAAGAATCACCCCTTCCCACGATATTCCTCACTTGAGAAGAGGTGACTCTGACTGACTTTCACCGACACATTTTTTTAAGCGAATAATACAACATCGCCACTAAGCTTTTTCTTATGGGTATGCAATTTGAGAAATATTTATGAAAAACACTTAAACCTTTTTACTGATAGAAAAAACATATATATATAATGCTTGCAGAACAAAATGAAAAATAATAACAATGCAAACAATAAACATCTATCTGAACGTAACTATATACAAACTTAGGAAAAAACTATATTTACCATTGATGAAATAAAAGAACAACGCAAGGAAATTTCAAGAAAAAACTCATTTTCCTTTTATTGATTTCTTTCCAATACAAAGATAGTTGATTTTAGTATTATAAATTTTCTATAAATTACCTACTTCAGAGAAAGAATAAATAAACGCTTGACTGCTAAATATTCATGAGTTGTTTTTTTATTTAAATGTTTGCTTATAAGGAAGAAATTCATAAACGTAAATCATCAAATTCTATATAATCATATATCTACATAACTGATCTAACAAGTGTAATATTAATTTTATGCAAATTATCTGAATACACTTTATACTATACTATACTATACTATACCCTCACGCCGTGTCCCAGGTGGGGTAGGCAGAGAGAACGGAACGCCATGTCGCTCTATCCTTACATACTTCTTTCGCTTCCTCTACATTCATCCAGTTTCTCATACATGCACGCCGATTCCTCTTACTTAACACGCGACCGTCCTTGAGAATTTGATCCACGTGGTTAAGCCACGTGGTTCTCGGACGCCCGCGCTTCCTCACACCCTCTCTTTCAGATAAATACACCCTCTTCGTCAATCTTACACCATCCATTCGTTCCACATGACCAAACCATCTCAATTTATTTACACGCATTCTATCAACAACACTCCTCTTGCATCCACTCATTCTTCTAATATCCTCATTTCTTACTCTATCACGCAATGTTTTACCTACCATTCTTCTCAGTGATCGCATCTCCACTGCATTTATTCCACTCTCGTCCTTCTTCAGCCATGTCCAAGTCTCGCTTGCATACATCAGTGTCGGTACGAGGATGGCGTTGTGCACCAGCATTTTAGCCATGTTCGAGACATTGCTATTGCTAACAATAGCTCGGAGTGCACCGTTCACTCTCGCACCAGCCACCTTTCTTTTTTCAATGTCCCTTTCGTACCTACCATCCCTTACAAACATACTTCCTAAATACACTTTAAGGTATTTGAATTAAATTTGTATTAAAAGTAAAGTTTTTTTGTATTTATTGACTTTAAAGTTAATTAAATTATGCAATGTTTATAAAATAAACAAAGTAATTCAAATAATAAAGGTTTGTTGTTGATACCTGCTTACCGGTTGTTGATAGTTTCGATTTTATGATTTTTTTTTGAGAAGTAGAGCTTTCAAACCATCTGGTGCAATAATGAAAGATCATGAACAAGCCAATAAGGCTATATTTTTCAACGTAATTTAAGATTTTTTAAAAAAATTTAATGTTTTTTGAAGTCAAATGTTCGTTTACAATAATTTTGCACATTACAGCCGCGAGCTCTTTGTAACAGTGATCGTTTTTATGAAAACAAACTAAAATTAGAAGAACGATAGTAAATGCTCATTACTACCTTTATTTCACTAGTCATGCTCGGTAAAACAGAGTTCGTTTGTGGTTCGTAATATTCTTTAATAGAGGGACGTCGGGGGGCTGGCAGAAGGCAGACATCGTGGCTGCGCAATATACGAGATTGGACTGGAATGAGAGGAGTTGTTTCAGACAGCGCAGGACCGAGAAGCCTATGCCAGAGTGATTGCCAACGTTGGGGGGACCTGACAGGGTACCTACAGAAGAAGAAGAATATTATTTGACTTACCGGCAAGCCAAGTATCTTGCTTAAACCAAGTGCAGATTGGATACATTTTTGTGTGGATCAATTTTCACGTTATTCGTAAACACAAAAAAAATCAAGTTAATGAAGAATAATTATTGTTTTATTACTTTTAAAAAATATTTCTATGATTCAAATTTATATTTTCGTGTTTACCGATGTTTTTTTTACAATTAACCATTGTATGAGGTTATATTATACAAATTTGTCTATTAAACAGTTTCATTAACATGTAAAAGTCTCACGCCGTGTATTGATATACAGAAATAAATTTAATCGACATTTCTGTTGTAATAAACGCAGATAATAGGAACAAATTAAAATAATGTGTAAGTGTATTGAAGGAATATTGTCAAAAATGTAGGCGTAAACGTAACAATTTGCGCCCTAAACAAGTATGACAAGAATCGAATACATACGCACATTGTAACATATACAATGTGCGTTTGGCCTAAGGATACCCCTATTTTGGGTTGATACTGTTAGCATTGTATCCATAAAAAGATATTGCCTAATTTTGCAACTTGAGAACATTGTTAGTCGGGTAGTAAAACAAGAAATACTAGTTAGAAACTATTTTAGGGCAAATTGTCCCATAATTGGAGAGGGTAAATGTAATTAATCTATAAACAAATACTACAACTTAATAATATTGTTAGTTACTGCTTATTTTGTCCGTATAAATCTTAGGGTATGATATGTATGTATGTTTCCCGTTCCTCTTTTGAACAAACTTCCACTAAACGGGATTAAATCACTCGTGTAGGTGTTGGTCAACCAATATCCGTAATAAGTTTACCTCAATTTATTTATAGTGTTTCAACGCAACGTATACAGCGTAATCATCTGCCACATATATGGAATATACCACGTAGAGTTTCTCTTGTGCTTAATATTCATTACTGGGTAGATCGTTAGTGTTCTCAGAGTTCATAGACAAATAAAAACTCATACACATTGTACGATGTTTAATCAGTCTGTAAGAGGAAAATGTTTGCTGGTCTACTAATAGAGAAACAATGCTCAATAATTGTTTTATCATACTTTACTTTTTACCCTAGCGTTCAAACTGTTTGATTAACAAAGATAGTAATGTTTGTTTTAATATTATTTTGTTTGTTAATTAAGTTGTGATTATACAAATGTAATATTTGTAGGTATGATTTATTGAGAAATTACTGTCTCCATTAAAACGAAAAACACAAAAATCTGATAATTTTATCATCATTTAACAGCAATTAATGTATTTTAAAAATTCCATAAATATAGTTTATGAAAAAATGTATTATTTTTTCACAAATCGTACGATAAAATTTTGAAAATACTTTTAACAATAATTGAAAATACTTTTAAAACAATAGCACATGAAATGTATGTGATTATGTACAGAGGGTATTGTATTACGTCTTTTTTGACAAATAGGATGTACAAAAAAGATATAAAAATAACACACCATCACAAAACATACAATTGGGTAGTCAGTAGACCAGCTGCGTGTATTAAACATGTAAGTTGTCCTCGACCTGCCAATAAACAATTAAGACCTTCAGAATTGGTAGCAAACCTTATCGCTGAATCAAAGACGCAAAATGTCTTTGTTTGTCCAAATATCTGTCATTTGGATGGACGCGGTATACGGCGCCCTTGAGGTCATGTTATGAGTAAACAGCGCTATACAAATTGTCTATACATACATATTTACAGAACACTCTTACTGGAAAGACTGGGAGATCAATTCTTTGCCGGGTACTGAACGGAGCGAGGATTTTTTTTTTATTTTTTAATTTTTTTTATTTACTTTATTTATTTTATTCTTCTTGCACATCATCATTCATAATATAACAAATTAAATAAAGCAATATACCTACACACGAAAAAATGTGATGATGTGCAGTGGCGAGATTATCACAGTGATTTCTTCCATCTAACCACGATAACCATTATACACATAATTACTCATGAAATAAAATATAAATTTAGAATTTATAGAATGAGAAGTATTTTTTTAAATTGTCATGTGAATCGAATGGATGAAGAAAGAATGACGAAGATGGTGCATATATCTGACAGAGAAATTTCATATATCTGACGGAGAGATATCATATATCTGACAGAGAAATTTCATTAATGTGGAAGAAGCTTACTTTATAATTTTTCTTTTTTTTTTGAGAGACTTTTTTGTTTTGATATATTTTATGTGTGTATTGTAACTTTATTCTATGGTTGGATATGATACAGTTTTTTTTTTGTTAAGATTTGACATGATGTTGTTGATATGTTGTAATTTTATTCTATGGTTTGTGTGACACAATGTGTTTAATTATTATTTTTATAATTTGAAGTGATGCAGTATATTTTATTTTTGTTTTGAGTTTTAATTTGATACGATGGTGGTGTTGTGCAATTATTGTTTGTAACTATGTATTAGAGGCGTAAGCCGTATGTATTATTATAAATAAATAAATAAATATGTTTTGAAAACAAGTGTCTTAGAAGGATTTTGGATGTCAAATGGTATGAACATGTAACAAATGATGCTGTGCGCCGGCGCACCCAGCAGAGACCTGTAATCTCCGTAATACAGGAGAGACGATGGTCCTGGCTGGGACATGTTTTGAGAATGCCTAATGATAGTTGGCCAAAAAGAGCACTGTTCTTCCGTCTGCAGGGGTTCCGTCGGCCCGGGCGTCCCTCTTTCACAATACACCGTTCCTATGACAACGATATCAGAGCGCAAGGAATGTCGTGGAAAGAGGTGACGCAATTGGCACAGAGACGCTCTGAATGGAGGAGGCTGGTTTCTGCCCTGTGCTCCCGAGAGGAGCGTTGAGGACGATGATGGTGATGATGAAGATATATATGTTTATGGAATTTTTATTGAACATATTGTAATTGTGCGAATGTTGGATCTATCTGTGCGTGTTTGCGTAATGTCTGTTCGAGATTGAATGCATGTATCTATAGATATTGTGCGCATGGTCTGGATGTTTGATTATTTGTGTGAATTTTGCTGATTTTTACTGATTATGTATGTATATTGAACATCTGTAATGCACCTTGAAATAAATAAATAAATTGAAGTGAAAGAAGTTTGTAAAGATATGCTTATATGTCGTTTCATTCTCTCGACCTACCTCACTTGGGAAACGGCGTAAGGGTAAACATTTTTTCATGTTCTCTAATCTCGATATATTAAAGTAGCTCACAACGCTGTAAATTCTAATGACTTAATTTAGGAGGAATATTTTCCTTAAAGATAATGACTTTGCAATTAAGCCTCAACTTGATATACTCGTAATTAATTTCATACTAAGGATAGTTAAATAATGTGCCCCGAGTAATAATGCGTTACACCTAATATGTATCAGGCAGTTGTTGTCTTCACATGTTGCTAGATACTATGTAAATGCTTAGTTCTTTAGTAAAAGTTTTGAGGAAACAATTTGATGGTTTAATGACGAAGTTTGTTGTGAGATGAATTTTGAATGCAGACTTAAGAACAAATCACTCAGTATTAAATATTATTAATTTTCCTTTTACGACCTATTACAGGCCAATAAAAAACTTATGTATAGAATCAAACTGTAAAAAAATGTACTAAATTTTTGAAACCTAAATTTTTCTCTCTCACGCCTTAAGTTATGCCCCAATTGGGTGAGACTGATAAAAGGAAGATCACACAAGCTAGACATACAAGTTTTCTTCAATATTTATATCACTTATGATAATATAAATCTCTAAAACATACTCTAATCACTTGAAATTTATTATTGTATTTTTTCAGAGCACTCGTCTTAGGAATTGCATTCGCTTATTTTTTATACTAATAAAATCGACCCAGCCATTATCTGTTGTAACGAATTTATTTATTAAAAAAGTTATTTGTAGGAAACAGTGTCAGTAGCCATAAAAAAAGAAGTTTTTTAAACTTGGTAGTCTATGGCCAGGCGGCGGCCATGTTGTATTTCCGGCTTGAACAGGAGAGCTGTGTTAGTTGTTCGCTCCATAGTTAAGTTTGATAAAATATTAAAAAATCGGGTAAATCTAACAAAGAAGTGAGGAATTTAGATGAATCAAACCAACATCAATCGCTGAGGCGATGTTATAATTAATTATTTCCCGCATAAGCGGGTCTAGTATTAGCCGCAAAAAGGCATAGCAGGTTCGTTCAATAAAACACATCTGAAATAGAGGAATTTAGAATCAGGGCCATGGATGTCATGTCTTCTATAAAAGGGATGAATTACTTATCAAGGGAAGTATCACAGAACATACAATGGATGTAGGAAGATCATCGTAAAACAGTCAGTGCATATTAATACGCGGCGGCAGAATTGCCATCCTCACTTCTCAGCATTATACAACCAGATAAGTCTCCATATGATCAGTCATGGTCACACAAAAACTTAACAGTCTAATGCCGGGAAAAATTCACCTATCCAGATATACAGGATATCAAAGGATTAGGCTCAGAACGAGGGTTCAAAATACCAGCATTGTGCCTGAAATATCTGTGTTCAAAAACTTTTTTACAATATTACAAGTGTTTATTATAATTGACAAGTGTTTATTATAATTGACAAGTGTTTATTATAACCAGGAGACCACCATTTAATATAATCGCCACTCAAGTTATGTAAGTGATGGAAAGTAAACCAATTAATGTTATAAGTAGATTAAATTCACTGCTCTAGTTTTTAGGTGAAGTAAAATGAGTTAAAATAGATAAGATTTTTAAAAGTTATCATCACTGTTTAGTTTGTAAGTGATGGAAAGTAAAACAATTAATGTTATAAGTAGATTGAAGTTACCGCTCTAGTTTTTTAAGTGATATAAAATAAGTTATAATTTAAATTAATGATTAAAAGTAGAACACATTTTATTTGATATAATTTTGGAATGAAAATAAATGTTAAGTTTCTGAATAAAATAATTGTATAATTTCACACCTTTGTATGGGTCCACATTGAGAGAAATTAGGGAATGAAGGAACATGTAACCCACAACCTGAGAGGTTATGTTTAGAATCTATTCTATTCTTCTCAAGGCCATCCACTCGTTTGCGAGTGATTTAGGGTGTTTAGAATCAAATGCTCTACCGACAAATTTCATAACCAGGAGGAGTTACCGTTGCACTGTCTTTCTATATATCATTATGATATAATATCACTTGCATCTGCGCATCGTTAATTATTTATTGTTTTCTTGTGGAACAAACAATATTAACATAGTAAATAACGACAATCGATATGATATTGATCGTGGACCAAAACAATAATCTCCTTTATTATTACAATACAAAAATTCTAATCAACTCACACAAGACAAACATAGTAATGTAATTAAAATAATATTATGAAGAAAAAATCACTTGAAAAAGGAAATTATAAAAATAATATTTTTAATTTATGTCTGATGGAATAGACATATTAGAAATGTTTGTTAGCATAATAGGAAATAAACCATACTATATTATAATGCTATTCACCTACAAAACAATAACATCACGTAATAACATACATAATATCATAAGGTTATATGTAATTATGTAGGTATTGTGAAGCCGCTAACCAATACATGTGCGCTGCTGAAACACATTTAAATAATAAGCATTATAATGTAGGTACATTTACTATTGTTATTGTCATAATATTTCTGCTGAACTATTTACAAACGAAATTAGAAGCTCTATGTCGGGGATTAATTAAAATTTAATCAAGTTTAATATAATGATTACCATTATAGTACCCTAAAGCGACAACTAACTATATATGATTATTATGTACGCCGCAATGCCCTTTGTAGATAACAAACATAATATTATATATCATGCTAAATCATAACTTTCACTAGTGAGATAGCCAGCGGACACTCTACTTCATCTAATTAATAAACAGGTTATCTTCTTAGTGCTATAAAAAATTAGATATTCGAAATATGTGTAAAACACACTATTTTATCGCTAAATTTATAATTAAGTATCTTACATGCGATGTTTAACTAATTGCTGTCTGTTGCAGGACATTTGTAAATTTTATTCTGTATTAGCGGTCCGCCCCGGCTTCGCACGGGTAGAAAGGTATTAAAAAAAATAATTTAGTTTTCATACAGCAGGGCTACTCTTGACAAAACTAAACACGATCTTAATCTAGTCTTGATCTTGATCATACGACGCACGAAGTGACTATTGGCCAAAAATACACGCAAACCGATCGCGCGTTAGCGGTAGCGCGGTGTTTTTGACCATAGTCCCTTCGTGCGTCGTATGATCAAGATCAAGACTAGATTAAGATCGTGTTTAGTTTTGCCAAGAGTTACCCTGCAGTCTTAAAAAATCTTTTATATTCTTTTATTTCTTATTTTTCTAAAAAGATCAAACAAAAGCCATTCAATTTGTTAAGTCAGAGCTTCCTTGTAAATAATTTTAATAGAAGTTTTCAAATTTTGTCCAGCAAGCCGCTGTGAACGCTCGATACTCGACTCTCTGGCACGCGATTGCGACGCGTATTCTCTCCGACTTGCAAGACGATTTTCAGTTTCCGATGAAGAATCTGGGAACCTGGGAACAATTTCTAGAAAGTTGAGATCTTGATCTTTTGGGCATTCTAAAATGATTAATTAATCAAACTTAAAGTTAATATTTATTTTCAGTACCTACTTACTAACTAACTTCTGGAAAGATTACCTATTTGTTTAGTTCTTAAAAGAGCTTTTTTGTTGAATTTAATAATCTACTAAGGGAATTTAAAATTTACAAGCTAAAATTATTCAACTCCGCACACGACCGTTGACATTTAAATGCATGTTTATCGCTAGATTGCGAAACTTTCCATCTAATTCGTGAAAAGTGTAAGTATAAGGTTGTATTTGGGTTTACAATAAAACCTAGATAAATCTTTTTCTATTTGAAAAAAAAGGTTAAATTTACAAATGGGAGACATATTAATTATCAATTTTGAACGTTTTAACGTCGGCCGTATACCTACTTTTGATGCTGACCATCAAAGCCGACCAATACGCCCAAGGTTGCAAGTTATGTAGAAGGTATTGGTTTTCCTATTATTTGTTTAGTTGTCTATAAAAGTAATATTAATATACATGTACGTATAAATGCTCGACAATATTATGTTTCGCAAAATGAAAATAGATAGTCTGTTTCGATTATCTATTTTGCGATTAGAATAAATTGTTTATCTGCATATCTGCACAAACAGGACAATGTTATTGCGAGATAAAATAAATCTTTATTAGCATTTAGGTGAATACACCGCAATCATTGGGTGAATCAGGAAACTATGTCAAAGGGTAGTTTTATGAAAATAAATATTTGATTCAACTAATATATGAACTGTTTGGTTATAAAAATATGTAAAGAATAAAATAACTTTTTAATCATTTACATTTTTTTTACTGACGTTAAATAACTCAGCAAGGCAGTTTATATTTGTTTTATCAAATTCATCCATTTTCTCAGCTTTAACTTGAAATGTATTCAAAAGGCCTATGTTCAATAATGGACGGAGTTGGCTGATAAAGTACATAAGTTATCCCTCAAAGCATGAGCTCTGCTCAATTTTGAGGTTATAAAGAATATAACTAAAAATGTATATTTTTGTTTAATGTGTTTATTAAAACAATGGAAAATATTTGAACTTGAATGTATATTTAAAAAAACACGTATTGAAATATCCCTACCCTGAATTCGTTGAAATTTGAAGGGCGTCTTGTGAAAAAATGTCATACAAGCTGTGGGGAACCCTGTATATGGAAAAAGAGTATTTTGTTTTTATAATAACAAATATATAACACTAGATACTAATTGTGTAAAAAAAAGTAAAAACACTATTGTTGTTTTTCTAAAGTACCAAATGTATTAAAATTATGAAACGAATTTCAACTGAGAGTATAAATAATATAATAGTTACATAAATTACATACATTATATCTCTTTTTCCACCATTTTCTGGCTCAGAATCTTAACATACATTCTCCATCCCACCGATTTTTATTATTCATTGTTTCAAAGTTATATCCAGTTGTAGATTTTGTTTGTGATGTATCCTACATTATCCTTCCAGACGATAAAAAGGTCCATAAATAAAATTTTGTTTACGCTCCTGAAAATCTTTGATCCCCTTCGGAATCTCCAGTAGGATCATACTGATCTCCCACATGACCCTAAAATAATAAATGTTATTCTGCCGATAGAAATAAATGAAATATTTTCGAATGAAGATAAGAGAAGGATTCATTTATTGACAGACGTTATCCGTTTTGCATGTCATGTTTTTAATACAAAGATCGTGAATTCCATTTACTTGATATTCGTCATTCCTTCTACCTACATTAAAACCATCAAGGATCTCTTACAAGTAGACTACTTGCATGTATTAAGCATACAAGTCATCCTTTTTATGACATAAATAATAAAATATCGTTGCATTGCATTAAATCATATATCTAATCCTTATATCTTATAAAAATGATTTTTGAATTTCCATACTAACGAAGACCGGGCTATACTCTCCCATTTCAAGGAATTTGCGTTCCATTGACCTGACCATTACAAGATGAGGTATATATGTAAAATAAAAACCCACTAAATGCCGTACTTTCTTTTTGAGGAGCGAGAAAAACAGCAAAAAAGAGTGTAAAAAAAAAGTGAGAATGAGATAAAAAATACGTTTTTTACGTGAGTTTGAAAGGGTAAGAAAATATTCTTTACCGCCAAAATTGTGTACCATATTATATTGCCATCAAAAATTAATTAAGAAAATATCGATAATTTATTTCGAGTAAATGTATCATTATAAATGTATGTTACATAAAATAGTTTAATTTGTGTTTTTTTAATACTTTTGAAACATGTTTTACGCGAATTAACCAATATTTAAATAATTTGAACGTGTTACATGAAGATTCAAGAAACGAAAAAACATTATTTTTTGTTAACGGCAACATCGGCTGTTTAAATTCAGCCAATCACTTTTTGAATGTTTTATAAATATTCTACGTCGGCCAATCACGTCGCTCGATAATTTGACATATTGGAAACGACGCCATATCGTCGGCGTCAAGGAAAAACTCACCAAATACAATTTTTGTTGAAATTGAGTTATTTATACTAGCAAATTTGTTTTTTCATGCTTTATTTAGGAAAAATTCCCCAAAATTATAGGAGTACATATTACCATAGAAATGAAAAACACATTAACTCACCAACTATCAAATACGAATATTTGCGATAAGGAAAAAGTCACCAAAGTATGTGAATTGTATTTTTTTTTGGTATTTCCATTTTATTTATTCAAAATTTGTGCACATTCAGGCAAGTAAAAAACACAAAAATAATAAACGGTACAAAAATCACATGCTATCAATAAATTAGTCCATTTGATGGAATTTCTTTTTGTTTCCTGGATTGTTAGTATTTACATTGTATTAGTATCAACATTGTATTATTATTATTTCATTTGGTATATAAACATAAAATTTTCTTAACTTTATAATAAAAATAATGAGTTTCTATGGTTCCTATTCAGTTTTATAATGATTATTAATCAATTTAAAAAATCACCAACTGTATTACCCTATGCAAGGAGTGAGTATTAAAAAACCAACCAAATACAAAAAACTGATTTTCTTGATTTTTTTCTATTAATTAATCCAGATTTTAAGTTGTTTGATATAGGAAAATATATGTTAAGAACATTAAAAAATACTGTTTTACTCTATCGGTTATAGTTTTCAAGTTATCGAAATTTCAATTATTGAAAATTAATAAAATGCCTGTATCTCATAATTTTAGTTTTGTTAGTTGGTGACTTTTTCCTTGACGCCGACGATATATTTTGACAAAAGAAAGACCGAAGACGCGACATGTCTATTTCGTAAAGTCTGCGTTCCGTACAGAATTATTTGTTTAACTACTACATTTTATAAAATAATAAACTTCATAGTATGATAATAAAATATGGTACATTATATTATGTACAAATGTGAGTGGTACATTTCACAGAATATTATGTACATAGTGAATAAAGCAAAGTGAACACTATAACAAATATTTTTGGACTAAATGAAAGGTAATAATAATGTTTATGTACACATTCATATAAAATCAATAGATAAAATGAACTAAGTAATATGATCCGTTAGTTTCTACGAAGAAATGTTTGAGGTTATGCCTTAAAAACACAAGTAAATATAACATTTGTTACAGGAGTTAGTTTTGTTTATAAACAACTCAAATTATAAACTGACATTACACAATTACATTCTGAAGTATTTTACTATTTATGTTGGAGCTAGCTATTCGAAAAAACCGTGGTATTATTTAATTGATATTGATAATATTAAGTTTGTTGATGCGACATTATAAAAACGACATTATGATTTGAGGTTATGTTTTCAAAACACAATAAAGTATAACATTTTTGTTACATATTGTGTCAGTTTTATTTTAAAACATTACTTGAAATATGAAGTACTCACAAACTGAAATTATACAATTAATTATTCTGAAGTGATGTGTTTTTTTTATGTTGAAGCTAGACAACGAAATACCATGATATATATTGATATTAAAAATATTAAGTTTGTAGATGCGACATTAGTGAGTAATTTATAAAAAGATACTTAGATATTTAGTATCGAACTAAATACTAAAACTATGTTTGTTTTAACCTTTTTACAGAAATAATACAAAGTGCACAACAATAAACTATTGATAAGAACGTTTTTGATGTTAAAGAAATCATAAATAGTACGACAACTACCTATTTTCATTTCCATGATGAGGACATTTGAGGGCTAGGAAAAGGAATCTGGTTTCTGCCTTGTGCTTCTATGAGAATATTGAGAGAATTGTATCATTTTAATAAAGGTTATAGTTTATTTATTTGTTAATTGAAATACAACAGCACATAATACATACCTATATAAGTAACTTAAATCATAGAAGAAAAAAAAATAAGGCCAAATACCATTACAGTGTTTTATACAAACTTAATTTATAAGGCACTTAATACATACATTTCATCCATATTTATATCTATATATAACAAGAAAATAAAACCAGTTAATAGGAATAAATAATTATGAATCCTTTTGGATTATATTTTAATAATCTAATAAAATGTACCAAGATTGTTATAAGTGAACTATCTAAACGAACAATAATTTTCATAAAATCTGTATTAGAGAGTTATCTAAAATGTATTTTATAATATATAATATTCTTTTACAGATGTGACTGATTATTTATTTCAATGACAAAATTAATGAATTACAATATTATCTGTGTAATAAGTGATGTTAGCAGAAGATGGACAAATCTAACATCTGAGACTGGACAAACATCCAAGAAGTGGAGATAGAGAAGTATTTGTTTAAGTAAGTGCTTGCAATTGGGGGAACTTAAGATGTTACAGAAAGAAGAATCTTTATTATTAAACTCAATAAAAACTCGGAGATGTGGAAGGCCGAGGATCAAATGGCAAGATCATCTAAAGCAAAATTACAGGACGGCCATGTGTTGAGTACATTGAAAAGGAGAACATGCATGAGGAATTTTATAACACTAACAAAAGTGAAAGATATATGCAAGAATAGAAGGAAGTGGCGTTCAATTCTTTCTGCCTACCCCGCAAAGAAGTGGCATGATGGTGTGTATGTGTAAGTGTGTATAAATCATATGTGTTAATTAAATGTTTTTTTTTATTTATGAGATATAAATATATCCAATTATTGGAAGAACTAGCAACGTGTCAAACGTGACAAAATTGCTTGTGCACAATACCATTCTGATTGCAAACATTGAAAATATTATTATCATATTGTTGTAAAGAAGGTTTATATGTAGAACAAATGGATGCAGAAACAGCTTTTTTAAATGGAAAAGTAACGTCAGAGGTTTATGTTAAACAACCAAAAGGATATGGAGATGGTACAGATAGAGTGTGTAGACTGTAGGTACAAAGCATTGTATGGATTGAGAGAAAGTCCAAGAGCATGGTATGATTGTTTTAATGAATTTATAAATACTTTAGAGTTTAAAAGAAGTGAATATGATTATTGTTTATATGTTAAGATAGATGGTGATGACAAGATTTATCTTATTTTGTTTGTTGATGATTTGTTAATATGTTGTATGAATAAAGATAAAATAGATTATGTTAAGAGTTTGTTAGCTAATAGATTTAAGATGAAGGACTTAGGTCAGGTTAAAAATTATGTTGGAATTGTAATTGATTATGATAATGTAAACAAAGAAATGCTACTAAGTCAAACTAATTATATAGAATCTCTTGCAAAGAAATATAATATAGAGAATGCAAAATGGATTACTACCCCTATGGAAATAAATTTAAAATTAGAAGTAAGTGACAATAGTAGTGTTAATGATATTAAGTATAGAAATTTAATTGGTTCATTATTGTATACAAGTTGTGGAACTAGACCAGATATTAGTTTTAGTGTTAATTACTTAAGCAGATTTCAAAATTGTTATAATGAAACTCATTTCAAATATGCCTTAAGAATTTTGAAATATTTGTATTGTACTAAGAATTTAAAGTTAATCTATAAGAGTAAAGAAAATGTTGAAATATTAGATTGTTTTGTAGATGCAGATTGGGCAGGTGATAATATTGATAGAAAGTCTACTACGGGTTATATTATAAGATTGTATGGTAATGTTATATATTGGAAATCTAAGAAACAAAGTAGTGTTACAAAATCTTCTACATTTGCTGAATATGTAGCGTTGTCCGAGGCAGTTAGTGAAATAAAATTTATAAAGAGTTTGTTGCAAATATTTGATATTAATATAGAAAAACCAATTAATATATATGAAGATAATTTAGGAGCTTTAGCTATAGCAAAATATGGAAATTTTACTAAGAACTCAAAACATATTGAGGTACATTATCACTTTGTAAATGAATGTTATGTTGATGGAATTATTGATGTGATTAAAGTAAATACTGATGAAAATATTGCAGATATATTTACAAAAGCTTTAGGTAAAAGTAAGTTTATGAAGCTTAGAGAAATGATGAACATTGTTTGAATTATTGTTATGTATTTTAGAATTTAAATTAAATAGTTGTTATAAGCTAAGATATGGTATTGTAGAATAAAGAATATAAATTTAAGGAGGCGTGTTGGTAATATTATGTAAATTTATATTATTGTCTTTGGATTATGTATTGTTGCAATTGTGTAAAAGGAACAACTTTCTTCATCATGTAAAATATTGTTGTGTTAATAAACTGTTGTTGCACCAGGATGTGTGTCTCTATCTTTCTTCCCAAAAATATAACAGATTATAATTATTTATTGATTGAATTTATTGTGTAAAACTCCCTATTGATTAAGGTAAATAAACAAACTAATTGGAGGTTTACTGTATTTAATAATATATGTAGTAACCTGGTTTCGACTAACTTAGTCAAGAGTTTGACAATGACTTATAATTATTTCTACATTGATTCACTAGATTTGCTATTTTACACATTGTTTTTTTTTTATAATATTTTGTATTGACATCATAATATGAACAGAATATGATAACATTATTCTTAAGAAAAAGTTGTTTCAAGCTGATATGTGAATCATTTATAATGTATGAACTCATGTGTTATATATTTTCTTTGGCATATTTTTTTGTTTTGTTGTAAATGTTTTTTACTATATTTGTTGTGTAAAAAAATGAGGTATATTTTGATATTTTTATTTTATTTCACTTAACAGACATGAAATTTAAAGGTTTTAAAAATAAATAAATAATAAATTATTCTCTCTGTCTCTAGAGGAATAGCTATTTGAATATGTTAGAACAGTTCTGTTTATTAATCATTATTTGTTAATAAGTACTACTACTACTACTGCTATACCATCACGGCATATCCCACACGTAGGGTAGCTAGCAAATCAGCTGCATGTAATAAACATGCAACCGTCTTCTCCGTGCCAACAAAAAAGAAATACATTCAGGATGGATGGCAAACCTCATCGTTTAGCTTAAGATGTAAAAGTCTTAATTTTTTTGAACTCCTGCCTTTTACAGAACACTCGAAAGAGTGGAACTTACTGAAAAGAGTGGAAGACCAATTCTTTCGATAAAGTAACACGTAAAACTTTAAATTATTTTTTTATTTGTTACTAATAGATCTAAATATGATTTTTGTTTTGAAAGAACAAACGTAAAATGGTAATAAAAAGGTATGGATATTTTAAATGAAGAACATTCATCTTCGCATGATTATGTGTATATTCAATAAATTTATTGGCATTTTCTGTTAGTTTAACATTTGCATAATTTTTATTAATTAATTAATCATAAGTTCATATTGCTATGGTATAAGTTGTACTTAAAATATGATATGTGGTAAGTTTATAATTGCAAATAAATAGGAATATTAGAAAACCATTAGTAAAATAATGTTTATATTTTGTAAATATAATAAATAAATTAGTTTTTAACATTTTGTGTTATTATTATATCCCTTATTGAGAAATTTAGTTTATTTGTTTTGCAGTTATTTCCTAATTATTGTACAAACATATTTTTTTTATAAATATGTTTTTTTTTAAATATGTATTATACATTGACAAGGAAGTGTTAGAGCAAGTTGACGAATGTGTGTACATACTTCAGTAGTTTGTTCACGAGAGATGGGAAGTGTGAAAGCGATATTGAAAGGAGAAAAATTGCTGGCAATGAGGTAAATAGTGCAATCTGACCAATTGCAAATAGAAACATATCTACTACAGCTAAAAGGATGGTGCACTCTGCTATCTTAGTGCCAACACTCGTGTATGCAAGTGAGACGTGAACCCATGTCAACAATCTCATTTCTACTACATTTATGCCATTCTCATCCTTCTTTAACCATTTATGAAGGATGAAAGTGGCATAAATGCAGTAGAAATAAAATTGTTGAGAAGGATGTGTGGTAAAATTATGAGAAATTGGTTGCTGAGATGACATACAAAAGGAATGTGGAATGAAAGTTGGTATAGTTACAAGGATGAATTTAAATAAGTAACGATGGTTTGGGCATGTAGAAAGAATGAATGAGGACGGAACGACCAAGAAGATATATTTGGCTGAGAGGAATGGTGCTCAGAGACGTGGACGGCTGAAGATCAAATGGCAAGATCATTTAAATCAAATCCTACAGGACGGTCACGTGTTGAGCACGTTGAACAGGAGAGCATGCATTAGAAATTGTATGACAGTGACGGAAGCGAAAGATGTATGTAAGGACAGAAGGAAGTGGCACTCGATCCTTTCTGCCTACCCCGCGAAGGAAGCGGCGTGATGTTTGTATGTAATTTAGGTACATTGTCATAATTATATATATACTGTTTAGTCATTCTTACATATTCTATTATCTGTTTCCTACTTTAATGTTACTCTGTGTATAAAGTTGATACATTAAAATATTGCTGCCTAAATAAAATAATTTTTAATTACACATACTTACTGTTTTTTCAATTTTATACATGATTCCCATGCAACGCAGGGTATTTAAGCTAGTATCTTATAATTATGTAATGTTTAATGAATTCCTGTCTCATACACAATTGACAACTAACAAAAGTTTAGGTTTTCATCGTTTAAATAGATGTTAATAAGTACCTACTTATCTTAGTTTAGGAACTTATCTTATCAATATTTTTTTTTATTTTATTTTCTTATTTTAATAACAAATACGGCACAAGGCCATATTAATTTATATTAGTTAGAAGCTAGCTTCATCTGTACCTATTATCTATGTTAGTATTATTTTGTGTACCTAATTATATTTAAATAAAAGGGTGTAAGTTTAGAAATACTATACCTTCCATTTATATCATAACAGCATACTCCAAAACTATGATATTCAGCAAACGACTAGCATGTTATAAGCTTTTAAACTAGAAATACCTATTTTTGTGACATAATCACAAACTGTTCAACAAAAAATATATACATTAGATATTCCATGTCAGTTAAATTCGTTTAACTCTACTTTTAAACGTATATGATATTAAATTGTGAAAGATAATAAGCGATATCATCATTTTTAATAACAAAAATTCAACAGCGGTTTTTAGAGGGGGAGGGGGTGAACTGTCTCTAAAAAAATAACCGAACGAGGGAGGAGAGTAAAAGTAAAAAAGTGACTTATACGAATTTTATCACAAACTGAATGGTGACTATTGTAACCAGAAGCTTGCAGAGATTGAGAAACTGCGTCTTAAAGTTATGGTAATGACAATTGGAAGTGATCAACTTGTCTAAAAAATCAGCTATCATTTTCACAAGCTCTAAAAAATAATGAAATTGATAATGAATTTAATGCTTTAAAAATGTTGGGCACATAAAACGTTTGGGATAATTTAAATTTATAAAGGTAATATTTTATTCATAAATATGTCCAAATTTCAGGTACGAAGAAATGTTATTTAACAATATTCCAGTATAAATAAGCAACGTTGATTAATGGAGTATTCAAATATTGACAGGTTACTATTTATAGCTTTTAGAGGTACCTACTTAAAAATGATTGATGAAGTCGACAAAAGTTTACACAAATGAAAGTACCTACCATGAATAATGTTCTTAAATTGTCTACTACTACTACTATACTAATATACCATCACGGCATATCCCACAAGTGGGGTAGCCAGCAGATCAGCTGCATGTAAGAAACATGCAAACTGTCCTCTTCGTGCCAATATAAAATCAAGACATTCAGGATGGGTGGCAAACCTCATCGCTGAATTTAAGATGTACTATGTCTTTAATTTATTCGAACACCTGCCTTTTACAGGACAGACTTAAATTGACCGTTTTTATTGTTTTCAAAGAATTCACAGCTTTAAAGAAATGAAATAAAATACAATTTGCGTTTTTTTTTATGAAATATCATTAATGAGTTATATATGGCGCAAAGGAAAAAGTGCAAAGCATGAAAGGTGCAAAAACTATTAATAATCATAAACAAAGTTTTAATTATGTCACGATATATGAGATTTATTTAAAACTCTTGAAGTTTGAATGAAATGGAACATTTGTTTGAAGCTGTCAACAGAACAATGTATAATGTTATGTTAGCTGAATCATTTGAATAATGGATCAGAGCAACTGAAGTCATGTCGATAATAACACATCGAGAATCTCGATTGTATTACATATAATAATATCAACAAATCGATACTGTGTTTCATAACGGATATCACTTGTCTATGTTAATTGTAACAGTGAATAAATTATTATTGTGGACATCCCTTTTGATGGATCGTATTTTGACATGAAAAACACAATATATTATTTAGATGGCGTATGTACTTTATAATATTTGCTGCTTTGTTAACTTTATACAAGAAGAGAGGGGAAAAAATTGTGAGTGATTCGCGATTATAGTACTCATTGGTGAAAGTGGTTATACGATTTTTTATTCCTTTTTTAGGAATAGGAAAAAATCACAGGGGGTCGTGCCGGGCGTATGCGGATTGGAAATTTGAATAATTCAGTAGCAGCAACCTGAAAATTCACAGAAAAATGTAACTTGTAAAAACAAACAGGGATAGTATCGTAAAAAGTATTATACAAAAATGAATTGGTGGGCAAATGTTAAACATTTTGTTATTCAACGAAATGAGGAAATATTATTTCAGCAACTGACGTGGGAAGAAGGTGAAAAAAAATGAAAAAGTTTAAAGGTATGCAAAAATATATATTGTGTTTCATAAAAAATAAAGATAAATAATAAAAAAAATGCGATTAAGAATCAAACGTATGTTTTCGGTTTTTGTGATTACAATTTTCAAAGTATAAAATCTCTACCAAATACATACTACATATCATTTACGAGTAGGTCTTTGGAGGCTATGAGAGATAGCATACGGTTGGTGGACTACTCTTGAAAAATTGTGTTCAAAAATTTGGTTTGAAGTGAGGTACTAAAAATAGCAACAGATAGACTAAACACAAGTTTCAGACTCAAATTAATACGACAGGAATCAACCGCTTCTTCTATAACCGGTCGTCCTTTCAGGCTGCCAACTATGGACAAATTTGTTAGTGTAAAAATTTAATCGGATAAATAAATGAAAATCCCCACAATTTTGAGCTATCTGGGAGATCTATGCGTATTTTTAAATATTAAGGATAAGGTTTAAAATGATTGTTTTATTCATTACGCGGCCATTCAGGGGTTTGCGAATGATTTAAATAAAATACGTATATGACGAAATCAAATCAGAGTTACACAAAATTCGATTATTATAAAATAGGTACCAGGGTACCTATATTGTATTCAAATCTAAATAAAAAAGAAAAAGATATAATTATTTTAACACAGCCATGAAATACTTATGGATGAAAAAATAGACGAGGGATTTTCTTTTTGATCTTTTTCTGGATGTCTTTGTTCTAACCGATAAACAACTTAGATACACAATACCCATCTACATATTTACGTTTATTACACGTACTAGCTTATAACTTTGACTTCATTCAGAAAATAATCATCAGCTGTAGATTATCAAGTCCTCACGCCGTATCGCAAGTATGAAGCAGAGAAAGGGAGAACTATATAGACCTATCCTTAAAAACTTCTTTCTTTTCTTCTACATTCATACAGTTCTCATACACGCACTCGATTTCTATTGCTCCACACACGACCATCTTTCGAGAATTTAATCCACGTGATCAAGCCATGTGGTTGTCAGTCGCCCGGGCTTCCACATACCCCCTCTTTCAGATGGGTATATCCACTTTGTAATTTGTAAATATCAGAAATTGACAACGTGCTTACAAGACGAAAGACGTTTTTCAATTTCGTTATGAAATTCTCCTGCCTAAATTGTTTATTTGTGTTAATTATGATGTGGATGTAATATCCTAGAATTGATGAATTGTACAGGATCTTTGTCACATAAACGACACTTTAATTTTGTCCAATAATAATAAACACCGACAAAGTGAACTCTTTGTCATCATTTTGAGGCTTGCCACAACACAGCCTTATGGCTAGTGTGGCTGTCATATTCTTACGTATATTTTGAAGTCTTTTGTTTGTATATTTATGTAATTGTGAACAATATTGTTTCAATAAAGAATTGTTATTATTATTATTTTCACATCCTAAATTTAGCTGAAACAAGAGAGTTGCTAAATAGAAGACATATAAATATACGAACGAAACCCAATATTTGTATGACAGTTCGTAAAAAATACATAGAAAATCTCTGGTTTAAATGGAAAATCTCTGTGAGAAACGGACTAAAAAGATTCAATATTGTGTTTTGACGCTTATCTTTATAGGGGCGTTCATATTATGTTGCTGCTTCTAAAACAAAACGTACAACATACGTTATTTGCATGAAAAACCGAAAATTCAATTATTGGGGGTGCTTGAAAATTTTGTACATGTTTTTGTAAATCCAAAATTCAATTTATTTCTCTTTTTTACCGGTTATAACGGTGTTAACAATTTTACAAAGGAATGATTTTTTCAATAAGTTCAAAGTTAGTTTTATTTTAAAATATTTTTTTACTTGAATTTCTGTTTATTTGTTACATGAATATTAAATACTATTGCGATTCCAGTAAACCTACACGATTGACGAGCTTTTCAAACATTGACGAGCTTTTTAAGGAAAGGAAAATTTGTTTTAAAATGTCTAAAAATGGTAACATAGTTAATGTCTCTAAAATAAGTGAAATTGTTTGTTTTATTATGATATATTATTACTGTAATATGAACTGTCTTTGTGATTCACATTTATTTGAAAATAAGTGAAATACTGTTCGTCAGGTTGATGTTTGAATAGACGTATGAAGGGTTTAATAGACGTTAGTTATCCCTTCATGTTGTCAGTGTCAGAAAATGACAAATCTATGAAATATGATTGAGGCAGAAATCCGGTATGATACGTATCAAAGAATGGTTGGTAAAATATTATAACCTCCATACATTGAAAGTAAGTGTGCAAGGTCGAGAATTTAAGATTGTTTATTTATACCATCTTTTATGGTTTTTTTTGTAAATAAACGAAACCTTCCAAAACACAAACAAAAAAGCAAAAATATGCTTGTTTTGTGATGACGGTGTGCTCTAGTAAATGAATTGGAACCCATGATCTTAAAATTAAGCATTCAGAACGCAACTAATAGAAAAGCTACTATCAATGAGGTACCACCCAACCTGAATATCTTGTTTTTTGTTATAAAGAAAATTACACTTATTTTCAATCAATGCATTAAGTCCTGGCTACAACGTGATGGTATGGATAGATGGATACTAATAGATTAACCGACCACACCATGTTTTTTTTTCAGTTGTGATTTATCTGGAGTTTTTATATTTTTTTAGTAGTTTTGCGTTATTTTTTAGGTATTACGTTAATATAATAAAAACATAATTTTTATTTCACAAAATATTATTGATTATCAATGAAATTTTCATTTGTGTTTTGTTTGTAAGAGCTAAGATAATATAAGGTGTAAATAGCCAATCGCTTCATGAAACACAGTTTGAAAACTTCAATATGCTGCCGACCTTTTTTTTACAATTCAATGAAGATAGATAAAATAAAGCTTCCTCATACTCGTCCTCAAAAATGTGGGACAAGGATATAAAATATTAATGGCCACCCTTGAAAAATGGAAGATTACAAAGCAAAAATATAAAATATAAAAAGTTCAGTAGCCTTGCAGATCACTGGGTGCATTTGAAGCAATTTAATCAGTTTTTATGTTCTACAATAAAACCATGTAGCAATCACGTATCTAACATCACATAAAACATTTAGTTTTAGGAAAACATAAAATTGATCAAATAAAATCATTTCCGTTCGTGAACTGCGATATTTTATATGATATCAAACAATGTAGACAATTCTCTTTATGCGATTTACAAATGCTGGAGTAGGGATGAGAGAAGTAGGCGGATAGGTCAAAATTTGTAGAGAAAGATTTTATAGGAAAATTGCACTGAGCCCTGTTTAGTTTTCGAATATTATTGTTTATCCAAAATAATACCAAAAAGTGCATTCCTTTCTAATTTTTAAGCTTTTGAAAGTTGTATTATTTTTTGTAACAAGTTGTTCCTTCAGAAACAATATTAGAATGATATTTTTTTTTTAAATTTATTTAAAGAGATGCGCAACATACAAATAAAATTTTACACAATATAATAGTATGAAGATTCAACATAATTATTTTACTTAATCAGCCCATCTTTGATTTCATGGTCCTTTTTTTAATTTCGTAGAGACAGGCCACTCAATTGAAACAATTTGTATTGCAAAAGTGTCTATATAGAAAAAAAAGTGGTCGTTTATTTTCGAGCAATTTTATAAAGTTACAACGGGATAATTTTTAATAACTGAAAAATATGAATTGATCATATGAGATGTTACATATTATAAACTAACTTTTTCTGGGCTCGTCAGACAGCTTTGTATTGTCTGACGAATATTGAATGTCACCCCTGAAGATGCCTAGCAGTGTTGTTGGCAATATGTAAAAAGATATTTTGTCCACTTTACCACGGCATAGAGCAAAGAAAAAGTAAGAAGGTATAAATGATTAAATTTTTGTACAACAAAGAACTTAATATTATATTTTTTCATAAAATCATGGGAGATGATTAATAATTTACAATTTTGGCAAAAGTTTTTTTTTTTAATTTCAAGGACTTGGATAATTCATAAAATCAATTTTCTGATAGGAATTTTAAAATTAATAAACATTGAATAATAAATAAATGATGAAATATAAAATTTGTTTATCAAACGTGTTTCTTAGAAACTACTATAAAAAGCTTTTAAAGGACTTGATAAATTACTGTAATAAAACTTTTGAGTATGAAAAATCAGTTTTGAAATTGATAGCAAGCATTATACTTAATAATTAATTTATTATTAATTTAACAAATTGTTGATACGAAAATAAAAAGGAATATCTAACAGAGAAAAAATGAACCGACACTGAAAATTCGATAACAGTATGAGATACACAATATCAAAGCTTATCAAAGTTTTCAATTTTTTTATCGTCCAAAAAATTGGCAATCTTTTGACAATTATAGGTAGGTACTCGTTCATAAATCATATTTCTTAGTATATCATTAAGTAATACAGTTAAATTAAAAATCTGCATAAAAACACATATCTCAAAACAAATAAAAAAGTAATTTCACGCACAATCACGAATTATGACGAGTATCATAAAAGACATTTTCATTTTGAGTTAGTTAAGAGTTGAGTTAGTTAAGAATTGAATCGTTGATGAAAATACATTGATTCAAATAATTAACTCTGCAGAAAAAATCTTTATTAGAATCAACAAAACAAAAAAAACACAAAAATCAAAATGAAATTGTCAGAAAATGTACAATGAGCACGGTTTTCTATCAAAGTTCAGAACTGAAGGATTCTTCACTTGAGAAAATCAATTCCTGAATCGTTCTTATATAATTTGAGATAGGATTAGTTCTATGTGGATGTGATTCTTATCCCCATTTTATTCAAGTATTATTTTGATTGTTTGCCTCAGGCGACGATGATGTTATCTTTAGTCTTTTCCTTCGACTTCTGTCACGTACATGTTTGTCTATATCACACACAGACAAACACACACACAATTTAGCTTGATTGTCTAATGCAATTCCAAACATTGACCCGAAAAACTTTCACAAAAAAAATTATTGAATTTGTTTTTTTTTTGTGTAAATTGGAACGTGTTTCAATAGCGGCATTACTAGTATGAGTTTTCATTTGTTTTATTTTTGCTTTTAGTTAATTAATCTTAAGTTAATTATGACGTTACTTTGTATGGAACACCGAAAGTTTCAAACAAACGCATGTGGTGCTTGACTACTCCATTCATTCAAACCATCACAACATTTCCCATGGATATAGTATCCAGCGGATGACCTGCAAAAAATAGCCATGTGAATAATTTTCTTTGTGCCAATACAAGTTAGGACTTTCAGGTTGGGTGGTATACCTCATCATCTATACACACTTACTTGTGGGATATTTGTGATGTTATTTTTTATTTTTGTTTTGAAAATAAAAAAATACAGTGTACAAAATACCTACCACTTCTTAAGTTGGAAATTCGGCTATCCCACATCCACAATAAGTTAATGTTTAATTTAATATCAACCATGCACCTACACATTTCCTAAGTATTTTACCGTACAAATGAAATTATAATCCTGAGCATAAGAACATTTTGTACAATATTCACCGCCTAGTATACCAAATAGTTTTTCATTAAAAATAACGTGTTAGTGAATAATTCTGTGATCTTCAATGAATTTTAAACAACAAAGAATGAAGTTTAAGGATATATTTGATTACTTGCTCATCACCATTTATTTTCGTAGAGTCTTCAGCAAAGAATGACTCTCCCAAATGAGGTAAGCCATCTATCTTGAATGTCTTGTTTCATTATTGACTCGAAATGTTGTATGTTTGTCGCATGCTGGCTACCACACTTGCGGAGTGTGCTATAGACGTTTGAAACACTTATAATCATTTTAATTTATAAAAACGGCCCCATGAATATGGTGCAGTATAGTATTTCAAAGATTGATGCTGTAGTCAACGTCAAGTTTTTCTTGTTGACCGTGTCTTTTGCGTGGCTAAACTGTTGTTTCAAAACAACATTCTCAATAATTTGCAGACCCCAAAGAGAGTTGAGACATTCGAGACAAGGTTGAAAAGACCGACTTATAAACGAGATGTTATGATTTTAAAAGAAATTGTCCAGGTAAATTTTCCCATTATTAGGAAAATTACGTTTGAGAATAATGTCGATCTAACAACACGTCCTAATATAGAAATTTAATATGTATAACATCACTTTACTTCGTATGAGAATGTTACAACTCCCAGTAAATAATTTCCATTTCCATATAAATCTCAGAACCCCGACTGGGAGAGAGAATCTCATACGCTAAAGGTATACACAAATGTATGCGTCTATCTTTTGTTAGATTAGTTTGCAAACTATTATTAATAACATCTTCCCAACTACAATAATATCTACAACTTGTGCGATCCTATTGGATTATTATTAAATCTACGAGCAAAAAACTGATGGAAGAATTGAATTTAGTAGGTACATACACATTTTAGACTCCTCCCTTTATTCCTTAATTCTTTTATGCATGTCTTCATAGTCAAAGAGTATCGATTATCATACGATTTTTTTATGTGTTTACGCATACACGTCTAGCTAATTCAATACACTCATTTTCAATTTTTTTTTTATATTCTATTCACTTTAATTCTTTAAAAGTTTATACCTTTCTTTACGTTTCTTACAAATGGTGTAAAGAATGGTACACTCAAAAACTTCTTACTTGGTAGATCTATTATACTCCGGATAATCCACGTATAAATTGTTACTTCTATTATCTTGTTTCATTACGGATACCTACACATAATAATATAATAATTATCATTATTATCATTCTGTTAACTGCATTTTTTTTCTTTATGTACCAAAACATTAAAGTTTAATCCATTCGTTTTATCACAGCTTTTCCCAAAAGTGGGGTAGGCATTGAACTGACTGAATGAAATAAACATGCAAGTCATCCTCTATTGGCCAATACGTTAAGACTTTGAAGATGTTACATTATAAGGTTAATTAATGTTTTACATGTGCATGTTGTTTTACGAATACCAACCTTATAAAGGATATTCACAAACTTACAAAAAAGATTGGGATATCTAATCTTATCCAGGGAATCCACAGTTAGCTTATTTAGTTCAATAATCCTGGTGAAAAAATACATTTCATTCTACTTTTTCTTTCAGAGAAGTTATTTCTCTAGTTAACCCTGAAGAAAAACTATAAAATATTCCGCGTACTGATAATTCAAATAAAATAATTTTAAATAAATTGTTGCTCACAGCAACTCAAATCCTTTTACGGACGATTTTCCCTGTAAACTGCTCGTCTGTGACAATATACATTAAATTATCTCGCAGCATAAAAATATTATTCCTTTCATAATTTTTATATCATGTCTCGTCTAACAACAATCTAAATTGTCACGTAAGTAAAATCTCATATTAAAGTTGTAAATACAAATCAAAGACAAGCGCGGTAACAAACGTCGTTTGTTTTCCGCGGAAATAATAAACGACAGTAATTTATTCAAAGATTACCCACATTTTTTCACTTTGACAGTAATGAGAGCAGCTTAAAGTCTTTGGTTGTGTATATGTATATATATGTATCATTATTATTTTGTTTCATAGCGAAAGTTCTTAATGAGAAACGGGAGAAAAGTTTAAAGCTTCGAGACTCTCTCCACCTACGAGTACCTGTACATTCAGCTGTGCACCTTTTATTCTACTTAGTATATATGTGCAGATATTTTAAAATCTTGTAAAATTCAATTTTCGCTATTTACGAAACTATTAGAGTTGAGAGAATAATGCATCTTTATGGAAAGACTCGAGAAGAAGACTTGTTCTAGTGCAGCTACACAGGAATGTCAGATATAATATAATCAACCATAATGGTATTCTTAAACTTTACTAGAAACAAAGTTGCTGAGAGAATAAATATTTTATAAGAATATGAATAAGAAATAGTTAACATTCTTTTTCTGATGTGAATTCAAATTTGATGAAGGTTTTTACGTTTTGGAACTACTGTAATAAGTATTCTTCCACTTTTGTTTATTTTCAATATTTCTAACCCATGATATTGTTCTAAAGTTTATCTTATCGACCAACGGTTCTAGAAGGAAGTTATCTTTAGTAAGAAAACAAAACAAAATATATTATCAAGTAATTCCACATTTGACTAAACTAAAATTGCGAATCAGCTTTCGAAAACTGCCGCTTCCATCGTCAGAATAATTTGAAATTCACGTTAGAAGCCGGCTAGCAAATTGACAAAATCATACCTACGTAGAAATCTTAATAGGTATTTTTTTAACATTAATGTCCTGTCTTAACTTTATCTTAATTTCGTGTATTATATTTTTTCATTATTTTTTGTCATAATATACCTTTTTTTCATAACAATAAAAATAATAAAAAATATACTATTCGCATTTGTCGGCAAATTGTCGGTGAAATGTACGTCGATGAATTATCCTGCCGGTGAATTATCCTCTCGGTGAATTGTTGTCAGTGAATTGTCCATCGGCAAATTGTTGTCGGTGAATTTTTCTAGACCCGACTATTTTTGCTATTTGAAAAAAAAATGGAAGCCGATGCGTTTTCCCGCACATCATGAATTATGAGCTTGATAAGCAAAAATAGTAAATTTTTGCTTATTTGATATTTTTTAAAAGATAACTTTGAATATTAAATAACGTTAATATTTAATTATTTATTTATTATTCAATTCACGGCAAACATTGCCATTTACAAGATATATACATATATATACATACAAGCATATTAATTGGTGTAAAGTAATTCATATATATAACCTAATTGATAACAAAAAAAGCAACCAAATATTATCAATATAAACATCCACATTAAAACATAAGTACAGGTAGGCACTATGGACAATCAAAATAGTAGGTATCCATACAGAACAGTCCCACAATACTGCAAATAGAAGTACATAAAATAACATGAAATTTTTCTTCACTATTATTCTACTTACCACTAAACGATCTATTTTTATATTTTATTCACCGATAAAAGTGTCACCGTTGTCATAAAAAAGGCAAATACCTTTAACTAGTGTAATGCGGGTTTTGCTAACAAAGCCAAAAGTACTTTGTACTTAATTTGTGCCTGTATATATGTATGCAGATGGAAAGTTTATTTTATAAGAAACAAAGAAAAAAAATGTCGGCTAACAATTTCAATACTAATTTTGTAAAAATAACGCCTTTCGTAATATTTTACAGGGGAAAAGAACGTAAATGGGGTAAGTTTGACACATTACCTGTTGTTAGAATATTCCAAAGGTGTCTAATGGATTTTTATGAAAAGATTTTCCTCTTTTTTTTTTTTAAATATTTCGTTATTTTTCGTGGGTGTTATTTCACCCACACAGGTCCAGCATATTTAGTAACCAAGAAACGTTAGATTTTATAATTCTTTGTAATTTACATTTTTGACATTGAATAACACTTTTATGGAATAACAAATTAATTACAAAGTGGCACATTTAAAACTTAGTAATTTTAAAAACATTACAGGTCATAAAGGTATTTCTTTTTACATGTAATACTAATAAATTATACTTGATATTACAATAAGATCGAAATACATACTAACATTAAGATAACAATTATCGCTTTTACTCTACACTTTATGACAGTGGCGTGCCTTCCATACATGCAAAAAAGCAACGCATGCCCAAACGAAATATCTAAAAAAACTACAAGTAAATTATAATTGATTTAAATCTTCCGCCAAACGATAGCAAATCTTTTGCAAACTTCCGTTCAATGATTACCATAGATACCTACATTAGTATGACCCCCAAAATATTTCTGTCCCATTCCACCTCTTTGCATCTTGAGTCAACTTTTTCATACTAACATATTTATCTTCTTCAAATGTTGGTGTAATTAAAACGGTACATTGTAAAAGATGGTCATTTTAAACTATCTGGATAATTATTGTGGACAGAAAAATAATGTAGGTTTGGGCCAACAATTGGTTTCAAACATATAATAATGATAAATTCTACCTACTGTACACAAACCGCATGCCCAATACCAAAAGTCTAGTCCCGCCACTTCTTTATGATATAAAATAAAATAAAAATTAACTCCAGTGTAGAATACATTTTTCCACTTTATATAGTAAAAGTTTAAGTGAAGGCATCTTGTAAAAAGAGTTTTAAAACATTGTGTAAAATAAACTATTGTTTTAATTCTACATGTTGTGTAATTTCTTTGTGCGATTTCAAGGTGGATTGTTGTTACGGTACTTTCTTGATGTTTTGTAGCGGCTTGCCTCGATACAGGCACTCGCCTAGTGAGGTTGCTGCGGGTTATGACTGCATAGTCCTAATTAACTTGCTTGTTCCGGCGCGCACGTGCAGTCACATTGTCTGTTTTGGCTGCCTTCTATGCATGTTAGATTGGTGTTTTGTTGTTTTTTCATTTTTTGTATAACTTTTGTAATAAATGACAAACTTGTGGGCTTGGTATTATATACTAAAGGGTTAAATCATGAGTGCGGGTTGAGTAGGATAATGAATTGTCTTTGCTTTGTGATTATGTGTTTTATTTCTTTCTATATGTATTTTCAAATGTTTTGTAATGATGATGAATGGATAAATAAATAAATAAATAAATTCATTTCAGTTTATGAACTTTGAATGACGCAAAGGTCACAACTTTCATGTACTCATTATAGATTATGCATGTCTTCCTCGGTTGCCCAATAAGAGACTCTTACGACTTGTATTATGAGATAACTGAAGTCCAGTATCCGATCAACACGTCTTGCCTCTTGCACACTGATACTCTCTCTGTATACCTCGAGATTTTAAAATCCGCCAAAAGAAATTATATTATCTTATATATTAATGCCTTAATATTACGTGATATCTTCTCAAAATATTGTACTTGGCATCTATCGTCCCACGAGGGACGGGTTGCCGTAATCTTATAAATAATAATTATAGATTATGCATGATAAATAAATAAATTTGCCCTCTCCGTGCCATCAAAATATCGAGACATTCAGGATGGGTGAAAAATTTCATTGCTGAATTAAATACGTAAAATATAATGACCTGATAAGTTGAAAGACGTCTCTCTCACGATTTATAATGTGTAATAGATAAAAACACTTGTTTAATTTTTCCTAATGTCTTGACTGTTTTTCGTACATCTGCGTTTTCTAGGACCTTCTAAATTTACGGAGTGGGAGACCCACCTTTTACCTGGAGCTCCACGGAACAAAAATACTCAATAAAATATTCAATTAAAAAGTATATAAATTACGAAAGAAATAATGTATTTTTTTCTTTTGAAGTTCTTAATGTAGATAAATTTCAAGGAATAATATATGTTCCATAAATTAATTTAAAATACGGTACATAGTAAAAGAAAGAAGAAATAATTGCTTTTTGCGTTAAAAGACTTTTCACAGGAACTTGTACGACACGACACTGTGAATACATTATACGTAAAAGTTTGTTGTTTCAGACGCGCAAGCCTCCACGTAGATAGGAAATAACCTATTTACTGAACGCTACGTAAAGAAAAATTTAAGCAAATGATTGGTGCGTGACAAACGGCTATAATAAATAACATCGAACAGCCTCCATGAATATTGATGATGTATCTTAGAATAAGTAGTATAAGACATTAGATATTTTTAAGGAGAACCTATCTTATCTGTAAAATACATAGAATCCATACTTAACACATTGGTGTTATAAAAAAATGTTCGGGTAGGTGCAATAATTTTCGCCTCAAATATATTTATGACTGGCTGACCCGGCAAACGTTGTTTTGCCATAAACATTATTTCTTGATTACTAATATCATTATTTAAAAATAGGGGTTGATGGTATATGAATAAAATGTCCAAATAATTAATTCAAAATTTTGGGGTGGACCACCTTTAACTTTTAGGGGTATTAAAAATAAATGTTAGCCGATTCTCAGATCTACCCGATAAGTACACAACATTTCATCAAAATCAGTCCAGCCGTAATTTGATTATGAAAAACGAAAATTCTATTCGTTTGCGCTAATGGAAAAAATAATGATCGCATAGTAAATAAAAATATTTTTTGTCGTGGGAATACCCATGGACCAGGAGAACAATCATTTTGATTAATATACATTAGATCACATCTTAAAGATCGGCAAATGTTGTAAATGTATTGAACAAGTGAAAAACTGTAGGATTGTGAAAAAGGTTAATATTCAGTTTTATTGTTGTCTTATAAAGTTGATTCATGGATTTGTTGGAAGATATCGCATCTCTGCGATAAACTTTCCCATTGTACAAAATTATTTGTTAATGCTATGTATGTTGTAAAACTACAGCTTATTACTTCGGTTAAATATTTTTTGAATATTTTTTTTTTAATTATTCTTCATTCGAGTAAGCGGCACCTACCTACTTACAATATAAATTAATACGGAATTAAGACTTTTAACGTAAGTATTTTAATAATAATTTTTGTGTAGGCTTACTCAGCAAATAAAGTTAAATAAAGATTGAAATCACGTACAGACTTTGTGTGAAATGTTATAATATTCTTAAACTAATTTACTTTAAACATTATGTTGAATACAAAAACGACACGTGTACAGTAAAGTTGTTTTACAATAAGGCACAATATAACTTAGAAGCTACATAAAAATGTAACCTAGCTATGATTTTATTAGCAAATAAGATAAACATAATTTAATAAGACATTTGAAATCATTGGATAAAGCGATGAGGTACGCCACTTATCTAGAATAAGATACAAATTGTGCGTTTTATTGTGTGCACATAGTATTTAAGCTTTTCCACTTATGAGAAATGCTGTGAGCGAAAAGATTTAAAGATAGTGCTTATTTATTTATTACATAGAGACACACACAGTAGATTGACAAAACATTATATGAAAAATAAAAAGAGAGAGAATAATGTTGATCTGATCAGGCCAAACCCACCAATTAGGCGTGTCTACAGCATACATATTAAAGTATAAACCACATACATATACAAAATGGCAACAATTGGAGATGAAGAAACAGCGCCCGACTAATGCAAGTCCAGTTTAACCGGACTCACACTAAACATGCGCCTGTTACATTAAACTACTGTAAGGAAAAAAATATACATTTTAGAAAAAAAAAACAATACACACACATAAATTCAACCACCAAACACAGTCAAGTTGGAAGCAATACATTTCCTGAACCCCGCCAGCGAGTCACCAAAGACATCCACCCCCGCAACGCGATGTGAGCATAGGAGATTATAAAATTTACACATTCTGCTGATAGGATTGTTCTGACTGGTGTTATTATTGTTACAAGATTCTTGATGAGAAAAACACAATTTGTATAAAAGTACAAGTTTTCATAATAATAAAATGAGATTGACTGTGTTAACCGTTAATTCTCTAACGAAAAAATAAGGTTCGTTGTTCGTTACATAAGTCGTATTTTTTCGGAAAAGTAACGTTAATTACACTGTTCCGCGGAGCAACCAGTAAATAATTTGTCTGTGACTCTTTCTGTAGTTTCGATTTTCCTGTAAAAGGCAGGTGCAAAATAAGAAAATTTTATATAAATAAATAATAATATATTATTAAAGGTTTTAGGGGAGAGTGGGGGAATCACGGACGGCGGGTAATGGCGGACACGCCAGTTTAGCTAGGTTAGAAAAGGATGGTAGACATTTCTAATGACACAATCGCGAGTCGAGCCCGAACGCAGTACCAAACAGTGAGTAGAGGAGTGAGGTCGCGCGCGCTGTACAAGGTAAGTTAACTTGATTGTTTTTCAACAATTTCATCTTATTTTTTAGTAAAATTGAATAGGTGTATAATATTATAGGCAAAACATAGAATTTTTGTATTTTTTTTGTGTAGTAATGTCTAATTAAAGAACGCTTTAAAATACTCGGCACGTGCATCACGCGATTCCAACTTCAAATAAAAATATAGTTTTGCATTTTTGTATGTGTGGGTTAATGGCGGACGATGTGAGTGGGGTAATCTCGAATGTCCGTAATTACCCCTAAACAATGAAATTATTATCTTTATTGTATAATTTTCGGCCAGCAGTCTGCTGTGATGGCCATCATTTATATAATGTTAAAACATGTCACATATTAATAAAATATCATCAAAATAATGTCATTATCAAAATAATATTATTTTCAAAACGAATAAAACTACTTAAATATATTTCAGATGCCACGAAATTACCAAAGAAAGACAGAGACCAAATACAAATTAGAAGACTTAAAAAAAGCCATTCAGGATGTCAAGGACAAAAAACTTTCAAAAGGAAAAGCAGCTATTATATTATATTCTGTCCCAAAAAGCACTATACATGACCATCTCAAGAAAGACATTATAAAGACCCCAAAAACTGGAAGAAAGGCTATATTTTCTGAGGGACAAGAAAAAGAATTAGAAGAACACATTTTCGATTGCAGTAAACTATTTTATGGTTTAACTATAGAGATGGTGCGGAAAATTGCTTTCAAATTTGCTGAAGTAAATAAATTAAAGCATAATTTTGACAAAATATCCCAAATGGCGGGAAAAGACTGGTTCTACGGATTCAAAAAAAGGCATCCTAACATTTCGCTACGTAAACCTGAATCTACATCTATTAATAGAATTACAGCTTTTAATGAAACGGAAGTGAAAATGTTCTTTAAAAACTTGGAAGCTTTACAAACAAAATATAAATTTGATGCTAATCGAATTTACAATATTGATGAAACGGGCATTTCCAATGTCCAGAAAAATTCTAGAATTCTAGCTCCAAAAGGCCAGAAGCAAGTCGGTATGGCAACAAGTGGTGAAAGAGGCACTACAACAACAGTTGTTTGCGCATTCAGTGCTTCAGGAAAGTATGTTCCCCCATTTTTCATTTTTAAGAGGAAGCGAATGAATGCTCATCTATTGCATGGAAGCAACGCTGATATGATAGCAGCAGTTAGCGATTCGGGTTGGATCAACGAGAACCTGTTCGTAGAGTAACCATTCTATCTCCTATACTAAGCCAACTGTTAAAGAACCTATTCTCCTTGTTTTAGACAACCATGAAAGTCATGTTAGCCTAGCATGCTATCTGCTTTGTCGTCAAAATGGAATAATACTGTTATCCCTTCCACCGCATACGTCACATCGTATGCAACCATTGGACTTAACATATTTTGGACCCCTTAAGACTGCATGCAACAGAGAATGTGATTTATATATGGCTTCAAATGTAGGCCGAAAAATTACACAGTATGAAATTGTCGAACTTTTTACTAAAGCTTTTAATCGCATCAGCAATTTAGAGAAAGCAGTAAATGGTTTCCGGGCAGCTGGTATTTGGCCATTGGATACAATTAAATTTGATGAACATTTCTTAGATGCGACATTACCTGATACACAGATACCATCGGCATCAAATGTACAAAGACCAGCGATACCTGATGTGCAGAGAACATCGACATTAAGTATGCAAAGAGCATTGACACCTGATGCACAGACCCTACCAATATCAAATGTGCATCAGACATCAATAACTCCCTTATCTGTGTTGAACGAGTCAATTCCACTTCAAGATATTGTCGTTGTTCCCCAACTGCCACAACCAAGAAGTATGCAAAATTCCAGAAAGAAACATTCAATCATAATAACTAGTACCCCTATGAAAGATGTTCTAGAGGAGAAAGAGAAAAAAAAGAAAACAAAAGAGATGACAGAAAATGATAAGACTGCAAGTACCACTAAAATTAAGAAAGGTGTGAAGAACCTTAAAACATTTGCAGATGACATGATGTCTCAAGACAGGCAAATACAGCGCAAGAAAAAGAAATTCGATAAAGATGCTACGGAGAATGATGAGAAGTTTTATTGTCTAATTTGCAATGAAAAGTATATCGATCCAATCACTGAAGATTGGATAATATGCTATCAATGTAAACTATGGGCCCACGAAAACTGCACGACTGGTGAAAGCACATCAAGAGGATTTCTCTGTGACTTCTGTGCCAATTAGACTATGTCCGTGATTACCCCGTGTGCTGTCCGTAATTACCCCACACGGTATGGGGTAATCCCGGACACCAAAGGTTTTGTTTTTTTGTTAGAATTTGATTTTATATTAAAAATTTATCTACGTTGATTACGAGAACTTAAGATTGATTAATTTATGTAAACATTAAGCAATAAATATCTTTTGTAACCTAATTTTGTTTTGTTTTATTTCAATTCTTCCTTAAGTGTTCGCAATTACCCCACTCTCCCCTACATATATTTTATTACGAGTTACCCGAGTTTCGACGTGCAATGTCTTTGACAAACTATTACGAGTTACTTTATTACGAGTTACCCGAGTTTCAACATGCAATGTCTTTGTCTTTATATTGGCACGGAGAGGACAGTTTTCATGTTTCTTACATGCAGCTGATCTGCTGGCTACCCCACTTGTGGGATGTGCCGTGAATGGTATGGTATGTCTTTGTCAAACTGTTTGACAAAGACATTGCATGTCGAAACTCGGGTATCTCGTAATAAAGTATATGTAAAACCTTTACTAATATATTATATTTATTATTTATGCAGCTGGTCTGCTGGCTACCCCACTTGTGGGATATGCCGTGATGGTATAGTAGTAGTAGTAGTAGTAAAATAAATATCAAAAAAAATTCAATAAGAAAATTTTACTTCTCAAATTCCGCGGTGAGGCTTGCCACCCATCCTGCATTTCTTAATTTTTTTGTTGGCATAAAGAAGATCGCTTGCATGTTTGTTTCATATAATATAAAAATTTAAATTACTATATTATAATATTAATATTATTTTATATAAAAATTTAAATAACCTCTAAACAAATTTATTTTATGTTTTTTTAGTTAGTAATTAAACACATTATCATCTTTAAATATTAATTCACTGTTTCTTTTGTTAAAGGGATAATACGGCTAACAACAAGAAATCTTTTTATTTCATGGAATGTCTTTTACTCCTTTGCAAAAAGTATTTTTATTTATGTTGGGACAAGTTGAGTGTCAATTTTAAGTAATTTCGTGAAAAAAATTCACCCGCATAGCATTAATTACACATATAAAAAAATAAAAGCACTTAAACAAAATCTGTTTAAAAGTTCGTCGGTAGTCACTTTTCTAAAAATTCGAGTGGGTATAAATTTAAAAGATAATATTGTTTTGAGGTGGTCAGATACCTGATGGCGAAATCTCGGACTTTTAACCAAGAGATCCCAAGTTCAATTTCACTTGTTGCCGATCTACTGCACCTTCACTAATTAAGAATGAATGCAGCGTTAAGATTCGCTTAAATATTGTTTGGACTTAATCCAACAAAATTGTTGATATTACTCAAGCATTGCCTAAATACTTGTAACTTTCCAAGAATGGATTCATTACATCCAAATGTGGGTTGAACATTAGTATTTACAAAGGGCTAGAGCTAAGCTCTTCAATCATAATATTTACTACAATTAACTGGGTCTAAATGAAAGTTAGCGAAGGTTGGAATTAGTGAGCTAAGTGAATATCATAAATTTCTTGAAACACACACCTTTCTTGGAATAACTTAAGCACGTAAAAGCTATTTATTAAATTTGATATTTAAAGAATAATACAAGAATCCCAAATACTGTCCTACATGGACTACCTGAGAGACGACACCCACCAGTAAGACCCCAAAAACGATGGAAGGACAGCTTGGCAGTGGGCCTCCATATCGCCAGAGGACCCTTCTGTATGAACAGAGCTTTGGGTCTACATAATAAAAGATAAAGAAGAATATAATAATACAGAAAATAAATAATTAACAAATGAATAAGAATGAGATATTTATGCAATTTCTTACAGGACTTTTTCTTAATTTACATTTCTGACATTTCTCTTATCATTATTGATATTATTTGTAACAACTACTATTCGTGATTATTAAAAGTAATCTGTTGTAGTTTTTATCTTATTTCTCTCTTGAGTTTTGATTTTTATTGTTTTTTTTACAATTCAATTAATTTTAATTGTTGCTTTGGATATTTGAAAAATGCCTGCGCAATCTGTTAATCAGTTGTAATACCATAAACGACTCAAAATTATACGAGGAAATTGGTAGCCGAATCTCGTAGAGACCCCGGTAAAGCACAGATCTACCACTCACTACTGTAAGTTTCCGAGTCTCATATTTAAGGCAAGTGGTTGCAAAATTACACGTATAAGACAATTAACATCTACAATGCAGTGATGTGGCATGTTACCCATTCTGAATGTATTTTTTTTTATTATTGGTCCGAAGAAAACAATCTGCATGTTTATTACATGGAGGTATTCCCCTGGCTTCCCCACTTGTGGAGTATACCTTGATGGTGTAGTATAAGTAGTATAGAACATGGGTAAACTGTAGTATTTATTAATATCAATATTCACATGAGATATCTTTTACATTATTTTATTGTACAAATATACTCAGATCAAAGACTCTTTACTCGACATAATATTCCCGTAGTTATTTCTATATGAAAATGTATTTTTATTATTTTTCATACTTAAAATAGTTTTCACGTTTTGGTTTTGATAAAATTGTCTTTGTGAAATATTCTATTTGTCGATACGATACTTCACGGCTCCCTTGTGAATTGCACGGAGATTCAAGAGATGGCACAACCTCTCAATACAGCAAGAGACTAGTTTTTCAAAAGTTTTTCAGTATGTAGTTACCTTCTTACTCGAGATTCCTCTGCAAATACTAATTCCAACTTTAATGGGTAAATGGTTATTCGCGAAAATGCATATCAATTTCAGGAATAAGGGATATAAAAATTTAATTTTTTTCCATCAATTTTCTTCGAAATATTAATGCTTAGGTATTCGTTAGTTTATACCAAAACGGCATTTCCGATAAGTGAAATAACCACTCAACTAACAAGTTCAGTTCAGCAAAATGGTATACTCGTATCACATCGCTGAACCGCAGATGTAAAATTTCATAAATATGATATACAAATACATTCCTCTTACATAGCACTAAAAAATTAACCGAAAACAGTAGAAGACTAATTACTTATTTATTACAATTTTCATATTACAGTTTTTTATTTCCCTCAAATAAAGGCCATTCGCTAAGTTTATGTTGCTCTGAATAGAAGCTTTGTTAAATTCGAATGATATTTTTAGAGAAAGCTCAATGAACGAATATCGATGAATAAAATTTTATCTGCCTTATTTTTCCATTCCGTCTTTTAAGAGGAACCGAGAACAAAAGAAAAATATTCCATCTTAGACAAGAATGGATTACAGGATGAAAAATATTCCCACTTATAGACGCTAGACAACCGTAGGAGATATATCTAATCTCCGTTTCGTTGATGCAAAACTCTCGGGAGTCGGGTATCCTTTGAAGATAGAAATAGCATTGCACACATCCATATCACTATATGTCCTTCGGGATGAAGAATTCAATTTTCATCTTCAAATAAAATATCACCATTGAGGCCTCTTGTGTATACATAGTTCGAGATTTGAAAACAAAAACCAAACCAGAGTAACACCTTATATAATACTAGAAAGTAATGGTGTTAGATACTTTGCTCTAAGAATCACGCGCTTTTCCTTAACTTCATTTAATGTTTTCGTTCTTTTGTCAATATCATATATTCTTTATTTATATTTCAAGATCTTGGCTGCTTTAAATGATGACTATGTAGGTATTACCTACAAGTATGGAAGGATTACAACACATTCGGTTATATAAAATACCTCAATAAATAAAAAATAAACATCAATTTTATATTAACTTCTATCAACTTGATGATTTTGCTTAATGATGGTTAAAAATGGAAAATTGTTGCACTTTATGTTTACAAATTATTTTTTTATAAATTTTAGGTAGTGTTTGCAAAAATATATTTGAATTATTATTATGTTAAAAAAATATGATTAAGAAACACTTATGAATTAGTAGACAATTGTTTCGTCTCTTATTTCACTCTCTAACTTGGTACCAAAGGGACCCTTAACATCCCTTTAGTACTGAAGAAAAATAATTTATGAATCTGTCTGTCTATACTTTTTGTCGTGATTTTTCAAAATTATTTTTTGTATTCTATGTTTATTGCTCCCTTTCTATTTTATTAAATATGAACCCAACCATCTTGCGGAGGATGTTGAAAAATAAAGAAAATATTAATACTTCTTAGCTAAATATCTTTTAATTTTGGTAATGTCTCAATATTACAGAGTGGACCCGAATGAGGACGGTGGATGACCATTTCAGCGTAACACAGGATAGGATGATTTTTGTCGGAGTGATCGTCAACGTCGGGGGGAACTGACATGGCACAAGAAGAAGAAGAATATCTCAGTAAGAGACAAAACAATTGTTCAATCATTCACTGAAATAAGTGTCTACAAAAAGTTAAGTGTTTTACGTCTTACCAAGATGAAAAATACAGAAAAAGTAACGGATTATATTAAAAAAGTCAATCTGTAATACGCCATTTCCTCATAATATAAGGCTGCCATATTTTAAATTTATTTTCTCAAAACACTGCAGAGCGTTTCTTCACTCTAAGAAAAATAATGTGTTTATACAAAGTAGTAAATAATAATGTATAAAGTACTTACCTAAAAACAGGCAAATTAATATCCAAAGAGGCGGCATTGATGATGGATGTTAATCTTGATGAAAACAAAACTGGAAAAACTTCTCTGTTAACTAGCAAACATCACAACGATTTTCACTCACACGGTAACGATTAACAATAAATAACAAAAAAATGTAATATCTACATTTAAATAATACTGCTGTTTAATGCAATATAAATTTAGTCACACATAGCACGATATTCAATTCGTCAGTAACATTTTTAGCACTAAATTCACAAGAGCAAATAGCATATGCAATCAATTTTTGATGAACACATGTTTTTATATTAAACTAACACTGAGAGCAATAAAATATTACTTATTTTGAAAGCAAATTTTGTCAAACGTATATTTAATTATTGATTTCAATGAAAGTTTGTGAAAGACTGTAGTATTTCAAATCAAAATTATGTATTAATTTGAATAAATATGTAGGTAGGTAGGTTGTTTTGTTTTTCTTCTTTACTTTCACGGCCATTCACCCGAAATCGAGTGAATTATGTATGAATTTGAATAAAACAAAATTATAAAGTAGATATGTCTACTAACCAAAACTAAGCTTAATTTTTTAACGGAACGAAAAATTTCAACAATTATTTAAATTTAATTTTACGAAATTTATTTTTGTCGTTAAAGTTAGAATAACATTTTTATCCAAAAGCTGAAGAATGTACATTTAACCGTTTTCATATTAATTACAGCATCTTTCAAATGACATTACTTTATGGTCTCATTAATTAAAATATCACAAACGGTAGCCCATTACATCTTTAATTAAAATTTAAAGGCCGAAAATGACATTATTATAATGTATTTTACAAAAAATTCCATCACATTTCCGTACAACGATTTATTTTAATATCTTTTTAATAATTTGTCTTTTAAGTAGAACGTCAAAATGAAAAATAAACTTTGAAACATAAATTCTTATTATTTTTATAAATATTTTGATTATTTCGGATATAATTTTTTTTTAAATTAAAAACTAATGAGGATCCAAGCTTATTTCTAAAATCCAGCTGAGATTCCGGTTAGATATCTGAAACAAAGAAAAATATGCGGTGAGTCTAATTTTCATATAATATCAATTCAATAATTTATATTCATTTAAAGGAAAGAACAGACGTGAAAAATTAAATTTTTGTTCATTTTTACTCTTTTTCTTTATACAATCACATGAGAAACTTGATGAATGTAGAGAAAGCGAAAGAAGTATGTAATGATAATTATGATGGCGTTCCGTTCTCTCTGCCTACCCCACCTGGGACACGGCGTGAGGGTATAATAATATATTTATTTTATTCTTTACTGTTTACCAACATTGGTTTCAATGTTACAAAATAAAACAGTGTCATAAAAATGTCAGTAATACAATTCATACTTTAAGGCATTCGTGAATGTGTGGGTCTCAAGATGCGATTTGCTATGTCAGCCGGATCCCCCGCCCACTGACGTGGTAGGGTCGGAGATGCCAACATCATAGTGGTGGCATAGTGGTACTAAACTAGAGAGAGTTGAAATATAAATAAATTGTCACCTAAACGGATAACTAGGAGCCCTTGGACTCCTGAAATATCCAACAAATAAAGTAATTTCAACATTATACAATTCAATGTACAGAGGGCGAGTTTTTCGCTAAATGCGATGTCTTCCAACTAGCCTACTAATATAGTAGGTATAGTAAATATCTACAATTGTAACGCAACCAGTAGCCAGCATGTAATAAACATGCAAGCTGTCCTTTCTGTGCCAATATAATTGAAGGCATTCAGGATGAGTAGAATACATACCTCATAACTGAATTTAAGAAATTCAATGTCTTATTCGCGATTTTTACAGTACAGATTTTCACATTTTACAGGAAACTTGTAGAAAAGTTTAAGAACTCTAAGTATATAATGTTTTTCGGCGATTCCACAGAGCGAAAGAAATTATATAAAAGCCGGTGAATTATTTAAACAGAACATTATGTTAATTTGATATTTATTCATGTTGTCCGTATAATATGTAACTTAATGTATTTAGGCCAACAATACGCCATTTAATGAAAATAAATTAATATTTGTTACTAGGTATACCCATTATACGTATGTACCTACTCGTATACATAATGTCGCTGCGTTATATTTGTGGTATCGTCCATGACTAAATATTGTTATTGCACACAGAAATCTGAGAAAAAATATGTCCAAGATTAATCACGGATGGGATTTGTACTACATAAATTAAGCCAAATTGATTGTTATATTTTGAAAATGAGATCTTCGTGGAACTGTTCGTAAATTAGAAGAACTGAAGCTAAATTGAGAATTAAGTGAAGCGGAAACGGATGATGGTAATTATAAGGGGAAGAAAAAGGGAATTTGTAGTCATAATCAAACTGGAATACAGATATTTGTATACCTTTGTACGCACAGTATTCAAAATAATGTGATTATATTATAAACTTTTGGAATTATTTAAACTACGGAAATATTTTGAATTTATTGCCTTTGAAAGAACTATATTTAAAAGTTGTTAGTATGATTTACCCGCATAATTACTTTATTTTAAATGTAACCATTAATAAATTGATTTATATTTTCATCACAAAAAACTGTCGTTTTTCACAATCTCTCCTTTTGATAAGCTAATGGATGATAGCCGAGAGAAAAATAAATACATTTTAATAAAACATTCCCTGGTAAGATAACGAAGACAAAGATTAAAAAATAAATAGATTATAATTATATAAAATTTAAACACATCTTTTGAAAATCGGAAATAAAAAATTGTCGACAAAATACTTGGTTACGATTTTACGTAGCATGAACGATTGTCAATATTTGCATAATGTAATAGGTACAATTAATATTATGATAAATGAAAATTATTTGATTTAAAATTGGTCGATGTCCGTTTGTTCCTTTAATTTAGGAGGCATAATTATTGTAAAATGGTACCTCCTCAGTCTAACAAATAATTATTTGGGTATGTATTCGTACCAGAAATGCTTTGAAATTCATAAAGGATTCATTAAACCATTGGTTTTGTGTGATGAAATTGTGCACCATGAATAATCAGTAGAAATGGATAGAGTAGTGGTAGATAATAAGAATTTATGTATAAAGGCATTGTCGATATTAGTTCTATACAATTCCCGAAGAGACTTCTGCGGTTTTGCCATTTTATTAGAAATCAAACCATTAGCATAGGTGTATGTATTGGGAAATTCCTCATTTTCCATTTACCGGAATTCCTTACTAAAGATTCGCACCAAAGTGTACAGTTTGCGTTTATTTAAACTCTTTATGGATTTAACCATTTAAAAAAATAAAATTTTAATTTGCACTATTGTGAAATAAACTTTTTATTAATAGTGCAAACAGACTGAATGGATAAAATAATATTAGTCATATATTTTCACTGAACTTTTCTCCTAAAGAGTAAATCGTAAAAATCATCAAATATTGACCAATACACTGTTAAATTAAATTGGATTTAGTCATTGAATCGTATTGACTAATATGTATATTTGTTTTATTCCGTGTTAACACTATAAATGTTCATTTTCACAAATATCGAGTAAAATAAAGAAAATTGTTTCGAGAGGCCTTTCTGAACTAGAAGAGATATTTTATTTAAACCTTATGCAGTACCAATAAAATGTTAGTAACTTTTCAATGATGATAGTGGATTGAATGAAAAAAAAAAAATATATTGAAACGGACAAAAAGTGCTTTTATAAATCTACTTCTTTCTTACTTTCAAAGCAATGGTATATCCGATATCGAGAGAATTATGAAAAACTTGCCACAGCAAAAATATTGATATTAAAGATATAAATAATATAAAATTGAGTACTTTCTCTGATACAGATATATTCATAGAATAATAATATAAATATATAGACCATATTCTTTTAGGTATATTGTACCTACAAACACAATTTCTTAGCTATCGCAGATGTTGTTCGATGTTCACATTACAATGTCACGGTATTATATTATAGGTATGTAGATGCAAACTGATATGTAGCATATAATATGATAATAATGAGATAATAATAATTATTTGGGAAGTTAATGTACAACCTCATAATATAATGATTATAGTTAATATTAAATCCGGCGGTTACGCAACGATCACCTCCCAAGCTAAATCTCGTGTCTAAATTGCCACAATTAAATTATACAACACGGGAGTTGGGAATACCTACGTACATATATTATAATTATACATTAATTATTTGTAAGGAGATACATATCTACTAAAATTGAGCACGCTTATATTTCTATAGAGTCCCCGATTCGAATAGAGCAACCATTTTTCCTGAACGATTTTAGTGTCCTGAAAAAAACAAGGATCTACTAATGTGTTGGTAAAACTACATCAATAATCGTTCATCATTCATGATCAATTGATAGTCTTATCAGCCGTGAAAAATTTATCATTTTTATGTTTCTTCTAGAAGTAATACTTGAAGACAGATAAATATTGTTTTTTTTTTATAACCATTAGGCAACACGTTTAAAACATTTAACATCTTCAATTCAGCGATGGAGTATGCCACCTATCCTGAATCTTTTATTTTTATGGCATAAACATCTAATGTTCATTATACGCAGTTAGTCCGCTGGCTACCCCACTTGAGAGATACGTCACGATGATGTAAATTTAGGTAGGAATTTAATATTTCCAAGAGAAAAGCTAAAGGCAAAGATAGTAGAAAATCTTTTCACTTTGTTTATACGAGTACATTCATTATATGAATGGGTGGAAAGTTATTACTATGAAGTAATTTGCATTAATGAATTTGACCGCATTATTATATTTTTAAATATATTCATCAGTTTTATTATTCGCTCAGGAGTTAAATCTGGACCTAGAATGAAATGCAAATAATCATTTCTGTACGGTATATGTTGAGAGTTAATTTAATTATTCCGTGAATATTAATTTTACTATAGTTAACATCATAATAGGTCAATATATTTAACAACGAAAGTATAATAAATTAGTAATACAATATTGGTTTAATAATGCAGCGAATTTTTTGCAAACTAAAAGATAATACAATATAAAATGTTCATCAAAGTCGACCGGTGTGGGGCGGAGGTAACGCTCTTGCCTTTGAGTCAAGTGGTCCCGGGTTCGATTCCCGGCCAGGGCAAAGTGAAGAATGACCTTTTTCAAATTGTCCTGGGTCTGAGTGTTACATGTATAATATGTGTTTAGTGCATTGTATATGTGTGTATCGTCGCTTTAGCACCCATAATAAAAGATTCATCTTAGTTTGGGACTAGCTCGATCTGTGTGAATTGTCTATGTGTGTTATGTTATGTTGTTAAAGTCATACATATGGTTATAGTATAATGAGGTAAAAAAATAAATTTTAAGCAAAATAGATATTATTGTCATTATTTCATACCACTTTTATTTAGTAACATTATTGAATTCCTTATTTAGAATATAACATAAAATGAACAGGAAATAATGAAAATTAGATCAAATAAACAATAAATGTTAAAGTTATAATAACAATTTAAATAAATTTATGTACAAAATGTAGAACACCAACATTATTCGAGTTCGAACAGTGCAATCATGAGAGATCACTGTTAGAGTTACAGGAACAAAACCTTAAGTATTTATAATAAACTTATCTGTTGGATGATAGTGTGACAACCTTCTGCTTAACATAATATGAGCCGGTCATCCACTCCTAGTACCCTGAGATTGCTTGACTGTCTTTTAGTTAACCATTCACAGATAATACCAAAGACACGATGATTATGATTGTGATGGAACCCAGACAAAATTTATCTTAATGTCTATCCTTCCTGGTACTGTGCTCTGTATTATAATTTATTTTATTTCCATTTTGAATAGTTGCTTGTTACTGTTGATCGATCTTACTGTTAATCGAACTCAAATATGAAAGTACACAAGAAATATCGTGAAATGCGGTTACACAAACAGCACGAAATTGACACATTATTCATTCTTGTTTAAACGATTTACTTATTTATTTATTTATTTATTGATACATCAACGGCCAACAGGCCTTTTAAAAGTAAGGTTGGCACAATACAAAACATAACAATAATAAACTTTTCTTAACTATACAAATTAGTTTAGACATAAATATTATCGAAAAGATGGTAACAAAATAAAAAAAAACCCTATCAAATAAAAAAACAGTAAAATTGGTGTGAGCAAGTGTAAGTATACACAATAACATGTTACTTAAATGAAATTGTAGAGGTCAAAAGAAAAGCAGAGATAGTACTTATACAAGTTAATAACTATGTTCAAGTTTATCCTGTCTACAAACGAATATCATGAAATACGCCAATATATATAATTTAGTTTACAAGTAAATACAAAACTAGTTGTGCTTTTGAAGAAAAGTCATTCATCAAGAATGTCGTTCAAAGGCCTTTACGGCTATACATCAAAAAAGGAATCTCATTATTTCACTTTCAGTAATGTGAAAGCTTTATATTGTTATTATGATTCAATGGAGAAACGTAATTTAATATTTATTGTTTTACTTTATTGTAAGAGTGATTATTTCAGTTTCAGTTAAGATCAACCATGATTTGTTGTAATGGACTGGACCGTTGGTTGACTCATATAATTGTAATGAGCTTATTTCGAAAAACAGTCTTTCTCGGAATAACCGGTTAATTTGACAAATATGTTAATATAATATATAACTTAGATTCCATTAATGTTTTCGTTATTTTTTGCATTTGAATAAGAACATTAGACACACACTTTCATATTATTTTTACACGTGTGATATGTATCAATATCTACTTCTTTTTAAATTCACAAACAGTCCGCAGTACTTTTAGGAAATTTTGGCCATGTACATATATTTTTCCAGATCACAGCTTTCTTGTCGATCTGTCTCATGCTAATTTTCTACATCATCCTCAAGTGGGTAAGAGTTTCGATTCTCTTCATAGAGTTCCTTCACAAAAATACTGATTTACTCAATCAACATATGACATACATTCCGACGTCTAACTAATGTGTACTTCTGCTTCCAATCAGAAGAGGATCAGAGATAGATAGCTATGTGGTTGGGACAGGTTATTATAAGTTAACTAACTGATTTACACGTGAATATGTTATTAGAAGTGAGTCTACCAACTGGTAAACGGACGGCGGCATTAACGTGGAGTTGATAAGCCGAAGCCGCTGCTGGCTGGGATGAACGAAGAGACAACGGACCAATTCGTGTCACTGCGGCCAAATATTTGGCACTGTATCAACTATTCCCTGTCCATACTCTACACCGCATTATTATTCGTATTAACATCAGTATTATTATTATAATATCAAACGATACTGAATGGTAACTGGTTAGACTGTTGTAGTTTGTATTATCAGTTCTGATTGTGGAAATTGGATATGAGTTTTGGAACGAACCATTCATAATGTAAGCTAAATTTATAAGAAATACACTTAAGTATGTCTTGTTCTTCTTATCCCAGCAAGGTTTTTGTGTCTTAGTAAATTTGGAAGCAAAAAACCCCGTTCTTTGCTTTATCCAGTATCTCTGGACGAAGTGACAATATTTTTTTTATTTTATTCTAATTATATTTATCATCAAGGCAACTCAATCACGCTTACGAACATGTAAAATAATGCTTCAAATTATCAAAGTACTTTATCAGATTATAATAAACCTAACTTCGCAACTTTGTATTCTAAATTCACGGTTAGCATATCTAAGTTATAATAATTTTAAATTGATTTAACACTTCTATAAACGTTTCCCTATGATAAATCAAAATGACATTTTTGAATTACGAGTACACACTATTTTCATTTTATGTCATGTAAACAGACATCAAATTTTAGTATTCATACACGTATCATCAAAAATATTTTTTAAAATATGTATCTGGGTTTTTGTGATAAGCCCAAATACAACTTTTTATACCTTTCACTAAAAGCTTAAAGCTTATTGTGTCGTAAAAGGGGAGTTTGCCGGCACCTGGTATCAAACCGCTCACGTCTTGTGCATGAGGCCAGACTCTACCTCCAAACCACTGAAGAACTCTTATCATTCTCGAACTCTTAATATTGATTCTTTAGGGATGTTTATAAGTACAATACTATATTAATTCATAAGTTTACAAAGCTCACAGCATATTACGTATTATCCGTAATTTCATGGTAGCAGCATATCATTTATTTTAGACCACACTTACTATGTCTTTATGGGTACCTTCCTAATACCATTATTCGGTCTCCTTCATGCCTTTAATATTTCCGACCAAGACCCCAATGCTCATTACATACAAAATTTGGTCTACATTAATCAAGAGGGATTGAGAAGCGTGTATGTATGATATTATGATGGGCATTAAAACTCTCTTGGTTAACAAAGTTATGGATTATGTGTTCGCAATGTAGTGGTTGTTCAAATCTGTACATTTATTCGTACTCGAGGCTTGAGATTGTCAAGGGTGACATTAATATATTTATTGTAATCACCAACAGAAAAGAAAGCAGAAATGAAGTCGTTAAAAGACACATCTGTCTTTTTTGTCGTTGCCTTAAACCAGATATCCCATAAAAATAACGTTAAATTACATTACATTTGAAAGTATTATTATTATTAAAGCTTTCCTCATAAAATACCCTGGAATTCTTTGTTTATTTCTGTAAGTGATTTTGAGAATAAAGTAAGTTATACCGTTTTTTTTATTCAATAAAACCAGAGTTGTACCTACCACTAATGGTAATTACTGAATAAAATTTAATCTATAATAGGAATATGAAAAAGCGAATAATGAATTAATTAAAAAAATATAAAAATATAAAGAACTATAAAAATATACTATAAAACCATATTTAATATAAAACACTGTATTACTTTCATCATGAACAATATTTGACTCAGAGTTCTTTCGGATAGACACGCATCATAAGTGAGTTTTTATTAGAATCTAAGTAGGCCTCTGAGTCAAATAATGTTCATTGTGAAAATAATACAGTATTTATTAATCTATTTTAATTCTATTAAAATGATTTGTCACAAAGTTATACCAAGTACTATTCAATGAAAACTATAATTTATTTAATTAATCATAATGTAGTATATTAATAAAATAGAAATATAATCAAAAGCCTGGGGCCCAACAGAACTGGAAAAATCCTATTTCAAGGCAAATATTTGGAATAATATTAACATCAAATATTTGTAAGTAGGCACCTACATAGAATAAATTCTCACTTTCTAAGTAAATATTATATTAAGTTTTAACTTAGCTTCTGGTAGTCAGAATATTTCAGTTTAGGTAGGTACCTATATACATAATATTAAAATACGTAATATTATCAGACTATTCTGAGAACAAGAATATGTATGTTATGTGAAAATATAAGTTATTTCACTTAGATAATAATATGAGATAAGTATGTTTGGTTGTAAGCTTTCAATATTAAGGTATTTACCTAAATAGGTACCTATGTATTTACAATTATAATAATTTATTAAACACAAATAATATTATCTTGGCGTGAATACAACTTAAACTGGGAGAGATTCCTTCCGATGCTGTCATGAGCTGTCATGATTAAGTTTTAGTTACTCGTATTTATTTTTGAAGAGCAATCACTGTGAAAGTTCGTCATAATTAAATATTTAGCAACCCGAAAAGCTTATAAAAAAATATAATACTTTATGTGAAAGATACAGTGCTTAAGTTTTATCAAATCAAATATTTAATGATTTAGAATCTTATCTGCATAGTAGGCTTTTGAAAATAGACTGTCTTGCCTCAGAACTACCAAATATTACACAAAAGCATAATACCTACAGTGGCGAGCTTTGGGCGTGACCAATTGGTGACGAGAGGCGATGTATAGGAGGGGGTGGATGCGACCTCTTGAGGAGGCCAAGACCCACGCCGGGCTGTAGCACTTAGATTGTCGTCACTAAGATTGTCAAATAAATAAAGACGATGAGAGCAAAAACTCCTGAAAACCGGTTTATGTCTAATAAAATCGCTTATCCCGTGGAGCACCCGGTAAAGAATTGGTCTCCCACTCTTCTCCATAAGTTTTCGAGTGTCCTGTAAAAGGCAGGTGTTCGAAAAAATAAGACATTTTACATCTTAAATTCGGCGATGAGGTTTGCCACCCATCCTGAATGTCTTAATTTTATATTGGCACGGAGAAGACAGCTTGCATGTTTATTATATGCAGCTGGTCTGCTGGCTACCCCACTTGTGGGATATGCCGTGATGGTATAGTAGTGATGGTATAGTAGTAAAATCGCTTAGAAATTTTATACAAAAGTGTTATTTTGAAACTAATTTATATGTAACTTCCACCAGCTTTTTTCGATCGGCAATGTGGACGAATCCGGAGCATGTGACTGTGGTGCAGCACAGACTATGCCACACTTGTTGGAGTGTCCATTGTGCCCTGTCACTTGCACTATGGAGGATATTTTTGACGCATCTCCACCTGCTGTGCGTTTTGCGCAGTACTGGAGATCATTTTGATCGGTTTTTTTCTGGGTTTCGACACGATAAATAAATAATAAGAAGAATGGAATATTATTATTAATTTGACGTTTCTATGATAAGATCCGCGTCGAGGGTAGCCCCTTGTTATGTGATAGCACCATTAGTCGTATGTAAAGTGTTGTACTTTGAGTGTTTAGCGAAATAATGTCTTGATTAGGTAATTAATGTCTGGCTTAAGTAGGTATCACAACATCTGGTATAAGTAAGTATGTATGTATGTTTGTTCTAGGTCGTATGTACCATCATTTGGTACATTATAGTAATGGGATGCGGTTACACGAACACAGTTCCTATATTACACTCAACTACTCCTACATACATATGGAACATTTTACGCAGTAGGGTAAATAGTAAAAAAAATGACAGCGGCAATGAAAAATACACAAAAAATGTGATGATAAGAACGTTTAAATTTCAAATTTCGTAAAATTTACTCTTTCTCTCTATCTATAAAGTATGACAAACATAAAAGAGTTTTCCTGTTTTGAAATTTGAAAATGTACCTATATGAAATGATTTAACATCACTTGTGAGACTTTCCTACAACCTACAACGTCTTCTATTCAGCGATAATATAAGTCATCTATCTTGAGTGTGTTAATTTAAATTGGCAAGAAGAGGATGACCCACGTGTTTGTTACATAGGGTTACCAATGTGCTGTAAATAATAAAATGAAAAAACGATAAATACATGTAAATTTTGTGAAGCGGTGTTTGCCGTGGTGTGATCGAGAAAAACTAATTGTGAAACTATTATCAGAAAATACTATCAAACTGAGGCATCTTCTAGTTCTTTCAGAAGCTCAACACCCTCTTTCGTTTCTTTTGGTATAAATATAGGGGCTGTAAAGTTCAAAATTTGGTATCCATAACACTAAATCCACTGACGATGATTTATAAATCATCATCATCATCATCTCGCCCTCGGGAGCACAGGGCAGAAACCAGGTTCCTCCATTCAGAGCGTCTCTGCGCCAATTGCGTCACCTCTTTCCACAACATTCCCTGCGCTCTGATATCGTTGTCATAGGAACGGTGTATTGTGAAAGAGGGACGCCCGGGTCGACGGAACCCTTGCGGACGGAAGAACAGTGCTCTTTTTGGCCAACTATCATTGGGCATTCTCAAAACATGTCCCAGCCAGGACCATCGTCTCTCCTGCATTACGGAGATTACAGGTCTCTGCTGGGTGCGTCGGCGCACAACATCATTTGTAACATGTTCATACCATTTGACATCCTAAATCCTTCTAAGACACTTGTTTTCAAAGCTGAGTATCTTCCGCTCTTGAGCCTTGGTTAAGTGCCAAGACTCACAGCCATATAGAACGATTGGGATTATGCACGCATTGAACAAGCGACATTTTGTCCTGATGTCTTCCAAATTTTGTTCATGTTATTGAAAACCCCGCTAGCAGCTCCTATGCGGATTGGTAATTCCGACCGGAGATCACCCTCTGGCGTTATGGTTGCTCCCAGGTACCTGAATTTGCTAGCCTGAGCTAATTCTAAAACAGGTAATGAATTCTGCCTTGATTGGATTACCTTTTCTATGCTTGAGATCTGAAATGTTCCCATGCTGGCGATGTATAAAATATTATATAATTGGTAGAAAACTACACTATTTACCCTAAAATTTTAACGTTTTATTTTTGTTAGGCATATCTCCGCGCTCATGTCTCAGATTATTCCAAGATTGTGGGAAAAGATAATTTACTTGAAATACTCACTACATAAGTAATATTATCATAATAATATGAAAATGATGTGGTGACATTGAATATTTAACTAAATAATATATGAATGTATATTATGGGACTTACAAGAGATTGTTACGTGTGTGTATGATAGTTGCAATTTGAATGGTTTGAAAATGAACGTTATGAAGACGAAAGTTCTTGTTTTTGAAAGAGAGAATGAAAAAACGATTTGCGAGATTAAAGTTGGTGATGAATGTCTGGAGCAAGTAAGTGAGTATGTATATTTGGGAAGTATGTTTACGAGGGATGGAAGATGCGATAGGGACATTGAAAGAAGGAAAGTGGCCGGTGCTAGAGTAAACGGTGCACTTCGACCCATTGTCAGCAATGACAATGTGTCGAACATGGCTAAAATGCTGGTGCACAATACCATTCTGGTACCGTCACTTACGTATGCAAGCGAGACATGGACGTGGTTGAAGAAGGACGAAAGTGGAATAAATGCAGTAGAGATGCGATCGTTGAGAAGAATGGTTGGTAAAACGCTGCGTGATAGAGTGAAGAATGAGGATATTAGAAGAATGAGCGGATGCAAGAAGACTGTTGTGGACAGAATGCGTGTAAATAAATTGAGATGGTTTGGTCATGTGGAACGAATGAAAGAGGAAAGAATGACAAAGAGGATATACTTATCTGAAAGAAAGGGTGTGAGGAAACGCGGGCGTCCGAGAACCACGTGGCTTGATCACGTGGATCAAATTCTCAAGGACGGCCGCGTGTTGAGTAAGAGGAACCGACGTGCGTGTATGAGGAACTGTATGAATGTGGAGGAAGCGAAGGAAGTGTGTAAAGATAGATCTGTTTGGCGTTCCGTTCTCTCTGCCTACCCCACTTGGGACACGGCGTGAGGGTATAGAATAGAATAGAATAGAATATTATGAAGTAATAGTGTGAATAGTTTCTACGAAGAAAATGTTTTACGAGCTAAATCACCACACAAATACTTAAGTTCCTACATATGTAGATGTTTCGTTCAAGTAGGTATGTTACTAATATAAGGTTTACAACTTTTCGATTTTCGAAGAGAAAACACTATGAAAGTTCATTTTAATTTATATAATAAGAAAATATACCTATATAAAAATAAAACACTGTAAACTTTTACTAAATTAAGTGTTTTATTTTTATAAGTATATATTTTCTTATTATCTTAATTAAAATGAACTTTCATAGTGTTTTCTCTTGAAGAATCGAAAAGTTGTAAACCTTATATTAGAAGTTAACAGTGTTTTATTTTTATATATATTTTCTTATTATCTAAATAAAAAAAAACTTATTGACGTTTTTAATGAACACCAAAAGAGGACATTAAAGGAAAACAACACCCTCTTGATAAGGCCTCTTCTTTTTTTCTTTATGTATCTTGTTGGGCCCCTCCCAAGTTGAGTTACATTTGTGAGAATGTGTACCTACTTAAATTGGGATGCCCGAAAAAACTCATTGGCGCTCCTTTCTTGACCTATAATTTTATGGAGCCAGGATATCCACCTTCCAACAACTCTTCGAACCTCTATATTGAGACGTGTTTTATTCCTTGATAAAGATGTAAAAGTTTATTAATATATACTCTCACTGCTGATACATTTTTTTTGTAGGTGATTTTATCTTTAATTCACAGTGTCGGTGTTTAGGCAGTGGAATTCCATAATGAAATTAAAAACAAAAATGTTTTTTATACCATATGTTAAGACAAAAGATGTCCCTCTCAATAAAAAAAACAAATTATAAAAAAACATTTGTTTTTTAATTTCATTCACGATTATTGCCTTTTTATTTATTGCCTTTGCGATAAACTCGCCCTCTATATATTGATTGTATCTTACTTGAATGTTTATCTTTTATGAAATTGTTTGTAATAAATGTAAAAAATGGATAAATAAATAAATAAATAAGTTTTATCTTCGAGAGATGTCTACTACTACTATACCATCACGGCATATCCCACAAGTGGGGTACAAGTTCGAGAGAAGTCAAGTCGGTATAAAAGCTGGTATAAAATATAATAATGACATTATTTACCATAAATTCACGAGACTACGTAATGCGTGTGACGCAGTGTAGCAGTGTAGTGAACTCATAGTTTAGTACAGTATAGCGAAAACTTAGTAGACGACAAATAGATTCGTCTTGTACGACAACATGACATTAAACTCAACTGATTTGTACGTAACATATTGTGTAGGTAAGTATAAACATTCAAGTTTGTATATTTTTCACTTTAGGAGAGTGGTTTATTGTATATAACATAACATAGACAATTCACACAGATCGAGCTAGTCCCAAACTAAGATGAATCTTGTATTATGGGTACTAACGCGACGTTAAACACATATACAATGCACTACACACATATACATGTAATACCCAGACCCAGGACAATTTGAAAAAGGTCATTCTTCACTTTGCCCTGGCCGGGAATCGAACCCGGGACCTCGTGACTCAAAGGCAAGAGCATTACCTCCGCGCTACACCGGCCGACGATATTTCTATCAACTAGTGTAATGACAGACAATACGGAGTGATTATAATATTTGAGACAATATTTATATATTTATTTATTACCTTTAGATTGTCGAAATAATAAATTTTGCAAAGCTATAAAGAAGGTATTTGCAAAACAAGATGGGTACATATTTACTTAATATACTTGATAGTAGAAGGTATTTGATAAGAAATAGTAGATAATATAATAAAAATAAGTCATATGTAAGGAGAAAACTGAAAAATATGCATTTTATATTATCGTTTTCCCTTCGATGTTTGTTTCTAGAACACAGAGAGGAAGCGACCTTTCTCCATTCAAAGCGATTCTCTAAAAAATGTTAATCTCGTTTTATTTTTTAATTTTCCCTTTGAATTTTCAATTTTCCCCAAATGTGAGTCAGCTGTGTGATTCACTGTCACAGTCAGAGACTTACCGAAGAGGTGAGTCAATTGGCGCAGCATTTTTCGTTCTATCATCATGTCAGAAATTTAATCCATTGTTATATTATTCCAAGAACTTTAAGGATAATTAATAGTTTGATAGGTATATCCAATCCAATCGTAAAAATTATGTATTTGGGTTAATAATAAAAACCCTCATAGATCATTAAAAAAAAACAATTCAATCGCCCTTCAACCCTCCTCCAGAAAACACTAAGTAGAAACTAGCCTCCTCTATTGAGAAAATCTATAAGGCATTTATGTTATATCTCATCATGATATTCCTCTCTCTCTGGTTTCAATCCTGCGATTGGTTTGCAACAATTATCTCTTTAATTTTTCTCCTCCACTCCTCCCCGTCTTGTGCGGTTCTTTTGAATTCTGCATATGATGAGCAGCGCATGTCCACCAACGGCGTGGGCGTCCCCTCGGTCAAACCCTCCATTACGGCATGCAAGAGGCCTTCTTGTCGTATTATTTGCCTAACCATTATATTTTCCTAATAATCTATAATGTCGTTGTTGTAAGAAAGGTGTATTGTGAAAAGAGACGTATAGGCCATGGGAAACCTTGTGGATGAAAATAGCGCTGCTCGTTTGATGTATATCTATGTATCAATATCCTAAAAGCATTTTATAAAATCATAATAATTCATTTTGAAATTGAAAATACTTTACTAGATATTTTATTTTATAAAATCTGAACGAACAAAATATGATATTTTCCATTTTTTTTTCAGAGTTAATTACAATAACGCGTGTTGACAGTATGTAGTAGGTGCCTACTTTGTAACATTTATTTCCTGTGATTGTTAACAATGATAATAATACTATATCTGCTTATTGACTGCGTTTTGCAACAAAGTGCTAAGCAACGGAATTAAAAATAAATGTATTTTGTTTAATAAAAATTAATAAAAAAAATTCATAAGTATGACAAATCAATAATACAAACAGTCTATAAATATAAAAAAAGAAATGAACTAATACATAAAAAAAACAATAACCTGAACAGGGTCATCTATCTACAGCTATATACAGTATATGCATTACTGAGTACCTACCTACTGTACTTGTCTATTTAATATTGTACCTTCTTTATCAACTACTTTTGTATACTTTTTCTAAATAATATTTTTGCACCTGCTGTTTACTGCTACTAAATAATATATATACCCTTCCATTTTATGAATACATATATGTATATATATTTTTTCTGTCTTTTAAACTTGTATTAGTGTTTATATTCTTTTTATCTGATTGTTTATACCAGTACTTACCTATTAGAAATTGATTGGTAGTACATATGTTATTTCTTTTTCTTTTTGTATACCTATTGTATTTCTCTTTATGCATTATTTCTCTTGACTGTTCCTTTTTATTTGTATTATTTGTAAAGGCTGATACAGCCGTTTATTATGTAAAATAAATAAATAAATAAATATCTAAATAATACAATTCAATATTATACTACTCATCGCGAATGTTTTAATTTTTCATTGGCACGGAAATGACAGCCTACGTATTTATTGAATGCAATTCTCTTCTATATTTCTCTCAAATGGTGTTACCGGAAGATTTATTGCATGTCAGGCATCCTATCCATGTTAATAATTAATGAATAATATATCCAATCAACGCGAATCTTCAATTCAACGATGGTGTACCACATTGTTGAATTGAAGATTTGTGTTGAATTACAGGTATCTTAGCTGATACAATATCAATTATTTATTTATTTATTCTCTACTCTACATTTACTACAAGCATTTTTTCACAAAAATATTATTTCTATCAGTATACTTTCTTTACTCATTCAATTGGAATCGCGTCTTGAGAGAACCTACTATCGCAAATAATAAACGCAATATCTTAACTAGCCCATTTTGTCGATTGATGTGATTTAGCACATTGTTATAAAAGACGCTCTTCATGCGCTTTTAAAAATACTTTAATTTCATATTCTGTTTTGTTGGTAAATGAACGGTTAAAATAAAAATTGCTTTAAAATAATTATCACACATCGGTTGCCAAGTCGAAAACAAACAATTTTCTCTTTGAAAAATGAAAATTAAACCTTACTGTTCCAAAAAAATAATTATAATATTAATTTAATTAACTTAATTTCCAAACTATTTATCGGAGAAAAACTACACTATGTCAGAAAGTCATTTTTAAAAGCTGTATTCGCTCAAAGTTAAGATAATAAATTTCATCCACTTAACACATGTTTTAAGAATGAAATTGCTATCAGAAACGATTGTGAGTCATTGCTTTTGCTTATTGTCTTAACCTTTTTTTATATATAATCATATTATAGAGTTGAGATAGAACTGTTTGATTACAGAGAAAATTTACTTGTTTTTATTTATTTATTGTGATTTTGAAAATTTTGAAATTTGATGCGGGTTAAAAAGTAATGATATATTTGAAACGGGATAGTGAGAATTACGTATGTTATGTTTTATATTAATTTATTCTTTTTAAACTCAGAGTAAAATATCAGATAACAAAAATTTCTAGTACATCTCATGAAAAAAACGGACACCACAATAAGTTTTAAAACATGTATATAAAAAATTTCCATCGTCTCACATTTCATGACTAATCATACACAATTACATACAAAATTTAACAAAAAATCGACCAAGTGTGGTTTCTCTTCGACTTGAAGAAATGCTAAAGCTCTTTCGAATACCTTATATCAAATTTTTACTCTTGTGTGTAAAATATTTTGGACCAATTTCAGGAAATATGAATAGTGAAATTAACACTTGACGACCCATTATACTAATGAATGATTAATATAAAATTCAAAAACATTTAGGTAGGTACTCAACTAACAATAAATTCTCTTTTAAATAATTATTATTTTCAAAATATTCACCATTTTTAACTGTACGGTAGGAAAATATTTGTATATAAAAGTATATAATTTTTGAAATATAATTCATAAAATTATATGAATATATTATTTTCAATTATTTAGCAAAAATTTGATTCATAATTTTAAGAAACTTTTCATTGTAATATAAAAAAAATAATTTACTGAGAGATAAGCAAAACTCCTATATATATATATATATATATATATACCTAAAGGTAACTTTAATTCTAATAATTAATTAACAACAACCTTTGTAATATATTTACGAACTTAACAGATAGCATCCAGTACAATCAATCCAATAAATCAATCCAATCAAATCAAGTCCATTCATAGTTAATGTTTATCAAAAACATGTTTTATATTTAGGCAGCGTAGTGATTTGATAAGCAATGAGCAAAAAGACAAGATTAGCAATTCAAGATAGACTTTTGAAAAATTATAACAAAGGAGCGACAAGTGTATTATGTAGTTAGAAGGCAATATATCAAATTAATTAATAAAATGGACAACTTTTTCAATACTTTTTTTATTTATTATTCATTGAATTATACTTATAAAAATAATATTTACATTTTTAAACATATTTCATATCAAAGAAAAAACACTGTTTTTTCACTATTGATTTAATACTCGAGCACATTCGTCAAGTTAGCTTGTAAAAAAAAATCTTGTATTAGTTGTCTTGAAAATGTCAAGCTAATTTGATGAAAGTGCTCGAGTATTAAATCAATAGTGAAAAGTGAAGTGTTTTTTCTCGGATATCAAATATGTTTAAATTGTCTTCACAATGTGAATACACAAACTCTAAATCATTTACATTTTTGAATATTTCAATATTTTTTTCTTTTATATTCATTTACTTTGTTGAACTAATAGGTAATAATAATTTTATCTAAACTTGTACTCGCTTCGGCGGTATATAATAATAGGTAATAATAATTTTATCTAAACTAATTAAAATATTAAAAAGAAAAGCTATTTTTATTTCACCATTAAGTAAACAATAAATAGAGCTTAGTGCTTTTACCAAGAAATTGGCATATTCATCCAATTTCAGTTCTAATAATTAGCTCTGAAAATGCCAAAAAAATTAAAACGAAATATATTTCAATAATTCCAAAATGTTGATTCACAATGTCAACAAAAAATAATAAAGAATTTGAACAGGTAGTTCATTCCATAAAATTCAGTGAGGCGAGTAAATACACATTAGTATGTATAAATGGCATACATAGAGAAAATGTAAGAGTACATGATAATATGTTTTGGCCCAGTTTCTTAAAGACGACATTGATCATAATTACTTGGAATTATCTTTACGACTTTGTTAAGAAAAACTTTGCCAACAGATGGTGAGTTACATGTTATTTTGCCTCATTGCAACATTTAACAGTTACATTATAACGTCGAACAAAACAAATTGAACAGGAAATTGTCATACTTATTACAAAATCACAGTATCTATGGGATATAATCCAACATTACACAGCAGTAATCACCCATTTAGAATGTTTTATTTTGTTTAGTGGTACTGATCATAATAATATCTCTACTAGATATAATTTCTCTGCTGGCTACTATAATTGTGGGAGATGCCGGGATGGTATGCATTGATAGAATTAAGATTTAATAAAAAAAAAATACAGTTATAGCACTCAGATTCCTTTTATTGTACGACAGATATGTGGTATTGTGTGGTATCTAGTTCTATGTTTAATAAGATACCTATGTCATCATCGTCACCCTAAACGCTCCTCTCGGGAGCACAGGGCAGAAACCAGCCTCCTCCATTCAGAGCGTCTTTGCGCCAATTGCGTCACCTCTTTCCACGACATTCCCTGCGCTCTGATAACGTTGTCATAGGAACGGTGTATTGTGAAAGAGGGACGCCCGGGACGACAGAACCCTTGCGGGCGGAAATACAGTGCTCTATTTGGCCAACTATCATTGAGCATTCTCAAAACAAGTCCCAGCCAGGACCATCGTCTCTTCTGTATTAAGGAAATTACAGGATACAAGATACCTATGTCGTGTTTTGTAAAAAAAAATATCGATAAGGAAAAATACAGGCGCACACAACTACGTTTAATTAATAGACTGTTCCAAATTATAGCATTATTTTGAAAGAATACCTAGAAGAGTTTTAATCATTTAGAAAATATTTTTTTTGAGACAAAACGTATAATGTGCTTAAACAGCAACATTTTGTAACAACAGAACGACTGACGAACTAGTGCATAATATAATTTAGTGCGTAATTAACATGCAAATATTGCCAATTTCAAGCGACAGAACATTACAGTCATGTCTTTATTTATAGATGTACCCTTCTCCCTACAAAGCTATTCCATATAAATATTGAGTGTACATAGGTACATCTTTACCTTTGGGGACTTAAATGTGAGCAAAAACCACAAACCATAAGTTACCTAAGAACTGAAAACGGTAAGATCTTTAGAAATACCATTAGGATAAACCATAAATAAGTACATAGTTATTAATGTGTAGGTGTTCAGAATACTGAAGGTACTTTAACCCATTTACTTCTCCGCTGTAAATACAAGTTTTATTGACATTTTCCAACAAGCGACATTCTTTGATCTTTTTATAGTTTTTAATCTTCAGTTAAAAGAAAAAATGTAATAAAAATCCTTTGCTATGTACACAAAAGATTTTCTATAAGTTAAACGAAAATCTTCAGCACAATATAATGTATATGTGTGGAAGTTTTCGTATTTCACTGGATTTTTCCAGTTTCATACGAAAAGCAACAAAAATCTTCGCATATACCTATATTAATTTTTTTTCGTTTTTTTTTTATAAAAATGCTTAAACTTAAGTGAACAATAGATACTTTTGAACAAAATTCATTGCTTTTTTTATTGTCGAGGTATTTTAATGGAAGTTCAGTTATAAAGGATAATATTATTAATATTTTATTAATTTTGTATTACAATTTTACAACAAATTTGTACTGGGATAACAGTCTTTAACAAAACGTAAGTTTATGGGAATATTTCTACTGTTTTTATTGTATATTGTGTAAACCTTACCTTTCATATTAAAGGTAATGTGCCGCTGGTAAATAAATAAATAAATAAATAAGAGTTGAATTATGAATAGAAATTAACACAATCGATACGACTAATGAAACATTTTTACAAAAATTTCATTAAACTTCAAGTCCCAAATTCATCATGCTTCAGGAAGGTAGATATTATGTATTTAACATACATAATATATTGATTTCCCCGTGTGCTTTTGGAGAAGCTATTTAGTAAGTATTATAATACAGGTAGATACATTAGTTGATATGTTGCCAGATGGCTTGATTTATAGCAGATCTCGTGGTCTGGCGATTTCATTTAGAAGTATGTTCTCATAGTAATATCTACTAGTACTAATACTAGTAACGGCTAAAGCACAACGTATAATTTGTAAGGTGTTGTGTAACAATGTATCGAACCAAAAATCGAATAAAACATTTAGTGTTATGAATCAAAACTTAAAATGGTATTTTTTTGTGAAACAATTTTCTTTCATTGCACTACAAACATTCGAATAATAATGAATTTCATTTTTTTAAGTAGTAAATTGACCCACGGAGTACTCTGCAAAGAATAGATCTCTCACTCTTCGCCATAAAATTTTGAGTGTGCCTTAAACGACAAGTGTTAGTAAAAAAACGACATTTTGTATCCCACATTCAGCGATGAGATAAGTAAGACACCCATCCTGAACATTGAATTTGTTTAAATAAAATACAAATTTATTATCTTCAACTATATTGATTTTTATTGAGAGAGATGTACTGTACATATTTTGTCTTTCAAAAACATTTGTTAATCTTATGACATCTCTCCCAAAAAATATCAATACAGTAGAATGTGGACATGTGTCTTCTGTGCTTTATACCATCGATATTTTGTCTTTCAAGAACATTTGTTAATCTTATGAAATCTCTCCCAAAAAATATCAATACAGTAGAAGAAAACATTTATTTTAATTTCATCGTGGAATTCTACTCCCGACACAATGAATATTTACTTTTTATTGGCACAGAGAGGACAGCTTGCATTTTCATTGCATACGGCTGGTAAACTGGGTAGATATGCTGTAGGTAACGATGAAGTAATTGTAATAGTAATAATTGGAGTGTAATAGACAATAATATTGAAATTACAATAATATTTAAATAATCAAATTTCATGTGTCAAAGTTAAAGTATGAATTTTATAAATTCATTGTAAAAAAATGTGTTTTTTGATATATTAAATATCTTATGTAATTAAAGTTGACTCAACACAAAACAACATTATCTCAGATTAGGTCTGGTATGGCTTGATGCATTATTGTACAACACGATTTATTTTATCAAACTATTTGCGACTACGTAATGATATCATTCACTGTAAAATACAGGTGCATCCCTCTACTACGTAATATATTATATTATATCCTTGCATATAACTTACTTGACAAAATACCTTTACAATATATTAAGTCATTATGTATGCACTATATAGGTAAACAACGTGTTTTCAGACTTATATTAAATCTGCTAGCTAAAAACAAATAATTTACTTTAATAAATCAAATGTTTTTGTGTTAAGACTTTGGAAATTCATTATAATTAAAATGATTTTAAAATGATTGCTCCCCCACCTTCAAACTCCCCCCCACCCCTAGTATAAGTTAGTAATAGAAAACAGACTCACTTCATATGAACTTAAACTAATCCTTCTGATGATGCCAAGTAGAAGCCTTGGCGAAAACGTTTGAGGTGAATAAATTTAATTTGGAAATTATTCAGTGGTCTAAAATCATTTTAATTTACTTTAATTTTGTATCGTCAAAACGGTTGAACATAAATCTAGTTAGGTACAATTTAAATATTAAAAAAGAATTAAGTTGCAAAATGTTAAATATTTTGTTTTTTTTTAATTGATTGTACTATAAAAATTAATACAAACCAATCAATTACATCAATACTAAATTAACTCAAACTCTTTCATTTATTCATATGTACAATCCGAGCATTTCCCACAAGTGGGATAGTCAACAGAATACCTGTGTGTAATAAACAAACAAGTCATCTTCACTACAAATAATATGTCATTCTATTTCATAGATATTTTTCATCACCAATACAGCATTCCTATTCTTAACTTTTATTTGCATGGAGAGAACGACTTGTTTATTATCAACATGTAGTTGGTCTACTGGCTACCCCATTATTGGTAAATGCTGTGAAGAGCAGGAGGACAAAACAAAAATACTGTAGGATATACCGTTATTGTAAATTTAAAATATCCTTTGTGATAATTTCAAATTAATTATAGTATATATTCTTTTCGTTAATATTTTATCAACTCTATTTCTATTTTTCCTCAAGGCATCTATTTGTTTGCGAGTTTTTAATATTTAATTAAAATAATAATATATAAGGTTTAGAATGAGAACAAAAGTAGCACCTATTTCATATTGCAGGTAGGTATATCTCGTATAAATATCTTATAAATACCATCACATTGATACATTGCACGTGTTAGCAAATTAATATAGTAAGTCTAGCCTAAAAAAGAAGGTAGAAAAAAATATATGTAACAAATGTAGACCATAAGTGCCTGAAGAAGAAAATATACGTAATTATATAGAAAGGTATGTACATACTATGTATGTGCACTAAATGAGACTCGTATATTGGAATTATAGAGGACAAATTATCATGTCTAGTTACCATGGTACAGACAGTCCAATCTATTGTCCAATCGTATTGCATTTTGGTTTGTAGTTGTTGGACGACGTTAATTAATGTCTGCGTCGTGACTTAATCCCAAAATCGACTGCAAAACGTTACTCAAAATTTATTGTACGCATAAAGCTCTCTTACAAAATATTATGATGCGGTTTATCCACACTTTAATTACTTGTATAAAACTTTTCAAAGTTGTTACTCTATAAGTAGGATTGGCGGACATTTAAGATAATTTTTTTTGTCATTACAAAGTAAATGCAAAGATTAATGATTGTACTGTGAACTTCTGAGGCTTGTAATTGAAATCATTACTTAAAGTTCAAAATATGAAATGTGTAAAATCTAGCTATCTTAATCAATTCGACAACTTTCAAAAGTGGAAAAGTCTGTGGGATTACTGCGAGTGATAAGCATACATGTCACCTTCTGTGTGCTTTTATTCATCATTCACGGCATCTTCCGTAATGAGGGCAGGCAGTATAATTCCTCCACACAATGAACTTGCAAGCATTCCTCTCTATGCTGCAAAAAGATTAAGATATGAATTTGTATAACAGAAAAAATATATTAAGGGTTTTGTTACAATTCTCATTGTTTAGTTTAGTACATAGGACAAAGTTCAATGTATGATATTATATATTACTTTGTAGTATTCAAAAAACAGTTTTTTAGATCATACTGGGAGATGTATGACATCCTGAAAAACAATACGAGAACCGCCGTTAGTAGAGGTAAAAATATGAAAGATTTGTAGACAAATAAAAATTGTGTTAAAATTGCGTTTCTTTTATAATAAATGTTTCATTGCATAATACGGGTACATAAGTAATAAGCTAAAATAACAAATCTCTATCATCACCCAAAATGATTCATCTCCAACGAAACCGACAAAAAAATAATTAATTCTTTTTTTGAATGCGAAAGAATCATAGCTATCATTTGTCTTTCTGACAGTTTGAATATAATAATTCTAAAACATAGGTAGCTTTTTCTCGCTGCTACAATAGACAACTGCTTTTTCAAACTTTCTTCAATACGGAAATTAAATTCAGTCAGCGAATTCATTTCAATCGTATTCGTGAAGAAATATTTCTTAAATATCATAACAGAAATGCAATTTATTTATGTATCTTTGACAACATATTTATCATCTAGCTAAAAAACCCATCTTTGTATTCACGAAATAAATATAAAGTGATGCAGCGAATTTAAAAACTTATATATTTATTTGTGTAGAAGATAATTGAAATATCTCTTATTGTACGTGTGACTGAATTTTCAAGATTTTGATTTCCTATTGAACGGATTGATATCAGAGCGCACAGAATGTCGTGGGAAGAGGTGACGCAATTGGCACAGAGACGCTCTGAATGGAGGAGGCCGGTTTCTGCCCTGTGCTACCGAGAGGAGCGTTGAGGGCGATGACGACGATGACGATTGAACGGATTGATTAGCAGTTATTTTGTTAGCAGACTCAAATATTTATAGCTTAGCAAGAATTTTTATACAAAACGATGATCTTAAATAAATAAAACTTAATTGGCGGAATATAGTATCCCGTGGAGCACCCGGTAAAGAATTGGTCTCCCACTCTTCTCCGTAAGTTTTCGAGTGTCCTGTAAAAGGCAGGTGTTCGAAAAAATTAAGACATTGTACACCTTAAATTCAGCGATGAGATTTGCCACCCATCCTGAATGTCTTGATTTTATATTGGCACGAAGAGGACAGCTTCCATGTTTCTTACATGCAGCTGGTCTGCTGGCTACCCCACTTGTGGGATATGCCGTGATGGTATAGTAGTATAGTAGTAGTAGTATACCAAAAGGCAGGCTTTGCGCATATATACGATTTTTTCCAACCAATCCGGATGTGTCTTTTGTTATCTTTTGTCGAATAAGCGATAGTCTATTGTACGAGAATGTATTGCGGTATTTTTTTTACCTATAATATGATCTGACACTACATTTTCATATCAAAGAACTAAATACTTCGTCACAGATTCTAAAAATATTTCCTTGCGCTGTCACATTTACATACATTTCAATTCTTTTCGGTTAGGTTTGGACAGGTGATTTCCTCAGTTATAATCGGTTGTGTGTCTAATTTATTTTAACACTAGAAAAAATATCATCTTTGTTCCATACTCTGTTACCAAATTTATCTTTCGCGAAAGTGTTTTTACATGAAAATATAATGTAGATTTATCAGTAGAGACTTAAATATTATTTTTATAAATTTCTGGAAATTAGTATTTTCCTTTCAGAGCGATTTTCCATCAAAAGAGTAGACTTTGATCTGCAATTTTCTGATATCTTCAATAATAAGAAATTTCTAGGTAGTTATGTATAATTTTTTTTTAATAAATTATTCCTTAAAACATTTACGACTAGTCATTTCTCCGTAACCATTGATACTTAGATGATTCTATATAGGGATATTTTTTTCTCTCTTTATTTGCTATCTGATATTCCTCTTTGCTTCATAAACAATGATCGCTTAAATATCTGATTATCTATATTAAAATGATTTTGATGTACTCCAAATTCTGAGAGTTTTGAAATAAAAGTAAATATATATCATTATTTTTAATATCAAAAGAAGAAATAATTGGTACGTCGGTAGATAACAAGTAAAATTGCTAATAAGTTATTTTATAATAATTTATTTTATTTTTACACATTTACGGCGTTAACCTTTGACATGTCAACAATCATAATAAAAAAAAAACAACATAGTGTATGAAATCAAGATTAGTCATACAGGTAAAATCAGTGTCAGTGAAACAATTGTCATATTTATATGTCAATCAAAAATATTCAAATAAGTCACTGTAAATAAAGAATTTATATATACCTATAGTCATACAGCCAAAATAGGTATAAGCGAGATAATTATTATAAATGCCAATCAATAATAATTATCGAATTATTTCTATGATTCAAACAAACAAAACACTTAAAGCACTAATTATTTCTACGGTATGGTCTTTAATTCTTGTTCAAACTGTAATGGATTACGAACAGTACACACGCAGTACATAGGGTGACTGTCCTCGTAATTATTTATGGTGAAAGCTCTTTTATATTATAAATCTGAATGCTCCAAATATCTACGCAATTTATTTTCACACATGCGGTAAACAAAACTAAGTACCTACCATTTCACATAGCAACTGCCGAGATAAAAGATTGATAAAAACTATGGATTAACGATAAGTTTACTTAAACGTACGTTCGTTGAATTAAAAATAAATAATCTAGTGATAATACTGAAAGATCAGTCAATTTCTATTCTTCTTCTTAGGTTCTAACCTTATTAGCTAATAATTAAAGACAGAAGTGGAGTGAATTGTTATGTGACATTAATTAAGGAAACAGATATATGGGCTTAAAGTATTGATAACATTGACACATAGTACAACATAACATTTTCATTTACTGTCAAACTTCTCTGATATTGTTTGTATGTTATTTTTTAATTTACGTGATGGAGCAGTTCAAAACATTTGTTTGCATAAAAAAAATCGACTTAAACTTCCGTCCACAGATTTGAATGTTGTTATTTTGGAAGAGGCTTTTGTTATTTGCTGTGTTTAATGTCTGATAGAAAGTCTTGCATATGTTTGTATAGGTAAACGCATGTAGTTGATGGATAGACTAATAACTCTCTTCTTGAGAATGGGGTTCATATGGTTAAAACGTGCGGTTTTCGAATGTCTGTTTCTCCATTAATTGCCTATCAATAGATTATCCGAGACCACTATACCAGCAACAACCTCAAATATAATTATGAAATACATATTTTGTTAGAAACAAACACTTTGAAATTGTAACATTATATCACAAGTCAAAATGAAGGGTTACAGATTTCAATATTTAACTGAAGTACAATCATTTTTAATACTTTATTTGATCTGTAGCGCTCAAAAAGGATCAAGTACCAAGTTAAATTAATTCCAAAGAAATTCTAATTTAATTTAATTCAAGCTTTTGAAGTCATGAGGATTTCGTGGAAAGGACGAAAACAATAGGCGGCAGTTGTAATTAGTAATGATAATTTAAATAACAGGAATCACTCAAAAAGGTTCGGGGCGAAGATAAAAAAAACAATAGAATTCAACACCTTAATAAAATATAACTTTGTGCTTCTAGTACTTTAAGTAAAAGTCTGTGACTATTTAAAAACAAACTATTTGTGTATTTTATTTATATATGTTTATTTTGTATAACTCCATATTAATTGTTAATGAAACAATAATCTGGAAAGTTTTATTATGAAATTTTACTTTAGTTATTAAGGTTGAGAAAAAATAGAATGTGGCTTACCGTCTCTTCGAAGATTTAATTACAAACATGGACAAAGGATAGTATATTTTACAAATCCTTAGTAAGCATAAAATAATGAAACGGCATTTTATTAGTTACAAATAAAAATGTGATTCAAAATTTTACTTATTTCTTTATTTTAGTGACCTAGATTTTACCATCAGAATAATATTTTTACTATTTTTTAATAGATGTGGAGTTTTACAAAGTAAATATTAATAAAATAGGTACTCTAAAATAGGAATATATTTTCAAGTTAGTTGGTACAAATGGCACCTTTGTAATAAACGCGCCTTCTGTAAGTACATTACTTGTTATAAATCTGAATGTATGTTTGTTTATGATATTAATTTTAAATAAACAATGTTGTTAAAAAATAATTAAATAAATAAAAACATATTTTCTAAAATAAATCTTTCTTTGACTGACTAACCATTTTTTCCATTATACTGTACGTATTGTATTTTTATTCAACTATATTACTTGAAAGGCCATATGTAATCATTTCATTCACGAGTGACGAAGGATATAGTTTTTTTTCATATAATAAATTAACCTATTCTTCAAGAACCTTCACTTTAAAATTGGTACACGAAAATTCCTTTACGATACACACGTTTTCATCTGATGTAAGTACCAGGTGCCTACACATAAAAATGCGTAGCTGACTACTAGTTTGGTCACGATTTACTTAGGACACGTTTGTTCTACGAAACAATAGAGAGCCTGTACCAACATACTACTATAATGAAAAGTATTAACACTATGGTAATAATGTACCTATTTAGTACAAAGAAAGGTGCTGATACTTAGAAGCGGTCAGACAAAGAAATTATTATGTTATTTGCATAGTAGGTACATATTATTTAACATAAGGTACGAAACGTTATTATCTAGGAATGAACGAATATGTACTAATTAATTTTACTTTGATTCACGCTGATTATTCAAATGAGATAATTATATTTTAAAAAAATGAATAGAACGCAAGAAATAATAAAATTATAATTAAATTATGTCAAATCTAACATTAATCCTTTTATGTAATACATCAGAAATTAAAAGGTAATTGTGTATGCAAGCGAGACATGGACGTGGCTGAAGAAGGAAGAAAGTGGAATAAATGCAGTGGAGATGCGATCGTTGAGAAGAATGGTTGGTAAAACGCTGCGTGATAGAGTGAAGAATGAGGATGTTAGAAGAATGAGCGGATGCAAGAAGACTGTTGTGGACAGAATGCGTGTAAATAAATTGAGATGGTTTGGTCATGTGGAACGAATGAAAGAGGAAAGAATGACAAAGAGGATATACTTGTCTGAAAGAAAGGGTGTGAGGAAGCGCGGACGTCCGAGAACCACGTGGCTTGATCACGTGGATCAAATTCTCAAGGACGGCCGCGTGTTGAGTAAGAGGAATCGACGTGCGTGTATGAGAAACTGTATGAATGTGGAGGAAGCGAAGGAAGTGTGTAAAGATAGATCTGTTTGGCGTTCCGTTCTCTCTGCCTACCCCACTTGGGATACGGCGTGAGGGTATAGTATATGTAGTATAGTATAGTATATTAAAAAGTCTCTTCTTTTGTTCTTTTTCTATTAAAGTTGAATGGTCGTTGAGTGATTTTGGTTCTTCTATTCATTCCATCGTACAACGTCTTTGTCTATTTCTCAAATTTAAGACATTTTGCATGGAATACCACGTTGCTAAATCTAAGATTTTAATCATTTTATTTGTGATGCTTTTCGTATATCCGCTCCTACAGAACAATCGAAAAAGAAAAAAGAGTGAGAATCCTTTACTGAGAACTTCACGGAGCATACTGTAAAAGCACCCCTTTAGTTTATTATCTTTGACTCCTACACTAAAACACTCGAAGAAACAGAAATATTAAAACTGACTTTACAAGGTCTTTTAAAATAACAAAATACTTATCTGCTTGAAGGAGTTTCTTATGTTGATAATCATCAAAATATTATTTTGAAATAAGACGGATAGAAAAAAATAAGTCTCTTATATAATATATTTGTATTTCACAAGCGTCTGTTTCGAGTATTTTTTATAAAACTAAATATTCTTGCTCACTCTTCTATGCTAAGCTGATTAACTGAATAAAAAATCTTCTTAGCAGATTAACAACTGAATAAAGTAATATCTTTGAATAATAAACTTTTAAATAATATTATGAATTAAATATCACCCTTTCATCGAAAGCGTCGTGAAGACTTCTAATATAATAATAATAACAACAAAGCGAGTACCGGTTTTATTTATAAATTTGTCTCAACCTTATTATTATCGTAAAGATATCTGTCAGAGATTACTTTATACGTAGGAGATTATTTATATAGTATGAAGGATAGGCGAGACTGATAAATTATTGTAATATTATTCATAATACTGAAAACAACATTATAACGAAGCCACAACTGAAAACAGAGGGTTTGAATAAAGAAGAAGGGGTTGCTTGTAATTAGTTTTACGGTCACTTGAGGGATGAAACATAATTTAATTACATCAGAACAAAAATTTATCAGTACGTTATAAAAGGTGCAATTTTATCTATTCACAGTGTCGGTGTTTAGGTGGTAGAATTCCATAGCGAAATAAATTAAACAAATGTTTTATTCTACTATTCGATTTATTTCCAACCATCCTTTACACGAGACTTGTATCTATAAGGAGAATGTTAAGATTTAAGTTTTTATCAAATATTTTTTATTTTATAATTATTCAAGTCTTGAAGAGCTAGTCAATGGTGCAAGTCCACTGAAATCGTGATAGTGTATTTTAAATTAATGTTACAAATAAACATAGCAATTCAAGTTTAAATAATTTATTAATTGTATCGGCATTAACTTTGTAATACATCAGGTGCTGATCTATACTGTATAGATCAGCACCTTATGATGCGAACTTGGAGTCCGCGAAACCGGTCGTGCGTTAGTCTTACTCCACAGTTACGTAAAACAAAATAATAAATATTTATTTTATTCTATTTGATAGTTTAAATAATTTATTTAGAAAATAAATAAAATTTACGAGAGAGAGACGTCTTTCGTCTTGTTAGGACGTTGTTAATCAAGATTGTTTTATTTATTTTGCTATTTTATCATAATAATAGTGAAAAGATTTAAGAGAGAAATATTATCACATATCAGAATAGAGTATAATATACACTTCTTGAGATTTTATAGAATACTTTGTACTTTTCACTTTTTTCACACAAAAATCTAATTTTTGATTTTTGATTCGCGGTTTCCATCTCACGCTTTGATATCATGGCAATCTGAATAGATGATTTATTCCGGCACTAGGCTGATTATGTGTGATCATGATTGATAATATTTGCAGAACATTGTTTTTATTTATTATGTGTGTTTGTACAATTATGTTATTATGTTCTGTCAATAAAGTTTTATTATTATTATAATAATGTAAGCTTTTGCACATGTGTATTTTTAGAAAGTGTGAGTAGTGATTTAGCTATCATTATTTTCTATTTATTTTGAGACAAACAATAATATATTATATATAAAATTTTGATTATAAATAAATAAGTTGATACTTATTATCCCGTGGAGCACCCGGTAAAGAATTGGTCTCCCACTCTTCTGCGTAAGTTTTCGAGTCTCCTGTAAAAGGCAGGTGTTCGAAAAAAATAAGACATTTTACATCTTAAATTCAGCGATGAGGCTTGCCACCCATCCTGAATGTCTTGATTTTATATTGGCACGAAGAGGACAGTTTGCATGTTTCTTACGTGCAGCTGATCTGCTGGCTACCCCACTCGTGGGATATGCCGTGATGGTATAGTAGTAGTAGTAAGTTGATACCGAAATTTGTCGCATTGTGATAAAGTACAAAGTTTACTTGATGTCAAAGAGAAATTAACAGTTTTTCAAAAGACCTATTTTCATTCCCTAAAGTTTTTCAGGCTGAAGCAGCATTATTTCCACTGAAAGGAAACAAACATTAATGAAAATGATGCCTTCGGTATAATATATGAAGGTGATTACCTTGGAGCTTATATATCACTTTGCTTTTTCCTAGCATACTTGAAAATCCCACGTCAAAACAACCACTCACGAAAACCTTATTACGTAGGTAATTTTAGAGAAAAAGAAATATTGTAATTATGATTTATTATTAAAACCAACAGTGATGAATAAAGCAATTTTTCTACGTTACATTAAGTCTACTTTGATATAATGAAAGTAAGTAAGAAATATTTAAATACATATATTACTATCGTTCAACTTCAGAAACTTCTACGGAGGTTCACTCTATACAATACAATGAATAATCGCAATAAAAGTAAAATTCAAACGAATCTATGGATGAGTAACAACAACATTAATTTTATTACATAAAACTCTTTTAGTAAAAGTTGTATTCTTGTGCACTAGTGTAAGTAAATGGGCCCGAAAATGGAAAATGTATAGTGGGTGCAAAACAGATGTTCATTTTATATTATAAAAGATGATAAAACAATAATATTATCCAAGTAAATTTAATTTAAACTAATATTCTAAAGTTATAAAGATAACTTGATAAGATCATCAACTTTAGCGATAACAGGTTTAATGTAAGTGTAAGACAGTAAAAAAAATATAAGTTATTCGAAATAAAAATGTAAAATTTTAGGATAATGATAAATTTTAGGATGTAAAATCAAGTTATCATACGAGTTTGTCTAGCTTTGTGTGTGAAAAAAGAGCAAATTCATATTAAAAAAAAATCCGGTGCTGCAATGATATGACAGTGCTGAAAGAAAAATAAATTATTATATTTCCTCGATATTCTCAAACGGAAATTAGAAGTTGAAACGGATTGAAAGAAAAAATAATACAGTGTAAAAAATAGGTTAATATTATTTTTCAGTAATATTTCTTCAAAAGGCAGGGTCAGTATGAAATATGGAATAAAGTCAGCAGTTTTTTGATCTCTATAAAAAAAATGTGGTACATGTACGATCACACTTAACGTTATGGAGGTGATGTTAAAAGAAGGAGAACTTTTACACTTCTGTAGGCCTAGTCAAAACACATTTAAGCGTTACGTTTTCGTTTCGTTTTCGTTCAAACGTTGACGAAGTTGCGAGAACGCGTCAATTTTCGTAGCTACTTGTGTATTTTAGCTACGAAAATTGATGCGCTCTCGCAATCTCGTCTTGTTTGAACGAAAACGAAACGAAAACGTAACGCTTAAATGTGTTTTGACTAGGGGCCCTGAAAGGTTGATTCGGTATAGGCAAATAATGGGCATATTTGGGTCAAATTTAAAATAAATTATGGCTTAATTTTATTTATGATAACGACAACACATAAGTGATTTTGTGTATCTCCTATACTTACTTCCACATATTTATAGTTACGAAATAAAAGTGAAAATTTAAATCAGGGACATGCTTTCTTCATGAAAGTTTTTAATCAATAATATTTTGCCTAGATTCTTAAACGAGCCGAATTTCTTCGAATATATGGATGCAAAACGGTGTTACTAAGGAATGGTATGCGTTGCGTTATAAAATACTTGTTACATTATTATAATATAATATTGGCAATTTGTGTAATTACAGTATTTTGCTCCAATAGCATGTTGATGAAAGCATCAACCTAATATGGACAATCACCTACGATTTCTACATGAATAGATCCTTAATTAACCAGTATTAATCAGTTTTTTTCGATGAGTTATGCAAAAAAACAGGTAAAGTATTTTTACCACACTAAGCGACAACAAAAATTTATGTAGCCAGTTTTTAATTATATTCGAACCTTTTTGTAATTTTTCAAAAACACTTTGTAAATTTTCACCTACAATTAATATAACGGTGTAATCAACAACAAAAAATTCTCCGCATTCATATATAAAAACAGTATGAACAGATGTATATCATGATAAAAAATTGATCTACTTAACTAGTAGAGAGAAAATTTATTGAATGCTGTATATTAATCTGCAAGATTAAAACTATTTGATCGTGCTTTGCCTCAAACCCGAGCCTAATGAAGTAGCTACTACATAGCACCAACCAAAGTATCTAAAGTACTCGAAACTAGAATTTCATACTGGAGATTAATACTAGTGGTACTTCTCACTGATATTAATCCAATATTGATATATTTACAACTAAGGTTGGTAGTCATGGATTATTAATCAACTTGGCCGATTTAGTGTTAATATCAGAAAGCTATTAAACTTCTCAATAACTTCGATTCAAATAATACCTTTATCTGGTAATATTAATAGATTTGTAATATTAAGATGTATGTTGTGTGTTCAGAATAACCTTAAATTGAAAACGTCAGTTTGCCATTCACTTCAGATATAGCAAAATAATCCTTTTGTAGTAGAATGAGTCAATTGTTATAGACGCCACCTATCAACATATTTATATACATGGCAATTTTATAATAATTACTTTTTTCCTTTTGTTTCTTGTGTCGTTTTTACTCACTTATTACCGGCGACATAGCATGCTAGTAGATTGCAAATGTAGCTTTGGCTTAATTCCTTTCTCCAGGTTTTCTTAATCTTATGTCTCCAAAGAGAGATCTAAATTGAATATTTTGAGATTGTAAAATGGCTATCAAACACCACCAAGAGAAGTTTTTCTTTTTTATTATGAACAAAAAGATGTTTATTTATTGAAGCCAGTTTTATTTATTTATTTATTCATTCATTGTTCACTGTATATGGATTTAATAGGATACTGAAGAAAGGGTAAAAGTATAAAAGATTTCCACGACGGTGTTTTTGATCGGCCAGCTTTCAGGACTGCCCAATGGCCCGTCTGTGGTGAATCTATGATTATCAGAATATCCAGGTGTAAGGTGGGTCTTTCTTCAATGTACCTACATTGATTAAATTGCTTAAATATTGAAATAAACAATAGTTAATTATAACATCACGGCAAATCCTAGAAGTGGGGTAGCCAGTGTACTTATCGCATGTTATAAAAACGCAGATTGTCTTTCAGTACCAATAAAAAATAAAACATCCAGGAAAGGTAGCATGCCTTCTTGCTGAATTCTAGATGTAAATAATGTTAAATATGAGGTTTTATGTACATTTGCCCTCAAAAATTTAAAAAGAGTAGGAAACTTTTTATTTATCAGGGACAGCTGGGACACCACGGGATTGTTATAAAGTCATATTAAAAATAATCAAAATACAGAGTGCGAGTTTATAACTAAGGCGCGATTTCTGCCATCTAATCAAAATTTTAAAATTTCTTTGTTTATTATGTGTTTATCATCAGAACCTGATATTGATTTGTTAACGTGCTAACTTGCTGATAATAATTTTATATTTTACGTGGCGTGAATTTTGAAACAAAAATTATTTCCCCCGAGGATTTCCCTCATTGATGTTATTCCTACCGTTTGTAGTACAAGCTCCGAGTATTTTTGGAACGATCATCATAAAACCTCTTATCAATTCATACCGTTGCGTTGGTCGTAGCATTACCAATGAATGATGTAATACCTACGTTTCTTAACTTGTAGGTACCTCACAACATTTACACTGAAGCTTTTATTGTACAACACGAAATAAATTATCTTCTTCAACAACACGATATTACCTATGTTTACTTATAAAATATATCTGTAAATATTATTTAAGTAATATATGTCTACAAATAAGTCACGATTGTAGTTCTCAGCAAAATTACAGTATTTTTAGTTAATATGTTTTTTACAAAGTTTTACTAACTTTTTCACTCGTGGAGTTATGTATATTCATACCGCCTTACATTCAATATCTTCCAAATGTATATTTTAAAGCTGAGCTTCTTACGCTCCTAGACTTAGTATGGATGCAATAATCTTATCGCAGCAGAATTGGAGACCTGGAATGAAATAAAATTATATAATCTTGTAATAATACCTTCAAACTTCGAGAAATAGTAACTGGTTGTATATCTGTTTGTACTTGAAATAGGATAGGTAGTATAGTTAGTTTAAGATATTTATTAGGACTTTATGCGGTCTCCAGTAATAAAGACAGATTATTGAGGATCACAAGACATTATTTAAGTAAACTATTGATAGTAGTAACACAGAGAAATGATGATACTTTTGGGATTTGATTATTCCTATTGGAATGAATTTTATTGAATATTATTATTATTATAATCAAGGGCTGTCATTATGAATTAGGAAGTTTCAACTAAAGACTGAGCAAGGAAATTATTTTGAATAAATATCTGGATTTGGACACCAACAAATGTTATGTGGTAGATGTAAATATATACCTGATTAACTTTGTATGGTTTTCATGAATATCTAAAATGTAAACATAATTATATTTCGAAGTTTAAAAGTTTCCACACCAATAACTTATGGGCATGAAGAATGACATGGGTAGAGGAAACTCGAATGACGCAGAATCTATGTACAATACATATACCATCGTGCCTCACAGAGCTTTGTCCCCTTGACTCGACCACTAGAAGACCTCTGCGCTCTATGGAACTGGCCGTGAATAGATTTACTGAGCCCAATAGAGCCGGTAAGTCCAACTTCTACTTTGCCTTTGGTGTTGTTGGACCAGTTATGTGGAATCGCCTACCGGTGCTGCTGAGAGATGATCAGACAGTCACTAGCTTCAGAGGCAAATTAAAGACTGAACTCTTCACTGGCGCCCTTGAGACGGTCTAGAGACTGTAAAACGGCGTCATAAATAAAATCATCCAAAATCATCATCATATATGAATGAAGAGGGTGATTTCTACTCTATGCTTCCTCCGTAATACAGGAGAGACAATGGTCCTGGCTGGGACATGTTTTGAGAATGCCTAATGATAGTTGGCCAAAAAGAGCACTGTTCTTCGGTCCGCAGGCGTTCCGTCGGCCCGGGCGTCCCTCTTTCACAATACACCGTTCCTATGACAACGATATCAGAGCGCAAGGAATGTCGTAGAAAGAGGTGACGCAATTGGCACAGAGACGCTCTGAATGGAGGAGGCTGGTTTCTGCCCTGTGCTCCCGAGAGGAGCGTTGAGGGCGATGATGATGATGATGATGAATCATTTATAAGTTGGTAAATGAAAATTATATTAAAAAACAGTCATATCATTATTATCTGGAAGGAAATATACTCAGTTGACACTTGACAGCCGTTTCCTCCGATATGAACAAGGTTCACATTTATATAATTTTTATATTTTGTATCAACTTTACTTTGGTGTAACAAATGACGGAAGAACAATAATATATATTTGTAATAATTTTTTTTTGCGATTTTTTATTCCACTTTCCCTAACTCGAGAGTTTAAACCAAATACTAATTTTTTGTATTTTTTTTATATAAAAAAGAGTGGTGGTAATTTTATTGCCATTTGATATGAAATTAAAGACACATGTTTTTTTTCTGCAAAATTGACTATATTAAGAGAAACGTCTTTCATCTTTCTTAATAAAAAATAATATAGTAGGAGATTGGCAATGTGCTTTAAATACAAAAGACATCTCTTCCAATAAAAACCAATAAATTGAAAAATATTTCTTTTTAAATTTCATTATGGAATTCTGCTACCTAAACACCGACACAGTGAAAAGTCATTTGAAATTTGTAAAATTTATTTGGGTAAATTGGAACAGATTTCGTCTTTGCGATAAACTCGCTCTCTGTATATTGATTGTATCTCTCTATTGTGGATGTATTTCTTTATAAAATTGTTTGTAATTAATATACAGTAAGGAATGTATAAATAAATTAATGAATATTATAAAATATATAATTTTTTGTCCATTGTCGGTGTGTTACGGGAATTATGTAACCTAACAGTATGTGATTTGAAGTTAGTTGTAAGATATTGTATGAACAATTAGCTCCATATTCAAGCACATCAATTTACATTATGTTTATTTTATTTATGGTCAAATTCGTAAACCAACGGTACTTGGTGGAAGCTAGTGTTTAGTTAATCCACACAAATTAAATTGAAACTTCCATAAATTTAAGCGGATCTGTTTTACGATTTTTATTTTTAATAAATACTATATCCACTTTCTTTGAGCATAATTAAATATTTTGTAACGCAAAATATTATGTGTGTTAACTTAACAACGCAATTAAATATTTTAATTAAGGAAATAATTGTGTTGAATGAAGTACTCGTATACATTCAAATCTCAAATTTTCATGCAAGTATCACATTCCTTTTCAGAAGCATCTCTTAAGCTCTACTCTTGAACTTGAGCGCATAAGCTCTCGTCTTAATTAATTTGTTTGAAGGGTGAGTTATTAAGTCTTTTATTAAATATCTCACAAGTCCTTTGCAATAAACTCTAGAAAGTAAAGCGATAATCTTAATAGCGACAAACGACGACTGAAAAGTTACAACAATGAAATAATTTCAATGAAATGCACGTTGCTCTTTGACGATGTGTGCTGTCGGATAATATTGACACTGAACCAGTCATATAAAATGATAACAAATAGATGAAACATTCACAAGTATTTCAATATAAACGTTTCTTTGTTAACTTAGAATGGAGAACGTGCACAATTTATTTTCTGAAGAACTTCAGTTCTATAAAACATTAATATTAACTTTGCGTTTTTAGTACAATTCGATTTGTCTATTCAAAAAACTATTGTAGAAACATGTTACTTTAAATAAATTTAATATAAAAACATATGAACAACAGAATAAGACGGGTCTTCAACCCTTTTCTGTAAGTTTTTAAGTGTTCTGTAGATATTCGCAAAAAGTCTCAAATGAGATAATTATTTAACAACTTCAATTTGCTGATGAGATATATAACTCTCTCAGTTCCTGTAATATTGAAGAAAGATCCACCACACACCCGGATACCTCAGGAGTCGTTAACTCCAACTTATCCGCACATTCAAACCAAAATTGTCCTCACGGGCGGGCCATTGGGGAGGCCTAAAGGGCCTACATTTTGGAGATGTTATGATAGCAAAGGCTTATTCATAATAAATAATACTATTTTTAAATATTGGTATATTTTTTAAATCTGTTTTCACATATTTTTTAAATGTATTTTTTAACATTTTTTCATTTTTCATCTTTTTGTTTAATTAAAAACGTTAAATTTCTGTTTATTAGTTGGTAAAGAAGCGATCTTAATTGGTTTGCTCATTGTTATAATTAATTGTTATATTTATTGCTTCTACTGTATGATCCATAATAAAGAATAAATACTATACTATACTATACTATACCATCACGGCATATCCCACAAGTGGGGTAGCCAGCAGACCAGCTGCATATAAAACATGCATGCTGTCTTCACCGTGGCAATATAAAATTAAGACAAATAATAATAAATAACTATATTTTTTCATTCTTCATCTTTTTGTTTAATTAAAAACATTAAAATTCTGTTTATTAGTTGGTAAAGAAGCGATCTTAATTGGTTTGCTCATTGTTATAATTAATTGTTATATTTATTGCTTCTACTGTATGATCCATAATAAAGAATAAATAATAATAAATAACTATATTTTCTAAATAACAAAAATTAAACATTCCCCAATCCTTTGGCAACTGTTTTAGAGTATTCGGTATATTTAAGAAAAAGATTTAGGAAAAACTATTCTGAGAGGAGAAGGTTATTTACACTTGATGTTTCGGAGAGGAATTTTGAAAAGCGAATGTTCATGTGTTTGAATACAAGTCAGGCAATTATTTTTATCGACCAAAAAGAAATTGAATTGACCACAAGATTGTCGCCATTTAGTATACTGCAATAAATAATATGATTACAATAATAATAAAACATAATTAATAAAATGGGCAGCAAACCTCTTGCAAAGTAGAAAAGGGAGGAATGTATTATAAGTAAGAATATTATCATTACTAGCTTAAAAATCTGGCTTTGTTTGGGAATAAAAAATATTAACAATTAAGTGATGAGATATACCACTCATTCCAAATGTCTTTTTTATAAAGCATGGAGAGGACAACTTATATATTCATTATATGCAGTTAGAAAATCCGTCGATTCTGTCCTGATTGTAGGTATTGTAATAATATGGATTATATTTTATATTCATACCTACCTAAAAGAGAATTTTCGAAAAATAACGTATTCCTATATTTTTAAATGAATGCTCTTTCGTAAAATATATTAAAAAGATTGATCTGTTAATTTCTGTAGCGAATATAAAATCCTTAACTTACGTGAAAGGAATTTTATTTAAGATCACTTACTTACACAGATATATAATTAGGTATGTTTATTATTTTTTATAAATAATTAGAGTAACTATCCATTGGATTGGTCTGCAATGAGTTTCGATTTAAAAAAAAAAGATATATTTGGGTTATAACCCTGTTATAACCCTAATACAATCTTATACACTTTTCACAATAAGCTTAAATCTTGTGTCGTGAAAGTGGAGTTTGTCTGAACATGAGGTCGAACCGCGAACCCCTTATTTACGAGGCTGAGACTCTACCTCCAGATGCCTTTATAATGGATATGATTATGTAAATTTACATACATGTGAAACGAGTAAAATATTATTGCCTTGTTGATTATACGATTATAATATGAATATTCTTGAGATATTTCTATACGACTTGGGAAATAAATATTTATACATCTTGTGTAAATGATTATTATTACTGTCATAATATAATATAAATATTTAATCTGAATGCTTTCACTGTAATAATTATTATTATTTTTCATCTCCCTATTTGCAGATTGCCATTTAGGTACTTAATTCATTCACGATTTTAATACTTCTAATTATACGGCTTCCCATGGATTTTAGGAAAGAGTTATAAGAGTCATAATCCTAAAATTGAAATTACATATTTTTATATTCATGTTTACTTACAAAAAAAAGTATCTAAACCCAATCAAACCTTTGTCAATTCATCATCATCATCGCCCTCAACGCTCCTCTCGGGAGCACACGGCATTCAGAGCGTCACCTCTTCTCACGACATTCCCTGCGCTCTGATGTCGTTGTCATATGAACATTGAAGAGAGACCCACCTCACACCCGGATATTTCAGGAGTCATAGACTCCTATTTATCCGCACATTCAAACCAAAATTGTCCTCACGGGCGGGCCATTGGGCAGGTCTGAAGGACCGACCGGCTAAAACCGCCGTCGTGGGAATCTTTTAAACTACACTCTCTTCAATGCCCCTTTTGAAAGTATGTTTATTTTATTGAATAAAAAAAATAAATACAAAATTATATAAAAAAAGCATAAAACAGGACAAAATAAAGTACAATTAATATAAGGTAGATAACATCGAGTAAATATGATATATAAAAATTGCTGAGTAACAAAAGCCGAAGTGAGGTGTCCAGAAACTTGTTATTTGTCATATGAACAGTGTATTGTGAAAGAGGGACACCCAGGCCGACGGAACCCCTTGCGAACGAAAGAACAGTGCTCTTTTTGGCCAACTATCATTGGGCATTCTCAGAACATGACCCAGCCAGGATCATCGTCTCTCCCGTATCACGGATCTAATACAAATCTAGTGCCAACTGTTAATGTAAGCTGAGTTTTAAACACAAATTTGTTTAAAACTCAGCTTGAAAAATCAATATTGATATAATGTATTATGTAAAATATATGTAACATTCTACGTTTTTGATTTTCCGTGGATAAAAGCTAGAAATAAAATTTAAATAAATCAGCGATTATGGAAATGTTAAGACCCTTTGCCATTAGGAAAAAAAATAAAAAAAAATATCAATAATAATTTTGTGTAGGCATTATCATTTTCCGGAAAATTTAAATCCCTTTTCCTAAAACTCAGGTGTTTGTGAAATAAAATTTAAAACTAATTAAATTATATCATCTCGGTTTAATCTGAATGACATGGCTTGTATTAAACGCAATTTTCTCTTTAGCTTGACTTATTGCTTAAGTTTTTGGAATATCATTGCTTTAATTTTATTGTTTTTCCACGTAGAAAACTTTTCATGGAACGATATTATAATAATTATTATTGTAATGGTTGATCTTGGTTAAAGTAAATTATTGCATGACTTATATGATTTATTAATAATATTAAATGAATAAAAGTTGATGGATTATGTTTGATGTATATTTAAAATATCTTTACACTATCATGGTATTTCTCACAGTCCCAGAAATGGAAAAATAAATATTCTCATTTACGAAACCATCGTATAAATCGTCTTCTTTGTAAAATAAAAAAAAGAAAATCAGGATACACAAGCTATTTTTTTAAAATATTTATGTTGATAAAAAAAATATTAATAAAAAACGTTATATACCTATTATATTACATAGAATTTTCCATTTGGGTCATTAAATAAAAAATAAAGTGTTTTTTGCTTGCTACAATATTACGTATACTAACGTAAAATCACGATGTAAAATAATGGTCGCATTCAGGGCAATTTGTAAAAATTTGATTAAAATAACGAGATTATTCGTAATTTTTCATAGAAACTTCGAAGTTTCCAAGAGACACTGATGAATTACTACAGAGTTTGAGTGGCAAAGTTTCAAATAAAACTAAAAAAATAATTAAACATTAAGGCTCTTATCATATTTGTAACATTCCTCAACGTTAAAATATTCTCTGTTTGTAAATTAAAGATATTCTAGCAAAGAAAATTTAATTAATGTAATTGGACTGATTATCTTACATACTTCGTGTTGATATAAAAATGTATAACTGGACATTCTCAGAACATGATTTAAATAGGGCAGTTGTGTCCTCCATGTGACGTTTATAAGAGGTCTTTACAGGTTGTAGATTATATCTACATATTATGTATATTGGGAATAAGATAGATATTGTTGGCGTAGGACAGAAAAAAGCGCAGTGTAAGTTGAAAGCTTGGACGGTGGGCGTTTATGGGTTGAGGAGAAATCTAATATTGAAGTCATTTTTAGAAACAATTATTTAGAGATTTTCAGAAGATAATATTCCAGAGCATTGTTTGCAAATTTTATAATGTGAAAAGCCTTTTATCAACAATAATATTTCATTCACTTATAAAACACATTGTGTTTTATAAAAGCAATCTTGCAACACTAAATGATTGATGACATTAGTATTGCCAGATTGATGTATAAATGCAACTGAGCAATAAACTAAAATAAAACAAAAAGAAATACTAACTTATAGAACATGGAGAAGAAAACAGGAAAATATTTAAGCATTTGTGAGAATGTTTGCTAAGCAGAATATCATGAGATTTCTTGCTAGATAACCAAGATTTATAATACATTATAGATATTATCTCTCGACAATATGTTGTTTAAAGTTGCATTTCCTTTTTTTGCATTCCGTTATACTGAAACTTGTTAGTTTATAGAATGTTTATTGTTTTCATTAGTCCTTATTCAGTTAGATATATTAAAAATGTATCTATACTACCTACTTTGAAATAAGACTGTTTTATTTACTGAGAAAGTGATCAATTGCTTTACTGAGCCAAACTGAATTTATAACACTTCTAGCTAAAATACATATATGGCCGGTTTCAATAACCTATCTATCCGTGACTGTCGATTGAAATGTATGATTTAAAATATAGAACACAATAGATTTCAATCGACAGTAGCGGATAGATAGATTATTGAAACCGGCCAATAGTGAATATGAATATTTTTTTTTATATATATAGTACTCGTCACTTTTTCAAATTGCTCAATGGTATCATATTTAATCCAATAATACTGGAAAATTTTAACATATATGTTCCCGATGCATATGGACGTTCTCGGCATCACGATTTTTTTTATCAGCCTCAAAGTAGAACAAACATAACTTTTCTACTTTTGAAGAGCAAACACTGTGGAAGTTCATATTGATTTTTTGATAATAAACAATATAAATATAATTAAAAAACACTATTACTTTCACAAATTATATAAAGAGTTATAAGTACTTTTCGGACATCCGTCCATCATCAGTAACAACTTAGAACTAAATAACAAAAGACAATAATCATCTCAGAAAATAGTCATGAGCGGGGAGGATTATGGCGGGGTTTTTACCTGTTATTGTTTTAGGATTATGGACATGTATAGGTAGGTGTATTGTGTTAAAGCTATGTGTGTGTATTAGTTGTTATAGTGAAAGGATGAGTCAGTGGGGAAATCAAGGGAGGTATTTGGATATTGATAATATTATTACAATTTCTATTAATTTCTATGGCTTCAAGTACATTCATTTTTTGTCCCTTTTTACACTTATGTAACAAATGTATTCCATCCATATTGAAGGAATGTCCCGATTCTTTAGCGTGATCTGCCATTTCTGAGTTGACTGCTATGGTGTTTAAGGCTTTTCTATGTTCTTTATATCTCGCCAAGACCTTCCTGCCTGATTGACCAATATAACATTTTGAACAGTCGTTGCACTCCAATTTATAAATACCGCTGTGGTCCAACTTGTCGATTTTGTTTTTTGAGTTAAAAATTCTTCTTCCGATATTATTTGTTGTGTAGAAAGCTGGTCTGAAGTTGGCCTTTTTGCATATATTCGTCGATTCATATGTTAATTGTCCCATAAATTCAATCCTTTTGTAATTGTGATTATTATCTTCATTAAAATTTAGTGGGATTTTAGGATATAGATATTTATTAGTCAATAAGATTTTTTCTTTCTTCAGCAAAATTCTATCAATCTCTTCTTTCTTGTACCCATTATTATACGCTATTTGTAAAATTGTGTTATATTCTAAATTGTAATTTTCTTTTGATAGTGGAATAGATAGTAAGCGGTGTATCATCGAATTAAAAGCGGCCATTTTGTGTGATTTGGGGTGGCAAGATGTAGAGTGTATGATTGTATCTGTATAAGATGGTTTACGGTAGATTTTGAATTCAAATTTGCTGTTTTTAATTGATATAGATAGGTCTAAGAAATTCAATACCCCGTCTTCTTCTACTTCGGCGGTAAACTTAATGTTCGGATGTTGTTTATTGAGGTGAGATAGAAACATATCTAACTCTCTTCTTGTTCCTGACCATGTGCAAAATACATCATCAACATACCTATGATAATTGGAGATGTGCTTGATTAATGGGTTGTCGGATTCAAAAAGTTTCTTTTCGAAATTGTCCATGAAGATATCAGCCATTAAAGGACTTATTGGAGATCCCATTGGTAGTCCAGATGTCTGCGTGTAAATGTCTT